>MNCI01018018.1:426567-500578 GCA_015680685.1 Gnetum montanum | reverse complement strand
CGAATAAAGATCTGTTCACTTTGGAGTTCCTACTGCGGGCACATGGAAAATATTCTATCTCTGGAGAGATCAAACTGCCAGAGTTTCACTACGGTCTAAGCCTAGGATGAGAAACAAGGGAGAGCCGCCTCTTATTTATAGATATGACGGCGCACCGCGATATCGCGTACGCGATATCACAAGGGACGACACGATATCGCGAGGGATGCAATATCGCAACGGACACGATATCACGTACGCGATATTGCGGCCCATGTGATATCGTGTCCCATCAGCTTTCAAATCAATAGACTTACCACTAGGCTAACACCTCATTGCTACTCATAACTTCTAATATATTAAGGTAGTATAGTTTAGTGGTAACTTGAATTCAATCAAAGTATTACACTAGCAACCTACAACTTCAAAGTTGATATAGTTGCAAGGTTTAATTATACTTTAAATGTTGCTATGCTTTTTGTGTTATTACTTAAATTCTATCATATTATACATATGCAAGTCTTTATTATTTTATTACTCTAGGGATTTTATCATTCCCCAAATTCTACAAGGTATGAGGATGCATGATTTGCCATGATTAGATCAAAATTGTAATAAAAAAAACAATAAGGTGTTAGCCTAGAGGTAAAACTCTTGATTTGAAAGTTCCAAGTCATGGGTTTAATTCTAGTGGGTAATGTTGAATTATGAAGTTTTAATTAGACTATATATCTTGGGGTGTATCTATATTACATGGAGTTATTTCCAACTCCAACATTGAAAACTACTTTAAAAGAACTAGTGGTAAGACTCTTAATTTGGAAACTTCAAATTATTTGATCTATTCTTGCAAGCAATAAGGTAAATATTAATAACCTTAAAACCTTTAAAATCCTTGGTTAATAAAAGAAGTTTCTTGAAATATATGTATACACATTGGAAATAAAGCTTTCCAAGATACCCAAGGAAATGAAGAATAAAAATATACCTAGGTTTACACTAGTGACAAGTGACAACAAAGGTGAGGACAATCCAAAAGAATTCTTCCACACTCGATCAATGCAAAATGCTAAAAAGGAACTTAGACTTCGCAAAGTACACACAGTGAAATATTGAAAAGTTATTTCCATGTTATTCTAGATGCTTTCTCCTCACTTAACATGCTATGTTATTGCGGAGGCTTTCTCCTCACTGATTAAGCATGGGACGCACTCTAAGTTTTTTTGAATTGTTTTTTTCAGTCCATTAACAGCGTTCCAGCAAAATCTAAAAACGGACGGTTATTTTTTCAGTCCATTAACCAGTGTTCAAGCAAAATATAAAAAAGGACGGAATGCTTAGAGAAATCCTTTATCGAGGGAAGTGTACCAATGTTCGTAGAATTATCAGCACCACAACAAACGAGCGGACGAGGAATTGGACACGAATTTAAATACTATAAACAATTTCTGATGGAAATGGTGACTGAGCGAAGAGCTTGCTGCAAAAATGTCGAAAGAGTGGTAGTTTTGTGAATTTTAAGCCATGGCATTTGTCCCAAGGACGTCATTCACTGTTCTCTCTTTAAATTGTTGCAAATTTCTTCCCGTAAAGAAGATCAATTTTCCTCAACGTTCGTATTCCGGTAAGTTGACCAATTCTCGCTCATTCAGTCCATTCCAGAAGGCTTTAACTTTCTACGTTATTGTTCTTGGAACAAGTGAACAGTTGATAAAATTATGCTCCTATATGGCCTGGTAACTCCATGTGACAGGTTTGTTTCTACCGGTAATACTGAGATATAAATTTTAAAAAAAATTGTAAAAAGAATTTTGAAACTGGTCATATAAACCCAAAGGGTCTCAGTAGAAGTAATTAAAAATTTCAATTCAATTTCATTATGCACATTCATAGGATCCTGCTTTGTTTATTCGTATGCTCATCATTATTATTTTTTAAAAAACTGCTCTTGAAAGTGGAATACTTTTTTCATGAAGATTCCATTCATGGAATTCTGTTTAAAAGCAATCCCAATTTGCCTGGAATGAATTTCATTCCAAACATAAACAATTTAACTGCGTTACTATGTAATACAATAACATTTCGGTATTCAAATCCGTAATTTTTAGCTTTGAGTGTTATATTAATGCAATACTATTATTTTAAGGCTAATAAATTATTGCACTACGATAAGAATTGCGGTATTCTATAGTTTCTATACGGGATAATCCCCCCTTATCCAGATTAATTCTTCAAATTAGAAAAGTGATTACTTTCTCAAAACGTTTTTCACAGGTTTATAACCCTTAACTTGGAAAGATTTGTGCAAGAGTTGTCACAAACATGACCAAAACTTCCACCTTTTAAAGCATTAGGCTGTATCCCATCCAATTTTAATCCATTTGTTATTGGATTATCCATCAATTTATTGTGCTTGTCAAGAAAATTTATACCCATCTATTTGAGTCCACTTGTTTCTGAATCATTGATTATTTTCAGGGAGTTAGTTGCCTACCTGACTACACACGGAAAGTCATCACATAGAATTCTCCTTTTTAAGAATAGAGTTGATAATATATTACTTATTGCCTTCTTACCATATCACGACATCAGGATAACAACGGGCAAGTTTATTACTAAAATAGCAACAACAATTGGTTAGGAATCTATGATTTTGTGAAATGTTATAGTTTCATGACCATGCAATATTGGGGATTCTTATCCTTATGAACGGCATGGCTACTTCACTAATAACTATAAAATTAGATTCTAACTGAATGGCTATAAGATGGTGTAAATCATCACTATATTACCCTGACCGCACCAGAAACTGAATGTATTTAATTGTCCAATGAGACCCTCTGGATCTGTTAGATTACACTAGTTTCAGAAATTCTTTTTACAGAAATTTGTCCATAGCTCAGTATTGTCCATTGGAATTGAATCTATAACCTAGAGTTTCTGTATCAATAGTCTTATCAGTAGGTTGACACTTCATTGTTGGAATCATTTTCATTAACAACCCTACTGATGAACCATATTTGGCCTGGCTTTGATATCGGGGCCCAAGAAGCGATGTTGGATATTCAATATCGCAGGGTGTGTGCCGGCCTATAAATATAGCACTTGGGCACATGGTTTGAATAAGTTTTTCTCATAGCATAGCAAAGTTTTTGCAGTTTCTTTTCTCCAGAGTTAGAATGTTTTACAAAGTGCCCACAATAGGAATCATTGAGTGTATGGATCTTTATTCGAACACTATTGTATCTGAGCATGGAAGTGTGCACGGCAATAAAGACGAACTTTCTAATCAAACTTTGCAGTACCTTGGCTAGCTTAAATATTTTATTCATGCATTTAATGTTTTGTGCAATTTCATTTAATACTGCCAAGTAATTAAGCTAAAGTAAGCTAGCTAGATTAAATAGCAGTTAATTAAGCACATAAGTACGACCACTTCGAGCATGCACATGATGTTTGGGAATCCCAGCAATGCTTAATGTTTGGTAACCCAACAATGTTATACGTGTTCAAAATGTGCACGGAAGGTTGGATTAGATACTTATGTTAGGGTAGTTAGTTATTAATTAGCAATTAGATTAACTAAAGTGGTTCATAAAGTGAGTTTCAACTTCTTGTTAATCGTAGATGAATAAAATATAAAATAATAAAATCATGTGCCTCAATTACACTTAACCATGCAACTAAGTTCCACAAGTGTAGTTGGGAAGACGATTATCACGATTACATTTCACTTCCTGGAACCAGTGTATGTGGGAACTTAAGGTCTATGGAATTTGACTAGATCACATGTGAACGCTTGTGATTCGTATGGTTGGGTGTAGGGGTACCTCGCTACTCATCACCTATGAATACATCTATACTTGCAAATAAAACACTGTAAGAGTGTTTTACCTTGCACCAATGCACAACATAAGGTCTATTTATGATCATGAAGATATTTGCAATTTGGTTGATTTATATGCTATGAATTTTCCGAATTTCATACATTATGTTTGTGAATGTTTTGCAGTTCATCAATTCCTTGTTTCACATGTTAGAGATTTCATTTATATTCAATACATTGCATCATTGCAAAGGCACATCATGTGTGGGAAGTGTTTTTAAAATTTCAGGAATTAACACAAATGTTTTGATTGCAGGATTGCATTTCAGAGAACTGAATGTAACTTGTGTAAAAGCAACTGTACAAAAACAAAGCAATCCATCTGATCAAAAAAATGTTGTGTGTTTAGAAAACTGGAAAATAAAAATGCTTTATGATGGGGAATGCCCACTGTGCATGCGGGAGGTAAGGCTTGAAAGTCTGATATTTTAAGCATCATTCATGTAAAAAGAATTTATGATTGATTCTATATTATATGTTTTCAAAGGAAATAGATGTACAAACATCACCGTATTTACAGGAGTTGTGAATAGACCAATATCCTTGATGTAAAATCATATGCTTCTATTTGACACATAAATATGGTAAAGCATATTCCTTAATGGGGGGAGGGGGGAGGGGGGAGGGAAGGCAAGGGTTTTCAGAAGTGAAACTAGATGACTATGTGTAAACCTAGGGCATATAGCCAACATGATACTTTTGTTGAACTTAAGTAGAACATAACAGTGTGTTAAATCAACATGCCTATTAGAATTGAACCTATGACTTACAAACCATAAGACACATGCTCTAACTAATTGAGCAATGCCTCATTGATAGTAGAGCATCTTATTAATTTGTTTATTGTTATCAATAAGTGAAAAATCAAAATAAATTGCTAGCACTTGGTCATCTCTGCCATGTGGTAAACATGCTAAATTCTCTAATTGATTTATTTTTCAAACAATAATTTGTAAATTTTTCTTAGATAATATGGAATTTTTTTCTAAGGTAAAAATTAAAAGAAAATAGAAAGTTCTCTAGTCATTGGAAGAATGCTTGAAGTGAAAATTCTAGCCCTGTGAAAGGTGTTCTAAGATATTTGAAAGCATTCTAAAAATTTATATAGGATGCCTTTGAAAATGCATGATGAAAGCATGTTGTCTCTGTTAAATTATGTGCTTCAAGTCAAACTACTTTTGCCAAAATTCTTGATTGAGTTATGCCTTTGTTCAAAGGTGAATGTGTTATCTTTAATAATGTAATGCTTATTCCTAATGGTCAACTTTGTGCCATTTAACATTTCAATAATTCCCAAAATGGCATGTGTTTAGGGGCCATTATTTGTAGTTATGGTAAAAAGCTTATTTTTCAAGTTGTAAGACATGGGTTTAAGCCTTGCTCATCTACTGACCCTTCTGGGAACCCACCTTATTGAGATGAGCATTGAGCTTCTAGGTGATGACCCTTCTACAAAATGGCATGCGCCCATTTAAATTCATGCAAGTGAATCTTTTTCACTAAGTGACAATTTATGATATTTTTAAGTTTCCTTTTGCATGTTTCATGGATGAGAACCTTGTCATGTGGAAGCCTTTTGTTGCAGGATGATTATTTTTTGCAATATAGCAGAGTTATTTTGTAACTTAGGATTATTTTTCTGTAAGTTTGGCATGCAAGGCATGCTGTTTAAAATGGTCGGGTAAGAGGGTTTGAGTCTCTTGCTTTTGTTCTTATCCAAGGAAAGACAAAGGTTTGTACTAGCTCATTTGATTTGCTATGTTTTCATTATCACAGCGAAGAAGGTTGCTTTTTCCGTGGATGGGGCCTTTATCCTGCAGCAGTGCACAAAATAATTTATTGTTAGTCTAATATTGACTCAGAAAGTGCTTTTTTAAAAAACCTCATTCTCATTGTTATTCATGTCTCTTATTTTTTTCTTCCTTTAAATTGAGAGTTGTAGCTCTCCTAATATTATTTGATATCACTTAAAAGTATTGTAAAGCATTCATCCATAGTTCAAATATGCAGGTTAACATGCTTCGGGAAAGGAATAAACGTTATGCAACAATCAAATTTGTTGATATAAGCTCAAAAGATTATTCCCCTGAGGAAAATGCAGGTCTTGATTATGAAACGGTAAGTCAACTTTTGAGCTCTTGTTTTCCATTTTTATTCGTTGATTTATGCTTAAAAAGCTTTAACAAAAATATTTGATTTTTGTGGTCACTCATTAAAAGAAGAAAAGTTGGAACCGGAGAATTATTGGTCAATTATTCAATTATTCCATTCATTTCTATTTAAAATAACATTCAGAGTCTAATGCTTTGCCCCATTTTGAAACAAGTTTTATAGCTTAATTTGTGTCTTGTCTTTATATGTACATTACATCATTTTAATACAGGAAACTTTTCTTTTTCAGTTATAGAAATAAAATGGGCCAAAGACTATGATGGCTGATAGATAGCAATTGAGCATGATCTGAACCAACATTTTCTAAACTGGAATGAGAACAAATATGCTAGGATCATTTTATTGCATTAGTTTCATTGGTTATCTCAGGCATTTCTCGATCCATTTCCTCATTTAAGGGCATTCTAATGTTAAGAATCTTATTTCCAAACAAGTCCAAGCTGGTATCATGCTTTTAAGACATTTTTAGCACTTGATTCATTTATGCAAATTTTAATATTTTGGTGGTCAGGAATGTCTTTTGTTAATGATATTTCTATCATTCCTGTCAAGAGAAATGGTAATTTCTCCCATATGGAGCTTAATTGACATTAAGATTTATCAATTATTTCTCATTTTTAAATGGAACTATATATCTCTGGATTTTATTTTTGTCAAAAAATGAAACTATTTCCATGAACTCTGTCAATATTAAAATTTTATGAAAATAATATCTATGTTAAATATTGTTTCATGCATATATCATCCTAATCTTGGAATATTCTTTATGTTTTGTTTAAAGGTAATGGGACGCATACACGCTATTGATCGTGATGGAACTGTTTACACAGATGTTGTGGTATGACATTGACATCTTGGTGTGGGTAAAATTATTTTTATATGAATATTTATAATTAGGATTTTTTGGTGATCTTGCTGATTGAAAGAGCCTCAAACAATGGTGGGAGCCCTAACTTAATGTAGGTGATAGCTGAGAGGAATGTACCAACACAGATCCTCTTTTGTTTAAAAATTAAGTCTAATCCATTGAGCCTCCGAGCCTGCTACTGCGGATCATTCCATTCTATTCGGCTTGTTTGCTACCAAATTTATGCATTTCCTAAACATAATATAAAATGTACGAAGTACCATAAATATCGTGGAACATAATGTTGTTATTTAAAATTTTTATGCTTATTGTACCTATATGATTATTCATAGCACTGTTTTGTGGATATTCTGCTAAGTGTGACTAGCATAGTGCCATCATAGCGTATTTTAGTTTTTTCCATCTTTGAATTATTAAATAATTGTATGAGCAACATCCTCTTCGAAATGGGTTTCTGTTTTCAAAGGAATACCTGATATCCATTTGGCAAAATGCCTGTATGATCTCCTAATAGAAGTGAATGACTTTTTGGTATCAGAACAATGTTCTTGTTCAAATTGATAATATACTTCTTACAGATAGAGTTCTTTAAAAGACTTTTTAAAATTACATTTGAGTTTTCTTTCCTTGTTGTTAAGATCTTTTTATTACTGAGAGAATCCTTAAATGGATTGCACCTATGTCCCAACATAATGAGGTTGGCTACCTGAGTTCTCTTTTATTGTTCACCTTTATCAAGAGCTAAAGGTTTATCTATGTGTAACTTTTCATACTTGCTCTAATTTTTTTCCCCTTTTGTTCTTTGGTTTTGCTTTTGGTAGGTTTCTTGGAACTATGATGTGGCAACCTTTTTTGAAAGGTTTATAATCTGATCTTATTTTATTGTAGGTTCAAGTTATGAACCTGATTAAGATGTCAATGAGGCATAGTTTAGTTGGTTAGCACATGTGGCTTGTGATTTACAAGTTGTAGGTTTGATCCTAAGGGATATGTTGAGATACATGCCAACATTGGGGCACGGTAAAAAAGTATATTTAGGTTATAGCATTAGGTAGATAGCCAACCATAAAAAATTATTGTCAAATCCTTTGCCTATGTTAAAGGTTATTTCATATAGATGAGATAAAGACACCATTATGATGATTAGTTGATTTTATCAGATATGATCAAACTGTCAGATGCTATAAACATGTACATTGTCAATTAACTACAACAAGGTTGTGACAATGGTACTGAGGAGAAATAGCTCACTCCTTTCATGGGTAGCTATAATGTAGTTGGTGGGGACATATTTTTATCTGACGATAAATTGCTGTTATCGCTTCTTGTGCTACACCATATTGCTATACCTTCCACCCTTGAATGCTGCTCTGCTCTTGAACTCTGATTCTTCCCCATCTACTAGTCCTTTTGACTTATTCAATATGCTATGCCTTGTAGATCTGAAAATTGACATTCAAATGGGAAAGTGGAAGGGCAAAATGGCTTAACCTCTTGTTCAGCTAGTTCAGAAGAAAATCGAGAATTTCTATCACTAATCCCTGCATCATGATTGTTTTTGTTTTTACAAATTATATATGCTTTGATGTTGTTCGATATGACAATGTATATGATAATACGTGGTGTTGTATGTTTCAGATGATGAAGTGTTTAGAACAAGACATATTTTCCCTCAGGGCATTTAAGCAAGCTTTTGCTGCTTGTGGAATGGGCTTTAGTTTAAAGAAATATTCATGAGTAAATGAAAAGGAATAGCTGGTTTTCTTGCCTGATTTCTGCTCCATAAATATTTCATGATCCTTAGTAATGAGGTGTAACTTGCATCCTACCATGGTTCAATCCCAGTGGGTTATATTGAGCATCCAAAAAATTTGCAAAATAAAATAGCTAGAATTGAACTTGTGAGACATAACTCACTTGGTTAGAACATTTGGCTTGTGCTTATGCAGTCACAGATTTGATCCCAAGGGACATACGTTGCGGCACATAGCATTTGGAGGCACTGTAAAAATATATTATTAAGGACTATAGCATTAGGTAGCCAGCCAACTGTAGACAATTATCCTCAAATCATTCACCTGCCTTAATGTGTTAGCCCATGTTACTAGGATAAAGGCAACAAGATGATGATAAATGGTTGAAATTGAACTTGTCTAATAGATCTCTAGATTCATACATGGACATAATAAAAATAGTTCAATTCAGTTGACTTCATTCTTTTTCTCAAGAGGCATTTGAAACACCTCAAAATTTTGCCCAAGTTTCAATGGAAAGCATTGGCTTACACACAATGTTATTCCCTGCTTGTATGCTAGGATATGTTGTTTAGTGTGTGATAACCTTTATAATGTGTATGCTACTGTATAGCATAGTTTAGCTAGTATATTGTCCTAGCCTTATCCAAACTACATAAGGTTGGTTATATGAGTTCTTTTATACCATGCACTTCTAAAAGCCAAATAAGCATTAATATCCAAATCTTGGATGTCTTTTTTTATACAAGCAAACCAAGTATGTTTTGGTCTACCTCTTTGTTGGTTTTCTTCAACTTTAACAAAGCAACCTCATCTAATAGGAGTAGTCTCTAGTCTTCTTAACACATGACTGAACCATCTAAGATGACTTTCCTTATTCCTCTTATCTATGGGAGCTACTCCGAGACCTCACCTAATAAGAGAGTTTTTGGTTCAATCTTTCCTAGTCACAACCATCATTCACCTTAACATACACATCTTTGCCATATGCACTTGTTGTTCTTAATATTTTTTTATAAGCCAACATTTTGCACCATAAACAATTGTAGGTTTGAAGCAATTCTATAGAATTTACCTTTCAACCTAGTATATCACAAAGCACACCACTAGCTTCTTGCCATTTACTCCATACTACTTTAATTCTGTTAGTGAATCAGTGTTAATCTTACCATCCACTTGAACTAGTATTTGAATTACTTATATTAAGCAACTTTTTGGTTTTGGGTACTAATTTTTTTTCTTCATTACTTCCTTTTCCACTAAAAGTGCACTCCATGTATTCCGTTTTACTTCTACTAATCCTCAATCTCTTGACTCTAGGGGTTTTCTCTAAGTGTCCATTTTTGCAGCCAAGACCTACTTAGATTCATCCACCAAAGCAATATCATTAGCAAAGAGCATACACCAAGGGATGTTATCTTGAATAACTTTGGTTTGCTTATCCATAATAATGGCAAACAAATAAGTGCTTAGAGCAGATCCTTGGTGTAACGTGACCTTAGCAGGTGACCTTACGAGGAAAGTCTAAAGTCTTTCCACAAATAGTGCAAACTTGGGTTGTTGCTCCCTCATACATGTTTTGAATAGCCTTTATGTACCCACTAGGAATATTCTTTCTCTTACCAAATAATATATTTTTAATGCCCATCAAATAATATATTGTGGAAGTCTGTCATAAGCTTTCTCCAAGTCAATGAAAATCACGTGTATATTTCTTTTCTTACACCTAAATTTCTCAATCAAGTATTGTAGCAAGAAGATAGCTTCTATAATCAATCTTCTAGGCATAAAACTAAATTGATTCTCCAAAACAGTTAATTCTTACCTTAAGCATTGTTCTATAACCTTTCCTATAACTTCATGATATGGCTCATAAGCTTGATGCCTCTATAGTTCTCATAGTTCTAGATGTCTTCCTTGTTCTTCTAGGTGAGTACTATAGTGTTCCTCCTTTAATCATTTGACATTTCCCCCTTCTCCCCAATCTTGTCAGACAAATTTGTTAACCAAGTAATCCATATATCTCTTATGGACTTTTATACTTCTAGGGATACCATTAGGTCCCGCTGCTTTACCATTCTTTGTTTTCATAGGGGCTTTCTTTACATCAAATGTAAAAATATAGTTATCATTGCAACATTTGATTCTATGTCTTCAACTTCATCTCTAGGGAATTCTTTTTCTTGAAAATTAATAAAGTAAAATAATTGGAAATCTGTAAAAACAAACACCCTTTTCTTAAAAGTCAAAAAATAGCCAAAAAGCCTTTGTAAAGCCCCTTAAGTCCTGAGATAACTTTGAGATAGGGTTTCAAACTCAATAAATAGTCATGGCCTTATGCATTGTAAGCAAGAAGAATTCTCATGCGTGTATTTGTTATGAGGAAAGTTTGGTAGGAGGTAAAGTAGTGGAGGATTTCAACAACGTAAATTTTCAACATTGATGGGTTCTAATAGTGGGGCCTGTGAATGACCATCATTCATTCTTTTACTAGTGGGCTAGCCGTTGATGTGAAAAAGTGAAAAACAGATATGGAGTTTAGATACTCTGCAGTTTCAAAACATTCCAATGATGTTAAAAGATCATGATACACAACACAACTCCTTATCAAGTGAGAATAGCTTAACTCTAGATTTGAGTTTCTACAAGTTGTATATCTTTTACTGTAATGAATGCTTAACCTTTTTTTTAAAAAAAAAGGAAAAA
Source organism: Gnetum montanum (assembly GCA_015680685.1). Lineage (NCBI taxonomy): Eukaryota > Viridiplantae > Streptophyta > Gnetopsida > Gnetales > Gnetaceae > Gnetum > Gnetum montanum. Next base: position 489,213 of record MNCI01018018.1, on the reverse strand, counting down.
TAAAGGGAAGAAAACACATTTCAGCAGCTTTATGCAATATGATTTTTCTCTAGGTGTATCCCCCGAGTCTCTATTCTCAATGATTGGGTACAGAAAAATTTGGGTTTCCACTAATGTTATTGCTTGTTTGGTATTAAAGTTAACAAAATTTTTTTTGCTTCAATTTTTAAACAAAAGAAATGGTTGATTGGGTTAAAAAACAGCCAGGTTGAAATGTCAATGGTACATCCGTGCTTTTGCAATGAGATGGAGAACTGTTATCTGAAAAAGGCCATCTAGAGCACCATTCTTAATTGGATGGAGTTTCTCAGTCTTTTACTAAACTTTTTGCCACATGTTGATATTTTAGCTACTAAACTTAGCCAAGTTGTTGTGATAGAAACAGTCTCAAGGTTTTGAGCTCAGCCTACCTATAGGGTTTGAAACAAAAGAAATGGCTAATTGGGTTAAACAACATCCAGTTTCAAATATCAATGGTACATCCTTGATTTTGCAACCATGGATGGAAAATTTTTATCTGAACAAGGCCAAAGGCCATCCAAAGGACCATTCCTAATTTGATGGAGGTTTTTAGTCTTTTACTCCACTTTTTGCCACATGTTGATATTTTAACTGCTAAACTTGGCCAAGTTGTTGGGATGGAGACATTCTCAGATTTTTGAGCTTAGCCTACCTATAGGGTTTGTGGTGTTGTGCACATGCTGAAATGACGTCTCATCTGGTAATTTAATTGATCTTTTTCAAATGATACCAAGGAGACTTTGTTAGCTTTAATGATGAAATGTTTTCTACCTCTCTATGTACATTTCTTCTATTTGACAGATCCTGATGATCTAAGGACATAATAAAATTTAGTTTCACTTTCAGCTGCAGAGAATAACAGCTTTCTGAAATTACGCTTCTCTATAAGAAAAGCATTAACTCTAATTCATTACATGGCATCGATCTATTTCAAAAACAAAAATGTTAACTTTATGGATTCAAGGATTACAAGTGAATGAAGGTTTTGTTGTTAAACTAAAACGTGGACCAAGCTATATCATAATTGACAAAATTTGAAAAGAAAGGGAAATCTTTCTTCTTGATTACTTCTTGTTTACAAGTGAAGGTATATATAGAGATTACATAAAGAAAATCAAGGAGAAAATCTCTCCAAATCAACTAATTCCTAAAAATCAGCAAAATATCAATCAATCACTAACTATAAATCAGCTAAGAGGGCAGCGCTGTTTTCTGCTCAATTTTGTCAACAAGTCCAGCTATAACCGTAAGCAACATACAAAGCCAAACTAAAAGGCCCCATCACATAAGGGAATGCATCCTAATTTATGGCAACTACGGACTTTCCTTGGTTTTTTGTGATGCAATTAGTATTTTGGTGATGAATGTGCAATCCATATTGCGTTTTCTTGTATTTTTTTTAAGTAGAAATTGTTATTAGACATGTGAAATGAGAGGGGCTAGTGAACTCTAAGGCCAAGACCATAAATTGTATATATCCAAATTTCAAGATATCCTCTATTTTTTAAAAAAAAAAAATTAAATGATGATTTACAACTGTTCACTTTGCAGCGTATTTTGCATTACATATTCTTAATTTATGATCAAATGCAGGCCTTCAGAAGGTTATATGAACAATTGGGACTTGGATGGATATATGCAATTACAAAATATAGACCGGTTAGTTTCCTCCTAAGTAATTGACATAAGAAACATTTTTTGGTTATTTTCTAAAATTAAAAGGAATAAACGATGAATTGAAAGTCTCTTTCTCATGACCAAATTATTAATATGCAACACTGAATTGCATGCAGCTATGCATGCAAGTGGATTGAGGCCAAATGGTATATAAACAAAAGTCTTAGTGGCTGAATTTTTGGTTGAGTCAGATTGTTATTATCTTGTAATTTAAAGCATTTTTGAATGGAACCTGCTTTTTAAGAATAGCTCATGTACTCGGTTATTAGAAGAGGAAGTTATGGTTGAGTGTATATTACTATGCATATTAATATATTAAGCCATATTATGTATATGATTATTATTTTTTTGTAAATATTGCCTTTAAAATAAGTGTATAAGAATGCAATTGGCAGTAACACATTATTAACTAAACAATGGGAAAAGGTTGCAGCTTGTGTTTAAGGAGGCATCCTCTAATATAACCTAGACATCTTTGCCATTGCCATATGTAACACCTTGCTCTACTGCACTTGGCTAGGACGAAGTGATGTCTAGGATTGCCAGCAATAACACAATGGAAGCATGACAAATTGGGAATCCGGTGATACATGGAAATACATTAAGAATAATCTACACAATATATATATTTCACAATATCAAACTATACAAAACCATGTCAAACCAAAGGCCAAGCAAACACATCAATCTATATATTTGCATGTTTCTACATAAACTAGAAGTTTGTACTGATCTCATAGTATATAAAAACATATGCATAATATACATAAACAGTTATGCAAATATCAACAATCTACAAAAACTTGTACCCTTGCATATGGAAATATATATCAACTAATCTTCATAGACATCCCTCTCCTTAGCCCTCTTGGTGCTCTCTTGCACCCATGAAGTCATCACCTGTAAATAAATAATGTTAGTATAAAACCAAGTTGGAAACCTTTACTCCTTCCCTGCTAGATGGCTGCACTGGATGAGAGAAATGGGGTACAAAGTAACCTACATCAACAATCAGTTTTGCATACGCTCTAAGCACCACATGCATATACAATATCACACATAGTATTGACATAATCCATACTAAAGTAAACACTTATCCCACATAGACATAAATATAACCATTGTTATGCATAATCAATCATAATTTTATGGCACTACGTGCCTACCACAAACCATGTGCATTTCCATACCCACACTTTCATATCCATATCATACAATCAAACATCACATAGATCAACACATCAATAGGTCAATCACATAATACATTTACCACTATTATGACTCACAAGGCATTACCAATATATACACATAACCCATGTGACCGCTAGCCTATCCACACTCAGTGTAGCATGTACTCATAATCAATCATATGCTCACAAGTCTTTTATTTAACTAACTAGCTCTAGGGTTCATTAACTTGTGATTCGCAACCACTAACCTTTTGCCACATCCTACTTGTAGGGCACTCCCAGGATGAGGCTTGAGACAGAAGCCTTATTGATGCATCACAATGTGGGTCAATCCATGACTACCTTTAGGGTATCTCATCATCAACTGGTCCACACCCTCATGTTAGTATCACCTATCAACGACCGCTACAAGGATCGTCGTAAAGACATGTACCAATCCAAGCTACTTTAAGCCATTACATGTCACAATCACAACACATCTGAGACCAACATATGACATGACCACATATATCCAAGTTTAATAGTCAAATATACTTTGTGAAGACAATCCCACAACATGGTATAACAAAATTTTTTACCACTAGCATACATAATGGTTTAAATATAATTTCATAAAAATGACAATTTCAAAAACATAAATGCCAAAACATAAAATAAATTCCATAAGTGGAAAGTACGTAAGAAGATTATGGCAACAACACCAATTTTGCTTCAATTGGACTTCTAGAGACAAAGTTATGCATGTTTTAAGCTTATTAATAAAATAAGAAATAATAATATTTAATTCACAGAAATCCTTGAAAGCAACCACAATAGAAGCCATATGTTAATACTATGCAAATCACCACAACATTACAACTAATTTTTTCACAAGTTTCAAATGATTCAATTCATCACATATTTGATTGTGCATAATCCACAAATATAACCCTAAATTTGTCAATATCGAAAACTATACATTCAAAACTCAAATCTTTATCCTGCTCCAAATGCCCACACAACATGATTGTATGCACTAATCCGTCACAAAAATATAGGGGAAAAGTAAAGACAACCACTAATTAAATTCTCCGAAGCCAAAAGTTCCAAGCAAGCATAAAACCCTCAAAAATCTGTCAAGAGTCCATTTTGCTTCAAACAAGTTTCCTACTTGCACATACATGACCCCACCAATTCCAAATTCAAGTTCTAAGCAAATCAAAATTCACCACCAAAGCCAAAATTTCAAAAGAAATAGTAAAAATGGAAAGAAAAATAGATGTCAATCGGTTTTTGTTCGTACTGAAACAAAAAACCCAAATACATAGTGAAATTAGTGGAAAATGTTGGTGATGGAAAGTGACTAGTATAAATTATCTATAAGTATAAAGTTATGTTACTTTAACTTTTCGTAATAGAACATGTGACTTATAAAAATTGACTTTTACTCTTTTTTTTTTCCAAAAATTCTCTTATACAAAACATTTTCATAAGCTTATTGTCCATATTCTTCTTTCATCTAATTTCTGTGAAACTCAAATACTTATAACAAACACACCAGGACTCCAAATCAAAATTTGTTATATCAAACACATTACACGGATACATACCAAAATTGTTGAAATTTTGTTTGCTAAAAATAACATTGTTGGAATGCCCACATATTTAAGTTTTTAGTTATTAAAGATTTACATTAAATAATACGTACATGGGTATGCCTGTGTTTCAAAATTAGAAGGTCAAAGTAAGTTGCTCTAAATTGGTTGAGATCCATAAATAGTGGGATATGGATCTATATTAGTTTGTTGACTTTGTTCTATATGGAGTAAATAACAATGTATAAATTCCTCATCCCAATGATGAATTGGGGGCAGTAGAAAAATCAATAAAGCTTCTTTTTGTTCTTGTTGGACTTGTGTGGAATTATGGGCTTGCAAATTTGGTTTTAGCTCTGCCAAAAACAAACAAAAAGCACATCCAAGTATCACCTAGCATAGCACTATTGTTCAAATACATAAATACCAAAATTGCACATAAAGCATAAACATATACCAGGTAGATGTTCTTGTATCTCAATCCACAATTCATGCTAGCCACATTACCTACCTCACACATCACACAGGACTAGTCTATATAATCATGTTAGTTAAGCATCTAAAGACATCATAATCATATCATAAGTGCCAAAGAATCATAGCATATGTTATCAGCATCATAACTAACTAACTTGTCCCTTACAACCCACAAGACCCCACACATATATAAACCATAATCATAATGCAATATCTAGGGCTTACAGAAGGAATGTAACACCATTCTAAGTTGATGCATATTTGTTTAGATGTAATGTGCTATTGTCATTGCAAAGATTTGAATTGTGAGATTTATCCATAATTTTCATCCTAGATTTACTGTTTTGGTCAGCTTCTTATCACCAAACATTATGATTGTTCATCAATGCATTTACAGACTTAGGTGAACAAAATGTCATCTTACATACTATTACGACATACTGTTACCACATAGAAAAATTACTGATATATGTGAAGCAGTTCAGGTAGAGATCATTGCAAATGCGATATATTCCATTTGGGCAAAATATCGCCTCCAAATTACAGGTATAACAATTTCTACTACTTTTAGTTATTTTACTATCATATTTAAGGGATATTATGTATTGAGCTTACCATTATCAACTCAATAATTAATGTGTGTATAACATCAAGCATTTTTTGCGTAATTTTAATTTGGCAAGCAAGTGTATTCCGAGAATTTATATTGTAATATCACTTTCTGTCTTCCTAGGACGGCCTCCGTTACAAACGTTGCTACAAGAGAGAGAACAAGTGGTATGATCTCTAATATCTCTATCTTTGACACACTATGTTTATCTCTCTTTTAAATCTAGTTTTGTCCTTGTGTATGTGTATTTTAGGTTTTAGAGTTTTTTCCTGGACAGGTCAAAAGAAAATTGGGTTTCAAATCACCCAAGCATCATGCAATAATATAAAATAGTTATCTTCAATTTATTTTTCCCCTCTATGGAAAAATTACAATTCAAAGGAGTTTAAATAGACTCTTGTCCACTAAAATGTCCATTTGTGAGCGGTATGTTTCAAGTGAAAGGGACAATTTCTTGAGTTCCAGTGGGGTTGGTTTATTTTGTCAATTCTTTTTAGTTATATATTTAAAAACACTTGGAAGTCGTTTTTGAACACCTTCTTGGGTACAAACAAAACATTACAAAAAAATACAACTCTTATTAGCACGGTACAGCTCATTGGTTACAGATTACAAGTTTGATTTTAGTAGTTCACATGGAGGTATTGTTAGGTTGCATCCAACTTGCCATTGGATTCTACAAGCTCCAATACCTCTCTAAGGGCCCATTAACAATAACAGATTATGTGATAGGAAACAAATATTAGCATGGCAAATTAGTGTAACAAAAATAAAAAGAACCACACATTCAAAACTATAATGGAAAGGTGAGGAATTGAAAGTAAATCCTAAACCCTAGCCAAACCAATATAGATGCTCAAATTATCCATTTCATTACCTTTGACCTCAATTTATATACAATGTTGCTTGCAAGCTAACCCAAGGTTCATTGAACCTAGATATATTCTCTATTTACCTATAAATGTTTAGCAAAGTCTACTGACTACTAATGTTGGCATTGCAATCTATTCCAACAATCACCTCTTCAATGCCAACTAAAAATTCCATCTCAAGTTCACAACTCAAATTCACTTGGGAATACACCTGCCTAACTCAAATTCCATCTCAAAATGTTTACTATTTAATTTCATGCCGCATTTAAGATATACATGCACAATAATGCATCTTGGCAATGGATTTGTGAGGATAATCCATCTAGGAAAATAACATTAAACTTGTAAAAACATTGAATAATTTGGGACAATTTTGGAAGAGCAGAGTGATGGGAGTAGGAGCAGGGGTTTTGGTGGGTGGCAGCTTAGTGGGCGGTGAGACCAGGCCAGCAAATGTAGGTGATGCAGGTAGGGCAGCTAATGAGGCATCGGGCATGGTTAGGCTAGGTGGAGCTAAGGCAGGTGGGGACTCTAGGGATGGTGTAGGGGTTATAAGGTTGGGCAGCACAACAAACTCAACGGGGGGCTTGGGCCCTTATTTGATGTCAACGCTATCGGGCGGATGGAAGCTGAGTTCTAGAGGGGTTGACACTATGTCCTTGCAGGGTGGAAACGTTACCTTGTAGGTGCAAGGGCTGTCAGCAATAGGGGTGCGTATGATGGAACTTAGCCTTACAACCTTGCTTGGACTTGATTAACAAGTGGGCGTAGACCACTTGAGGGTTGGTAGATGTCGGGGTGCACTGCCTTTTGGAGGAGTTGCTGCTGTTTATTTTTAGTTCGGTGGAGGATTGGGATAGGGTTTTGGTGGGTGGTCCATGGTTTTATGGGGCGAGGGGCCTGGCATTGACCAAATGGCAATCAGGTGCCCATTGTGAGGAGGACCTATTTAATTGAGTGTTGGTTTGGATTCGGGCCTCAAGTATCCCTTGGGAATGGTGGACTTCAGAGTTCCTAGAAACCCTTGCAGGGGTTTTTGGTGACTTAATCATGTTTGACGATTTCACGTGCTTGATGGAGAGGATGGATTTTGCATGTTTCTGCATATGGAGGTCACTGTCTACCAAGGATTTGATGCACGAGATTACTCTAGCTCTTCCTTCAGGGATAAAGAAAATCTGTATTGAATATGAAAATCTTGGGGAGGCATAGCCCTAGATGGGTAAGATAGCTATGAAGGAAGGATTCACAGTTTGTGGAAAGTGGCACATCGAGCTACAGGCTGCAAGGCCCATGTCAAAAAGCCGAAAGGGCAGCCATCGTTGGTGCAATAGGCATAGTCCAAGTGGATCAAGATTAAGCATGGTTGCGCGGTGTCGAAGGTGCAAGAGGAGTCGACAGGGACCTTGGTGCCAGCACCACAAGTGGAGCAGAGGAGAGAACCACCAGTGGAGCGGCAAGAGGAATTGGTGATGGGGGACTTACTGATGGAAAAACTAGGTGCCTTGACACCCCACACATCAATGGCAGGGTTGGAAGAGACAGGGTTCCTAGTGGAGGAACATTTATTGTTAGGAAGCTAGATTGAAGTTGCTAGGGGTTCTAGCAAGCCGCTAATGAAAGACATCCTCGATGTCTAGCGCAAATTGATTAAGACTTCAGCAGACGTGGCCACAGTCTTCCCAACGAGGGGAAAGGCTGGGTGCCTAGGGATGCAACTAGCCAAGAAAAAACCTAATGCAGTTTGACATTGATTTGGGCTCGCAAAGGACCCTAAAGGAGGCCTACAAACATGCTTGGGTCACTCATGAAGTTGCTTTCTTGGAATTGCAGGGGGTAGGGTACCTCCTACAAAAGAAATACCCTGAAGAAGATTGTACGTATTGAAGGGTGTGAAGTTGTTTGCTTGCAGGAAATGAAGTTGAATGTTTCTGAGGGTTATTGGTTGAAATGGGAGGGATGGTAGCTGCAAATGGTGCCTTGTTGTGGGAGGGTTGGTGGGCTTGCTATCCTTTCATAGATGTCAATCACGTTAATTGACCAATGACAATGGAGCTTGAATGTTCATGTGCTCTCTGAAAATATTTGGTTGACCAATGTCTACGGTGTCCAAAATTGGGAGGTGCACGTACAGGAACTGCAACATTTGGCATGGATTGTTCCCAATAAGCATTGGTGGATGCTCATTGGGGATTTTAATCAACAATTATTTCCTTGTGAAAAGACGGGCGGGGAAACCACGGATCCCCTAAAGGGGTGGGGGGGGGGGGGGGGGGGGGGTGTCAAAATGTGTTGAGTTTCTGTGGGAGTAGGAACTGGTCGATCTAGAGATCGTAGGGTGCCAGTACACATGGAGTAATCGAAGGAAAAGGAAGGATAGAGTGCAGGTCAGTACAAGGATGGGGCTAGAGCTATATATTCAAGTGGTGGGGAGGGAAAGATAGGCGTCGGATCATTGATTGCTTGTTTGTAGGATTGAGAATTGGAGAGGGTTGTGTCCCATGCCTTTTCGTTTTGAATGCACGTGGTTGGGGAAGACGTGGTTAAGGTCATTGGTTCAAGACTTTTGGTAGGAATATGCAAAAGATCAAGATTTGAGAGAGTTCCTGAAACAGGGATTAAGGACCCTCAAACAACAAATTCATGTGAGGGCGTTTGAGGACAAGTACAGCTTTAGGGCTTTCCAAGCGCAACTATAGGATAGACTACAGGATATTCAAGTGAGACAAGAGGCTGGGGCAGACTTGACCAATGAAGAAAGGAAAGTGTTATGGGAATTGTAGGAGCTTGATGTGGAGGAGGAGGGTTATTGGCATCAACGTGCATGAATAAACTAGCTAAGAGAGGGGGATTGCCACATGTGTTTCTTCTTAGTGACAGCAAAAGGGAATGGACAAACGAAGCAGAAACTACTTTTGGTGATGGAGGGAGAACAAGTGGGAGGGACCAAATTGGTGGCAGAGGCAATGCAGAATTACTAGACAGCTATTTGGTAGCATACAGATACGCAAAAGATCTCGTTGCTGATTTAGAGGGTGTTGGGGGATGCCGAGAACATGGCATTGCTGAGACCTTTAACTAGGTAGGAGTTGGATGCAGCTATGAAGTCAATGAAACCCAATAAGGCATTGGGACCACATTGATGGCCAATAGAGTTTTTTAGGGAATATGTAGATATTCTTGGGGAAAACCTACTAGATGCTTTTAATAGCATGCTGTGGTGGTAGCAGGTTCGAAAGGAAATAAATTGTTCATGGATTTTTCTTATTCCGAAGGTGTCTTGCCCCGCATCTTTGACGCATTTTCGTCTGATTGGGGTATGTAACACCATGTTGAGACTTTTTACTAAGTTGATTGTGCAATGTTTGTCTTTGTTGATGCCAAAATTGATGGCTGAGAATCAAGTTGGGTTTGTGATGGGTAGATACCTTTAGGATCAGGTGCTTTTGCTGCAAGAGATCCTGCACTCCTTTAGGAGAACTGGGTTCCCTGGGATGTGCATTAAATTAGACATTGCCAAAGCTTATGATACTGTCAATTGGGAGGCATTGGAGGAGGTAATGATTCGCAAAGGTTTCTGTCTAGGGTTTGTTAAGTGCTGCATACATTTACAAAGTTTTGGTAGATATACTTTTGATATTGATGGGAAACTTTAGGGATTCCATGGGACTGGAGGGGGGCTATGACAAGGGGATCTGCTATCCTTGTTGCTCTTCATTTTGATGATGGACTTGTTGCAACATTATTGTGTGGTTGAGGGAATGGGAAGGGTGGAAATTGCAAGGATTTGCTATCTAACCCAACACTACGTAGATGACATGGTCCTTTTTGCAAGTGCAGTTGTGCCTCAAGTTGAAGCACTTTAGAGGGCCCTGATGCGCTTAGGGCAAGAAGTGGGGTTGGAGATAAATAAGGCAAAATCAATGCTATATATATATGATTAATATGGCGGTGCAGGTCAAAGGAAGGATCTTTCAAGTGCTAGGAATGTTGTTGGGATCACTAACAGACTCATATTTGGGCATCCCCATTTTTGACTAGCATTGACAAAAGACTTGGATGGTGCTACTATAGAAATTGCAACAAAAAATTGAGACCTAGGTTAATAGTTTTCTTTTGCAAAAAGGGAGGTGATCTTGGTGTCCACTATGCTCATGGCTATGGGGGGAGGGAGGGAGGGAGGTGGGGAAGGGTGGTCAAAAGATGCATTTGATTTACTGGGAGAAGGTAGCACAGCCTAAAGATGCTGGGCAGATTGGTATTCTATCTTTTAAAGATGAAATTAGGCTAGGACTACAGAGACTAACGAATTGGTTGATAAGGTAGGAAGCAAGCCAAGCACAATGGATTCAGATGTTGATGCAGAAATACCAGCTGTGGGAAGCAGATGTGGGTAGCTCACGACTTTGGCAAAATTTATGCAACCATGCTCAGGATATGATTGTGTAGGGACTTTTGGGCCTTCAACCCGTAGAGATTACTAAAGCTATGTACCCTCTGAAGTAGAGATGGAAGACTCTGTGGAAAGGGCGACTGCCTGAAAAAATTAAAGCTTTCACTTGGCTAATTGCACAAAGTGTTGCCGATTCGAAGTTTTCTAAGAGAGCGGGGTATTGCGGTGAACCCAACTTGCTTGCTTTGCGAGGGAGATCGGGAAACAATGGAACATTTTTTGTTTTTATGTCCATATACTCAAGCCATTTGGCAAACCGCGGGATTGACGACCCCCCTCAATTTATCTAGTGATTCAAAGGCTTTGGCGGTGGCTTGGGTTGCTTGGAAATGTCGAAATAATTGGGTGTTTCGGGGAACTCATTGGCCTATGCCAACGGCTACCATGAAGGTGGGGTTGAGCTTGTGAGAGGAAGGCACAGTGGCATGAACCAACCATCAAGGAATTCAGGGACAACACGGAGCTTTGGTGACTAGTGGAGTAGGCTAGTTGGGTAGAGGTGCTACAAAGAATTGAGGGGGAGCCTGGGATTGATGATCATACCTTTTTCAACAACTGGTAGGAGGATGAGACTGTGTTTTAGGGGAGTAGAAGTAGGCTCTCAGAGCAAGCCTTGGCAGAGGTGCTAGGAATGCCAATGGAGGGGGAGATAATTGTGTGGACTTTGCACAGCCAACATTTTGCTGAGAGTTCTTTTGAGGAAGGGTTCCTAGGATGGCCAGCAGACATAACAGGAAGTCTAGGTTTGCCCCCAATTTGGCAGGCAACGATGGTGCTCATTGACCACTTCTTTGTGCAATCAAGCTGCCCACACAAGTTGTTGGACGTGCATTTTGCATTGATGAGATGCATGAAGCATGATCTGTGGATAAACTTTCTGTGGTTCCTACTGGACTACCTGTGATGGAAATGAAGGGGACGGCAACCGAGGTTGATTCTCGCTTTATGGCGGTTGGGTACCTCGGTGCTGCCGATGGAGGTTAGTGGAGGTCTTTCTGTTCAAGAGGGTGTACAAACGAAGATGGAAAAGGGCTGCCCTGGAAGACAAAGCTTTGACATCACGATAGATGCATTAGGGGAGTCATAACTCCAAGACAAAGATGGAGCCGTGCTATTCGCAAGAAAGGCATGATTTGGGAAATTCAATGCTCTCTGTGACACAAGAAGAGCTTGAAGGGATGATTGAGAAAGCAAGCAAGACTACGGCAGAAAACACTAGGGCAAAGTAGAGGGCTACATGGGAAACACGTTGGATGGCAAGGGAGGTAGATATTCGGCGTGTAGTGGAGTTGGCAAAACAACAACGTTCGGAGTTGCAGCAGCAGATTGAGCGCATGCAACAAATGCAAGAGGAAATGTTCAGGCAAGAGCTTAGGTACAAACTTGAAGAGGAGGTTTAGAAGCAAATACAAGTGGGGATGGCTATAAATGAGGAGGTAGCCTTTGGACACGCAGTTGCTACAGAGGCTACAACATGAGATGCATATAGTTGGTGCGCAGTTTGGGGCACATTGGGGTTGTGGCAGTGGTTTTGTTGGGCTTTGGTCCATCCTGTGGAACTTTGGTGGGGTATAGAGGAGGGAAGGTCATTTTGTTTCAACCGATTAGGGGCTTGTGAGGTTTGAAAGTGGTGTGCAAGATTGGGAATGGGGGCTTGGGGAATGGAACCTATTCTAGGACAATTCTTTGGCTTGACCCAGGGTTCCTAGACATGTTTTCTTTGATTGTACATACAATTTTTTTGAGATATAAAACCCAAAATTCACTCAAAAAAAAAAAAACTTGTAATAACATTTTTTCATGTGAAACTAACAACAAACTTGCAATAGCAACTTGACTTCAAAAACAGTGAATCTTGCAAGAACAGTCCATCTTTTGAGATAACAATGAACCCACATAAATAAGCCATATTGTAAAAATAGCAATCAACCTTACAAGAACATTCTATCCTACAAAATAACAATGAACCTGCAAGAACAACTTGTCTTTTCAACATAACAATCACAAGAATAATCCATCCTATGAGATAGCAACAAATTTGCAAGAGAAACATGTCCTATTCTTACAAAATAGAAATAACAATGAAAAAAACCCATAGAAGAAACCAATCCTATGAACCCATAGATCTCACTAACATAAATCCTTCTAATTGAAAACCAAAGTAGCTATTCCTAAAATGGCTTCCAGCTACTCTCTTATCCTTCACAGCCAATGATACTGTCACCATCCCCAACTTTTACAACTGTAGCCACACTACATGAACCTGTAGCACCACTAACTTCAGCAACATGTTGGAATACTCCTGTAGCTTATGTTGCACCACCATTATCAGTGACTGTTATGACAAATCCCACCACCATGACAACTTTGTTCATTGCTAGCCACAATTTAATTTCATAGTTGATGCTATCAAAACCCTTGAAATTGTCTTTCCCTTATTGTTGAACTGCTTTGCATGTTAAAACCCTTTGCTTACTAGATTAAAAAACTATACATGTTGATATTGCCATTGTGCTCGCTATGCTTGTCACAATCATATCTCGATGTGCCATTACACACAAGCTTCTTGTTTCTTAGAGTGAAAACCTCATTTGCAGAAAACCCTTGCAAACCATCTGAGCAACCCTCATAGAATACCAATGAAGCTATCCTTCATATGTACACACCCTACTTCACCTCAAATACAACAAATTTATTGCCAAATCTGCAACTAGTATTCTTTTACTCTGCAACAAGGCTCATACATTGATTGCCAATGTTAAATCATGCAAACTCTGATACCATTGTTAGGTTGTATCCAACTTTGATTCTACAAGATTTAATACCAATGGTAGAGCCCATTAATGCTTGTAGATTCCATGATAAAAAAAATATAGCATATCAAAAACAAAACCAAAAATACATCCAAATCCATAGAAAAGGTAAGGAGCCAAACATAAATCCCATTACCCTTCATCTTAATTTATACATGTGATTTTTTACAAGCTAACCCAAGGTTCGTTGAACGTAGACATTTTCCAATTGTCTAGAAACTTCTAGAAAAGTCTAAATGTTGGCATTTTTATCTATTCCAACAGATATAACACTGTTTTGCAAACTATCAATTAAATATTTAAGGTTTGACACTCCTGATAGTTTTATTGACGTACTACAACTGCAGTAGTTATAAAGTATTCAAAGGAATAATCACTGTTATTCACAAAAATACAACCAGTGGGTTTTTAGCATAGGTGCCGTAATCATAGCTTGAATTATATGTAGAACTAGTGAAATCCTTATTCAAAAAAGAACATATACACATAAAAATCATACCCTTAACTTCATCATCAATATTGGCAGTAATATGTCTCAACAAAAATTTCAAGAATCATCATAATCATGTGAATCTTGTCACCAATTGTGGATGGTTTTCAAAAAAGGACAATGAGGTGTTAGCACAGTGGTAAGGGTCTTGGCTTGGTAACCCTAGGTGATAGGTTCAATTCTACTGGGTCTCAGTAGATGTAAGTAAAAATTTGAGTTTCAATTTCACAATTGTAACAACACTATCTTCTCATGGGCAATTTAAAAACTTACATCACCCTTTTTAGTTTGCGCGCAATTTTCACCGCTCTCTTACTTTCTTCTAATGACATATAAGTAGTGTGGTGCTTGGTTTTCTTGTTCAAAACATCATTTTTAAGTTTGCTGCAATTCATCCAAACAGTTTCAGACTTCTTATAATAAAACAAGGGCATTGTTCTAATTGTTGGCTGCCTTGAAAGCTGTTATGAGTTGCTTTAAGTGTTTGGTGTTCAAAAGCTTTTCAAGGATTTTTCTACTTTTCTCTAGCAACATGAAAATCATTGTACCATCCATAGCTTACATATTTTTTCCTTTGCAATATGAAAAGCATTTTTTGCCTGACTTGGATTACTATTTTTAAAGGTAAATACCACATTTGCAAAGGTAGGTGGCATACTATTTAGTAACTTTGCCTTTCCAAGTCAAATTTATTAGTGTATAAGAATGTTTTTTTTATAAGTGAGGTGTAGCTCACTTGGTTAGAGCTTCTGGCTTTTGGTTTTGCAAGTCACAAGTTAGATATTAATGGGTATGTTGAGATACATGCTACTTGGGACATGGTAAAAATAGGTGAAACTGAAACTGAATTTTTATTTACATCAAGTTTCAAAATTCCTTTTACATATTTTTTATTACATAACTCAGCAAAGCCTATTAGGATCAAAGCTATGACCTGGTTATTTATTACATAACTCAACGAAGCCTATTAGAATCGAAGCTATGACTTGGGTTTTCTTAACCAAGGTTCTTATCACTAAGCTAACAACACCTCATTGTTTAGGCTATGGAATCAAGTAGATACCGGATCATGGAAAATCATCATTAAATCCTTTGATTATCTTTAACAAGTTAGCCCATATTTAGGATAAAGACACCTTGATGATGATAAAATATTTTTCCCTAATCCATTTTTAGGCAAAGCGACTATTGTTTTAAGGGCATTGTTATTAAAAAAGGGGTCTAAATATTTTATTTGATGTTACCCTTACCCCTTTTGAGGATGAATTAGGCTGGTTGAAATTTACATACTGATTTGCAAATTACATGTGTAGTTGTAAAAACAATTTCATTTTGCATTTCCCATTTTTTATCATCAGTATTATCCAGTTCTAGAATTTTGCACATAATATATAGCCTTATAAACTATCACCAATAAGTGTGAACCACATTTTGCCTTGTCATGTGTAAGTCTTGGTCATGTGTCTATAAGAGATAAATTATGAGAATGACATCTTTAGATGGTTTGGTTATTTTTAAAGATCAGATAATGAACGTCTCAAAAAAAGAATTGTTGCATCACATATATAGGAAATCTGATGAAAGGAAGAAAAAAACAAGACACGGAGAAAAAATAATTGGAGAAAATATGAAAAATTGCAAATGAATCAAGCTTTAACTCTTGATAAAGGTGAATACTGAAAGAAAACTAATGTAGCTGACCCCATAGTTATTGCAACAAGGCTCAGATGACGATAATGCAGAGTCTTGGTCTTCTAACTTTGTAATTTGCAACCAACTTATGCTTGTAGATTTTTCTTATATTAAATGTTATCTTCAATTCTTTAGTTGCAACAAGGTCGTGAACAACTATGGTGAGAACAAGAACCCTCAACTTAAGGCTCTGATACTAATGTTTGGTTCTTAAATCACCCAAGCATTATGCAATAATAGAAAATATTTATTTTCAGTTAATTTTATATTCTGTATAAAAAAAGTAGTCAAAAGTGTTTAGTAGAGTCCATTTACAGACATGTCCTTAAAATTTATGGACAGTTTTACTAAATTATTACAAATTAAAAATTACATTTCACTATACCATTTACATTTCAGACTTATTTAGTGAAAGCTTTGCAATCTATACATGCTTTTTTCCCTCTTGTTTAAAAAGAAAAACTGACAATTTTGTCTATTGGATAGGTTCAGATGTGTGCAAAAGGAGGCAATTGCCAAAAATGATTTATTGTCAATAAAGAGAATTACTTTGAGTTTTATAGATAGAATCATATTACGCTTTTAGTTTATTTTACCATTTTGAAAAATAACACATTATATGTATAAAAGTGTAGCATTAGTATTTATCATTCTTTTAAACAAACCCTTTTTACTGATATGGTCCCATCTTTTTATCTATCATTAAGTTTTCCTCTCTCTAAATCAAAAATACCTTTATTATAAATGAAAAAAATATGGAAATAAATCATTCAAAAAGAGGTTATGCTTTCATGTATTTACCAGCTCTCTCTCTTGGGAGCCTGTTTGGTAGGATAAGCATTGAACCTCTGAATAATAGCCTTTTTTTAGTGGACATAAAATAATTAATTTTTATATCATGAACCCATGACAGCTTTTCCAATGATGCAACTCTTGATGACCATTTAAAAGATTGCCAGATATAATTTCCTTATTGGACAGAAATTGTTGTGTTTTGAACTCTAAAAAGAACGTGATTTATTCTTTTTAGCCTTCTAATTTGTACTTGTAGTTACTTAAGAACCAGCATTATGGTTGAGAACCAATATTAAGCATTTTACCATCATGAATAGTGTTTTCCCACTGCAATTAATTATGACTTGTCACGACTACCTTTTAAAGTCTGGATTAGCTAGCGATAAGTAGAGAGATTTACAAAACAAAATTTTTAGTTTTTCCAATAAACCGCTGCAAAATGGAAGATAGTTCTCAATAGGGCTCGATCATATGCCTTGAATCAAAACAATAAACTGAATAACCACAAGAGAACTAACTCATGTAAAACTAAAACCTAAAATGATTTTTAAAAAATTTAAAATAGGATAACTACAGCCTAAACCTAAGATATTCAAAATATATAGGCCAAGAAACGTTGAAAATCTGGAACAAAGTTTGAAAAAAAAAAAAACTAAAATCCATACTCGTGAAAGGAGACCCACGTATTTAAAAGTCTACAACCACCAAAAATTTTCAAAAAATTGAAACTGTAATCTTATTGAGCCCATGTGTAAAAATGTGGGATTTTAACGTTATATCGGTGCCATTGTAAACCTAAAGAAAAAGAAAGAATGAGATGAGATTTCAACACGTTGATCTACAGCGTTTTGTATTTAATGTTTCTTCATCCCAAAATTTGATCCACGTCCCTGACAATGCCGATGGTTATATGTAACTTTGAATCCATAATTCTGAAATTGATGTCAGATTTATTAATATATCCAGTGTTTAATACATGTGAACCTTATCTATGGAAATGACATGCATCAACGGCCTTTCTAAAAATGCATTTGAAGGGAGAGGGGAGAGGCAGGTCAATTTTTGTTCTTGTTCTGGGTGGTCGAACGATGCACCTTCCCTTTAAGGTTATATAATGGGGCTTTTCCCTTTTCAAATGGCAGTATGCAGATCGTCTGTCATGTCAAGCAAGATTGTATACTGATTTTTGATGGTTCCATTTGAAGCTTTTCAATAAAAAGTACATTTGTTCATGTAAGACTTTTGAAAGCACAGGGTCTTGATGTAAATCACTCTAATTTGATGCGATTTTTTTTGCTTTTTGCCTATTAATTTATTGTCCATATCATGTGCTTTTTTAACAAATAAACAAAATAGGTTAGAAATTTAGTATGCTTGCAAAGTCTTTTTAGAAAATTAAACTGAAACGAGAGAATGTTCTGTTTGAGGACCCAAATGGATCTATTCGCCATTACAACCTTCTGCAAAGGAAAAATTAGTTCCGTAAAGTGGCTAATGACCACAAAAGGATGTTGGGTAAGTTATAAATGCTAACATGATTAGCTCCTACTACACCCATGTGATTACCAACTACCTTTGTAGCACACATAACAGCACAATCATACCATCACATGGAACATGACAACCACAACCACATGATTGATAATCAACTACTAAGGTCAATGAATATTGAAGAAACAATGAGATGTTAGCCTAGTGGTATAGGTCTTGGCTTGGTGGCCCTAGGTCATAGGATTGATTTTGCTAGGTAGCATTGAGTTATAAGCTTCTATAAATCTTGGGGTGTACTTATGTTTCAGTTATTTTGGGTTCCAAAACCCCTCAACAAACATGGAAGAAACTATATGTATAAATTCAAATGAAGAAAATGACCTAAGCATTTGCCCCAATCTAGTAGGGTCTCGAGACTTCCTTTTAGTTTCTTTAATTTCTCCCTTCATCATGGTTTTCAATATATGGTTAGTTTCATTTTTGTTGTGCTCATGAGACCTACTTGTGTGTTCTAGGACCCAACAAAGGATCTATTGGACTCTCATGTAATTAAAAAAGTCATGTAGCAAAATGGTCAACTTGCCATAGGATGCAATAGAAAAAGATCATATAAATTATTATTGGTTGTGATCTGTTGGAACTTCAAAATAATTATAGTATAGGTACAACTTATGACATATAGTCCAATTAGAATTTTAGGACTTGAACCCGTGACTAGGAGTTTTCAAATCAAGATTCTTACCATTAGGTCACCAACTCATTATTTACAAATTATTTATTGCAATAGTAACTATTGTTGCAAAGGATTAGTTACAAAACATTATGAAAAACATGTGACCCATCCTTAATAGGTTTATCCCACATAACTTGCATGTATGATCTTATCTAGGCAAGTGAATCCATCTTCAATTTTAATTCTAAGTTTAGGTGAACATAGACAAAGTTAGTTGATAAGGCTGCAAATTAAGAATACAATATACTAGCAATATGATAGCAAATTTTTGAGTCTAAGTGATTACCTCTATTACACTCCAAATGAGTTTTTTTCTTACCTTCCATATTCAACCAAAGCTTCAACCAATTTGTGTATGTGCTTTTGATTATTTGTACCTTTTCCAAAGATATATCTCATTTCTTGATGTATTGTATCTCATGAAAAAGTCTTTGTTTTTTGAATCTTCAATCCCCACTTTACAAAATTTAACCAATTTTTCTATCAATATATTTTGGGTGTAGGCAATAAATTGGCATAGAACTTCTATTTCTAAAGGTAACAAATTAGTGACATATAATATAGAGTTTGATTCTTCACCTTTAATTTATTAAGTGAAAATATTTTTTATACCCATTTAATATTTAGAGCTTTTGCTTTAGAATGGTTTGCTTTTTGGCTATTTAAAACTTGCTATCTTATGTATAGTGTTTGAACATTGCATTCGTTTATAGGCTAGGGCTTTCTCTTCTATGATTGCTTACCTTAACATACTATTAATATTTTTATAATTCATTTTGGCTCAATGGTGCTAGGTAGCGTAATTGAGATTTATGCATTTATCTTTTTATAGGAAAGCAAAAAGAAGACTTTCATTTTACAAAAGGATTTCATCTTATGCTCTCTTGTCATATTAAGTCTAAAGTTCAAGTATGAACACAACTTAAGTCTTTAGTAAGAACTACGATTTGCATCATATATTATTTATTATGATCATCCTTGTTCCAACAAAATGGGATTGACTACATAAGCTCTCTTTTGTTGTTCACCTTTATTAAGAATTAGATTTTTAAGTACACTTTTTTATATGATCTTCAATTGTTTATTTTCCTTGTCCTTTTTTGCCTTTCTTTTAGCAACTTGCTTGAAATTGTGATGTGACAACCTTTTATAATAGACTCATTATCCAATCATAACCAAACCATCTAAGACTATTTCTATAGCTTCTTGAAATAGAAAGTGCTCTATGTCTTTCTCTAATGTTTGTCTTGTATAATTTATTTCTTTTTGTAACATTCAACATACATCTAAGCGTTTGCATTTCTTTGTCATACTGATTTGTTATGGATGTCTCTTTTTATGACATAATACTCTATATTATATCAGATATTAAGCTTACTTATTCTTATATAAAAATTTTCCTTTAATTTAATTGTGAGTCTTTTATCATATAAAACATTCACTAATCTCAATTTTGACCATCCTTTGAATTCTATTTCTTACAATTGTATTAGTTTCATCATTTGATTTACTAATAGCTACTATAAACAATTCTATCTTGAACTAATTGGACTCTGAACAATTGTGAACTCTTATGTAGGAAAGTAAGTACTTATAATGTATTCATTATCAATTATCTACTTATTTAGTATAACTTCTAACACTAATTTGCAATGATATAAATAGTATTATATAACAAATTGAATTAGTATTAAATGTAAAAATACAAATATTTTTTTATGTGTTTGATGTTTTGTCTCTTCTTCAAATTAGATGTTTGAAGGAAGACATGAGCATAAAGGGTTTTTAAAATATGCATGGCAAGAATAAATTCAAAATCTTTTTTTTAAATTTTTTTTACTCAAAACAATCTTTATGTGATCATGTTACTACGGTAATGGATCTATATGGTTTTCAATGAATTATGTATAGTATTTAATAAAAGGAGAATAAAAAAATTGTTATTTTCAACTTGTTTTTGTTACAAGAATCATGATGTACAAAGATAGAAAGTAATATTTCAAAAGTAAACCATGACACATGTCACATTATGTAAGTTACACTTAAACATTATCCTTTGCTTTCTTTAAAAAGAAATCTAATGTTAGTAAATATCATTCATATTAAAATAAAAAATTGTTGTTCGTAGACATCACAATGAGTTTGATCCCCTTTTGTTAGGAGAAGGCTAGAATGATGATGAAGATGAAGATGAGTGAGTTTAATCCAAAAATAATAAGTAGTATAACCCTTAGGAATGGTAGTTTAAGACATAGCTTGGGTTGAAAAATAGGTTGCTAATATACTTAAAATATTTGTATTATGGGTGGTGTAGAAAATCAAGCATGTGTGAGATATATAGGAATGAACTAACTTAACAAAAATGGGATATACTACCATGCCTTTTTTAGGACTAAAAACAAGATTAGAAATATTCACTCAATGTAAATATTTAGTGAATTAAAATAGAAAATTGCATACTTGCATAAATTACAAAAATACATAAAGGTTTGTATTTCTTATTTGAAGTAATGATAAGTTACTTGTTTCTTAAGTCAAAAGACATAGGTTCAAGCCTAGGCACAACAACTTGAAGAGGGTCAACTTTCATTTATTCATTGATCTTGTTGAGATCCTACTTGTTAGGATGAGTATTGAATTCTTTTAAGTATTATTTGATTTGCCTAATATAAGCAAATACAATTGTTTCAACAATAAGTTGAAAACCACATGTGGGAAATAATAAAGTTGTAGTAACAATAAGCTAATTGTAGATTTATAACTATGCTTTGAGGCATAGAAATGAAAAATTAGAGCTTCAAATTGCTTCTCCAATAGAGTCAAAATGATCTTGTAATAGTGGCAATAGAAAAAAGATAGAACTAGAAGAATCCTTTGGTAATCAAAGATAGACTATCAAACCATTGGCTAGTTAGTTAGCTCGCACATCTTTGTACTGACAGGTATTAGGTTCAAAGCTTAGTATTAGCAACCCCTTTGCACTTGCTATGTAGTTACTATTAATTGAAACAAAAATACATATTTGGAAAGGATAGCACATTTAAAGCAAAACATGAGAAATTTGAATATTGTCCTAAATAGCTAAAGAATTTGCATAAACTAAGGGCCTCAAAACTCCCTTAGGGCTTCCTTAGATGGTGATGAGTGGCAAGGTACCCCTACACTCAACCATACAAATACGAGCATTACACGTGTGATCCGGTCAAACTCCGCAGACGGACTAGTTGTGGCATCTAGACATTTAGCCTTAGGTCACAGTTTGCTGTCTTCTCACCTGGACTAGTATTAACTTTGTCACGTATGGTTTAGTCCAGAGTGAGGTGTATGATGGGTTTCTAATCTAATGCTACTCCTGAAGGTAGTGGAAAGTAATAATTACTAAGCTAAGAGAGAAAGGGTAAGAGAATCTAATCTAGCCTAAGTGCAATGAGCATCCATTCCTTGATGATTTGTACACATCTTCGACTTTGTGTATGACTACCACTAGGATTACCAATTGCAGATCCTAGGTATGCTACTAGGTTACCAAGTAGTCACACTTAAATGCTTGTAATCAATTCGTACTCATTCCGCGTTTTAACATGAGATAAGGGTGAGAAGAGATTAACTAGGAAAGCATTAAATAACAATTAAATAAATAATTAATCTAAGTGAATGCTGCAATGATGAAGTAATCTCGATCTTTATTTCTGGTCATGTGCATGTCCAAGTCTGTCACACTCGAATAAGAATGCCGTACAATTACAATCACCACATTGCGGGCATACACTGGAAAATAATTCTATCTTTGGAGGGATAAAACTGCCAAAGTTTCGCTAAGGGACTAAATCTATGTTGCGAAATAAGGGAGAGTCACCTCTTATTTATAGAACTGGCGACGGGCTGCAATATCGTGTACGCGATATCGCGGTCGCCCAAAATGCGACTCATCATACCCCCACGATTGAATGAAAACTTGTCCTCAAGTTACAGTTATTACATAGTGGATAAGAATGGGATTATTGGATGGTGAAAATGAGACTATGCCGCAGTGTGAAATGAAAACAAAATAAAGACACCACCAATGTTCTACACCTACAAAAATGGATGGAACTCATGTAGTTCTAGGTGGTAATGGCTCCTCCATTGGTGCCTTCCCTTTATCTTGTGCTCTAGGTTTTGAGGCTTGATGGCGTTGAAGTATGGCCTGAAGCTTCTCCTCTTTGGTCCAAGGGTCTTGTGTCATCCATGCTAATGTTTCAACATTTGACAGAGTCGACACTTTCCACGGACAAGGTAGTTACGGAAACATTTGGTTGGCCTTGACATACCAAGCCACGAACACCCGTCGTTCCTCCTCATAGGCTATGGCTTTATCCTTGTGCTCCTGAAAATCTGCTAGCTGTCAAGCCAAGTCTGTTGCGACATCTTTCTGTACTTGGTAGCTGGCTTTTACCACCTCAAGTTCAGAATTTGCAACTTCTAGCTTTTCCAATAGCTTTTTATGCTCTGCAAATTCTACTTCATATTTGATGCGGGTGGTTGCTACCTGCTACTCGAGCTCTGACCTTGGGCGCCCTGCTGTTAACATGGCAACATTGGCATATCTCATATTTGCCAACTCCATCTATTCCATCAGATCCTGAATCTATAGGTCTCGACTTTTAACTTCCACCTGNCTCATGTCGTTTAGCCTTATTTTACCATGCGTTTATCTCAATAGTTGACTTTTGATGAATGGCGCGTACCTCCTCCATCGAGAGAGTTCAATTCTCTTTGGCTAAATGGCTTATGTCTCGATTGACTCGGATGAATTATTCTCGCAATTGATGGAAGTGTTCCTCGAGAACGTTCTTTTGCTTTTCTGTAGTGGTCAATCTAAGGTTGTCAGCAACAAGCTACTTGTTTTCTTTTTGTAAGGCCTTGAGTGCCTTAAGATGTGCATGAGTTTGCGCCTGTGCTGCAGAGGCATCCCAAACAGCCTTCTCCTTTTCGTCAGCCACCTTTTTATTCTCTGTGATTAATTTGGTTAGTTGCTTAGTTCTAAAGTTATCTAGCTGGTCTGCGGGAACAAATTGCAGAGGATCCCGCTATGCTGCTTGTAGGGTTACGAGCTGCTCTTGTAATTTCTTCACTTCTGCTTTCGCATGCTCGACCCTCACTTCTGTTAAGACCAGCTTCCCCTTTGTGGAAACGAGGTCTGATTGAATTTTCGTAACATCCTAAGGGATGTCAAATAGGGACATCATTACTTGCCCTGTTTGGAGCAATCGATTAAGTGCATCCTCATGTTCCACAGGAGCCATTGAGGTTTCGGCCAAAGTTTGAGCATCCTGTGCTCCTGTGAGATCTGCCGATGGCATAATAGGTATGTTGAAGGATTCTTTGATGTGGTCTGCGACCACTTCTGCAGCTCCCATGGCATCCTGGTGTTGCATCAGCACCATGGTGGCCCCTTCACCAGTTTCTAATTACACTTGGAAAGATCCCACGTTTCCTGAGATCTGTTGTGACCATCTACTTTTCCCTCCTCCTATGTAAATGGATACTTCCCCCCTTGTGTGATCCAATGAAACCGTAGGCTGAATGGCATCATCGATGACATGGAAGAAATTTGCATCATCATGACTTCCCCAACTGACCGTCTCAGCGATGGCCCTAAGATGGCTCATCGACGATCTGTAGTCTTGTAGCGACTGTTGATCCTGGCCTGTGTTGGGCCCTGCTTCCTATTGTTGGCTGGGACCTGTGCCTAGAGGTTGACTGGGTCTTGCAAGTTGAGTTGCAGTTGGTCCAGCCATCTGTTCTTTTTCTTGTTCTAGTCCCAGCTCTTCGCCAGTGCTTTTTCTTGGAGCTAGTGCCTTTAGTAATTCAACATATGAAGCAGTCTAGGATTTTCAGAGGACGTCATTGGTGTACCCCTGAATACTGGCACGTCAGCAAAGCTTTCTGATAAGACAAAGGAAAGGTAGCGCCATTTTCCCTGTCTTTCGTTCCTCGAAACACCTCAGGATCTCTGTTAAATATAGATGGGGCAAGTTAGCGTTAATCTTTCCCATCAACACTGCACATCCTCTAGCCGCATACATTGATATTCTTTTCAAGCCCTTTGTGGGGAAGAGGTGATATGTTCCAATTTTAAAGTAAACCCTCTCTTTCGTCGTCAACTCACCAAATGTTTTATCTCTTCCATAAGCCTTCTCCAACCAATCCTTTCGCACATCAGGGTCTGAATGGGTGGATAACTGAGCAACTCTAGGCCCTGTATTCAGAAGGTTTAACACTTCCGAAATGGCTTGTGCGGAGAAGTCAACTATCACACCACAAATATTGACTGTGGTGCCTTGCTCCCTATTGTGCCAAAATTGATACGTCTCTCCTAGGTACCAGGCACCGTTTTCATAGAGGATAGGCCATAAGGGAGACCCTTTGAGGTGATCCCTAATGGCCTCAGGAGCAAACTCTGCAAATGATTCAAAGTTCAATTCCACAATCACTTCAGTGAATGTGGACTTTTCATGGATGGCTTGAACGCAATCTTGGGGCAACGTGAGCTATTGTCCCTATTCAGGTGCTATAGCAGCTCCTCCTTCTACTTGCCCATACCGTCCGGTAGAAGGTTCTTCTTGATGAATATTGAATGATTGCTCCTTCTGTTCTACATGTTGTCTGGCAGGACCTTGTCTTCCCCCTCTCCGAGATCGTTTGCTTCCACCCTAGGTAGGACCTTCCGGTTGTCCATGTTTCGGGGCCATCTGCAATCACATGGAACCAAGTGTTAGTAAGGTTGTTTTTAAAGTTAGGTTATACCTTACTGCTTGCCTTAATTAATGATCTTATGTTATCACGTGTGATATTTCCCAAAAACTGTAATAATGAGTCTTGTGACTTAGGTGGTTTCCCATTTTAGTTTCCCGGTATACTTAGGAATTAAATGATTTTGAGGCACAATTATTCTGTGTTATAGTTAATTACCCTAAATGATGTCCTTTGGGCGATGATAAATTCTAAAATAGTTAGGTACTTTTCGGCATATGTCCCTCCCCCATGACTAAGCTGAACACTCCAGGTTCAAGCAGGTTCAAACGGAATTAAAATCGGAGTACCAGTGAGCGAGATATAGTTAGAAAAACAAGGGTCGTTCAATTGCAAGTCGTAGAGAAAAAATTCAAAATCTCCCTCGTGTAAATGGCAAAATGATGCTAAGTGTTCCGAGGGGGGGGGGTCACCTATTTATAGGTTGCGGNGGGGGGGGGGGGGGGGGGGGTCACCTATTTATAGGTTGCGATGACGCGATATCGCATACGCAATATCACATCCCTAGTGATATGAGGCACAACAAAAATACCAAATTTTTAAAGGATTATTTTGAAATCAACGTTGTAAATTGAGGACATTGGGCTATTATGAAGGAGTTCTAGGGTAATTCCATTAATTCGAAAGGCACAATTAATAATGATGATGGTGTGAATTCCATTAATAAAACCTTGGGTGGTAGGAAAAAGGTTATGTAATGGTACATAGGAACATTATTATTCGGAGGGATAGTAGTAGGGAAAGAAAATTGTAAAAATTATACTGAGGGTAAGAAATGGTGTGTGTTAGCTATGTCGCAAGTGAAGATTACAAAAGATTACACAAGTGGGTCCTCCCTAAAGCAAGTTCCAACCTATAATGCCCTTGTGTAACCACACTTAAAGTGTCCATGGGCACTAAAAGGGTTAAATGTAATCCACACCAATTCCACAAAATACACACATGTAAATATCACTGGAATTATGTAAGAATTCTATGTTACACACGACACGAGCTATAATTACACGAATAGTGAGATGAGATGAAGTATAGAAAGGGATTGTAGAGATCGAGACATGAGGTAACTGACCCAGGGCACAGTGAATCTTACGTGTAAAGCATGATTAAGGTGTCATTAACCCATCGTTCCAAGATTAGGACCAAGTCCATTCCTCTAATCAGTGACATCGCATTGTTTCATCCCATGATGAGCAACTATGAGAGTACCATAACAACAAGGTGTACGATCACTTGCCGTTTTATTCAAGGGAGGAGTGATTTTTGTTTTGTGGCACTTTTCTTTTCATTTTTCTTTTTCTCTTTCTCTTTTTTTTGAATACTAAATCCAGAGAAGCCGTCAACCTTCAGGCATGGGTGCATGTCTTTCCAGTGGGACCCCCTAGAATAGCATTGGATTTTTGAGTGCCTTTTGATTACTCTTACTCCCATTTTCCATTAGATCTACAAGGATCTTAGTACAACCACATTGCATGATAACTCCCATAGACATCACCAAAGAGAATCCGCAAGTTCCCTTGANGATCCACATGAGTGTTTTATTCATAGACGAGATTACTTACAAAAAATGTAAAAAGACAAAAATACTAAAAAGACAAAAAGACAAAAAGATAAAACAAGAAATTAAAAAAATGAAAAACTGGAAAATAAAAAGTTGTAAAATTAAAGAAAATAAAATGTGGTTATTAATCGTGCTTGTTACTAGAATGGGGGATATCCCCCATAACTAATCAGTTGAGGATGGCAAGGATTAATAAATGGAAGATGAGGATCCTTTCATGTTGGAAGTATTGGGGCTCGGTCATACTTACCCCATCAAGGTTCACACACCTGATTATAATAAGCATAGTGGGGCAATTTGTACGATGTAATTCCTGGATAACGAGTTGACCTACTATGATGTTTGTGACCATTAGATGGTATGCAAGGATTGGGTTGTTGCTCTTCATTCTTGTGTTCATTGGGCTGTATTGTTGTTGGAGTGTGAGTTGGTGGCCCTGATGAAGTTACATGAGGTGTGTTGGGTTCGAAGATAAGGGTGCACCATAGTGTGGGACTTGTGCTGAGTTGGATGATGTAGTGGTCTCGGAATTATGTTGTCCCTTTTTACAGTCATGTTTAAAGAAGGGACACTTTGGATGTCGAGGAGGCTTTTCATTGCTGTTGGAAGTAGTAGCACAAGTAATGTTCATGGGTTGTTGCGGTGGTGCAAACACCTTAGAAACAGTTGGTGGTGATGCAGAAGGAGGGAAAAATGAGAATGTTGAAAATGAGGAGAAGTGTAAGGTATACAAGGTGGTGGTTGTGTTGGAGGCGTGGGCTGATAGTATTGAGGAGAATGGTGCTGTGGTGAGATAGAGTATGTTGGCCCAGCTGGAGAAACAGGATGTTGAACAAGGTAAGCATTTGGGTCCGGATGATACGAAGGGTGTCTCCAGTTTAGTGGTGGTCTCCCCCATGATTGGGATTGTTGCCACTGTGATCGAACACAGTATCTCTGTATGAACTCTAGATGTAATGTATTTCCCCAATGCTCCTGTAAATGTAACCATATTGGGCATTGGCCCTTGGGGTGATCGTATAGGCATATGGTGCATTCATACGTATGATTGGTAGTTAAGCTCCTAATTTCCTTATCCCTTCTTTCCGATTGTCTAATGTTTTGTCCTGCTTCTTGGGTTGTCAAAACTCTATCTCCGATAATGTTGATAAATTCTCCACACTTTTGATACGTCCATTCCAACATCTTATTGATCTTTGCCTCAGCTTCTTCTAATGTTTGTTGTGTTGGCAAAGATGATGCTTCCACCTTGAGATTGGTTGATTTCTCCTTTTTATGATTATGAACCTTTGTTAAGTTAAGATTTTGGTCCCATTGATGTTTTTCAACACTCTCCCATCTAGCTAATTCTTCTTCTTCTTTTGCTACCCGCTTAATAAGCTCTTGGACTTGATGGGTTCGTAGTTCATATAGTTGACCTTGGCCGTATATTCCTAAGGTCTCTCTTGTTTCACTACGTAGCCCATCAATGATATGGTACATAAGCCTTTCCTCGAAGAACCCATGGCCTGGACAGTTGTTTAATAGTGCATAATATCTTTCTAAGGCCATGTCCAAGGGTTCATGTTGTGCTTGTTTCCGTCCTTGGATTTGTTTCCTCAACGCTGACACTCTTGCATAGGTTTGATATTTTTCGTTAAAGAATTCTACCATTGTTGGCCAACGTCGTATTGAATTTGGTTTTAATGATCTATACCATACTTTTGCTTGACCAACGAGTGTCATAGGAAAGAGTTTAAGTTTTTTCCACCCATTATCAATGTTATTCCATGTGCAGGCATCGTAGAAGGCTTGTAAATGTTGATACGGGTCTAAGTCATAGCCTCCTAAAAAAGTAGGGAAGTTGTTTAAATCGAGCTTGGGTAGATGACTCTCTTTATGATGCCTACGTGAGATTTGAACGACCCCTTGTATTTGCGTTAAGCCTGTAGTGGCTAGTAGGGATTCATCGTCATCATGTAAGTTATGCTTCCGTGCATTGTGATGACGTTGTTTTCATTCATGTTTATAAGAAGCCTCACTTCAAGTTGTGTACTCCAATCTTCATTGTCAATAGTTCGTTGGTTCTCCAATTAACTTCCTCACTAAGTGTGGCATTATTATAGTCTTGTAGGAGAGGCATTGTTGTGAAATTGTGTGTGAATTTGTATGTGACTTTTAATGATTATTTCTTTCTAAAAGATATATCATTAAGTCCTTTACAGCAACCTTGTATGATATAACTAATCTAGATAACTAGCACCGTCCCCAACAATGGTGCCAATGATGAGTGGCGAGGTACCCCTACACTAAACCATACGAATACGAGCGTTACACGCACGATCCGGTCGAACTCCGCAGATGGACTAGTTGTGGCATCTAGACAGTTAGCCTTAAGTCGCAGTTCACTGTCTTCCCACTTGGACTAGTATTAACTTTGTCACGTATGGTTTAGTCCAGAGTGAGAGGTATGATGGGTTTCTAATCTAATGCTACTCCTGAAGGCAATGGAAAGTAATAATTACTAAGCTAGGAGAGAAAGGGTAAAAGAATCTAATCTAGCCTAAGTGTGATGAGCATCCGTTCCTTGATTATCCGTATACATCTTAGACTTCATGTATGACTACCACTGGGATTACTAAGCGCAGATCCTAGGTACGCTACTGGGTTACCAAGTAGTCACACTTAAATGCTCGTAATCAAGTCGTACTCATTCTACATTTTAACATGAGATAAGGGTGAGAAGAGATTAACTAGGAAAGCATTAAATAAAAATTAAATAAATAATTAATCTAAGTGAATGCTGCAATGATGAAGCAATCTCGATCTTTATTTCTGATCATGTGCGTGTCCAAGTACGTCACACTCAAATAAGGATGTCATACAATTACAATCACCACACTGCGGGCATACACTGGAAAATAATTCTATCTCTGGAGGGATAAAACTGTCAGAGTTTCGCTAAGGGACTAGATCTATGTTGCGAAACAAGGGAGAGCCGCCTCTTAGTTATAGAACTGGCAGCGGGCTGTGATATCGCGTACGCGATATCGTGGTCGCCCAAAACGTGACTCATGAGATGGTTTTGTAAAAAAGCTTAGACTTGATGAAATTGGAGTTTTTGTATTTTTTTTTGTACATATTTTTATATGTTGTAGATGGTACTGTAGATGATTATGTAATGTACATATTTTAACTACTTATGTATGTATATATTCTTGTACCTACTTTTTTGACTTTTCACATAACCAAGACAAGTGCGTGATTTTGACATTGTTACATCCACTTGGACTATCAAATGCCTTCAAAATAATCATCATAAATCATGTTTTGAGCAACCATAGGCCTTGGAAGGTGTTCCTAATCATGATCCAACATATTAGTATTAGTTTTGGTAATTTTAGTAGTGTTTGGAGGCCCAAAGCAAGGTGTTTTGCCTAAGTGACATTGTGTCAGCTACAAAAGAATTATCAAAAACGCTATCACTAATTGCATTTCAGGCTTCTACAGACTTTCCACAATTGTCCTTGACTATATCCCAAGCAATATGCATCAATTTTGGTAAGTTTTGGTGACCCTAATGACCTTGGAAAGCAAAAAAATTTAACTACAGGTGACATTGACGCACTATCAACATCACCCCGCAAGTCTGCATCACCGCCATCAAACTTGGTTCTAAGCCTCAATTTCAACTCCCTTAGACTTCAAATCACTTATCTACATTAGTCTAAGCACGGTAGGCATCAATTCTTGACATTTTAGGTGAAGTTCCTCTAAAGCATGAGAAAAACTTTTTAAAGGTTGGGTAGCTAACACTGATGCATCACCGCCAACATCGACATCACTGGCTTTGTCTTAGCCTTTGTGCTTATCTCCCATGTAAACACTAACATTTTGATCTTTGTTTTGACCTCATGTACCCTTCGATGACTAGTCAACATCATTCTCATAACATCAAAGAGCGAACTCAGCAAGTTCAAAGGTAGTTTTGGAAGGTTAAGGTTGAATTCGAGACTAAGTGCTACTAGGCGTTAACATCACTTACCTTAGTCAATTCTCTAGGATGCCTCATAAGTTTGTCAGTCAACCAAAAATTTTTCTAGGTGTGGGATAGGTGATGTGAGTGTCGTGTTATCATCCATGTGAGATGACATGAGCATCAACGTCACCTGCCTTAGTCAAAATTTGGATTAGCACATGACACATGGAAAATTTTTCTAAGCATGGTGAGTTGATGCTAGCATTAGCATCATTGTGTCAACATCCTACATTGGCATCAACATCAGCATCCTACTACACTTCAACTTTCAGTTTTCAAAAACAAACTCCACTCAACTACACTTGACCACTTGACCTCAGGGTTAAAGTTGAAAGCCCTAAGTCTATAAATACCAAGCCAAAACCAAAATACAAGGTCAATTTTTGGAGATCCAAAGTACATTTTTGGATTTTGATAGATCAAGAGCATGAGTGCCTACCTTCCCAATGTCTCTTGTGTGCTTCATGGCCATCTTAGCTTCTCCTAGCAATCTATGAGCTCAACTCAATGCCTAAGTCTTTGACAATAAGCAAGGTGATGTTGATGCTACTCTAGCATCACTTAGGCAATTTTATGTCACCTACCCTAGAGTTAGTTTTTTTTAGTTCTAGTGTCACTTGCTGGACAATTTCATAAAATGGACTCATTTTAACCCAAATCAATTTTGGATGATGTCTACAACTTCCCCATCCATACCTACACATAGCAAAGGTTAAATTTCATCATTAAAACCCTTATTTTGCTCATAAATTGAACTTTTATTGTCAATTCTATCTTTCATACGTTTTTCATCATTCTATTGTACTTTTGGCCCTCCATTCGAGGTTAACTTCAAATTTTATCAATAAAGCATGTTAATTTTTGGGTAGGAAATACGAAAATCCTTTTCCCCATATCAATCCTCTCATTTATTGTTTACATTTTACTCATGAGTCATTAGATTTTATTTTACATCACTCATAGTTCATTTATATAGTTTTACATGGTATATGTGTTAATAGTTTTCAAAAAATTCAACTTTTTTTTATGGAGTGGTGAGGGTGGAAATAATTGTAATATAGGTACCCCCAAGGTATATAGTCCAATTAGAACTTTATAACTTAGCATTGCCTATCAAAATCAAACCCATGACTTGGAACTTTCAAATCAAAAACCCTATCATTACGCCAAAGGAACCATAAACAACATCAGGCTTTATTTTTTTTAAATTATGAATATTGTTCTTAATTCCAAATCTAATTTGAATTTGATTAAAGAAATGGATAATTTTTGGATTCCGCTTCTTTGATGAGCTTCCTAATTTTTTTCATATGTCGTTCCAATCTTTTTTATTCTCTTTCCACATCACACAAAATTATGTCCTTCACATTCTTTAATGGTAATGTTTTTGGTAACCTTGGCTCCAAAAGAAGATTATTATCCTACTCTATTCAACTAACATGCCAGGCCAATTTTTGTATATTCACATGTATTGCTTTTTATAATATTTGGCAATATTCTACAAAAATCATGTTTATTCTTTGCAGAGTGAAAAGAATAGAAACCAGAGGCTTATATGCATGGACAAACATTTGCAGGATAAAATAATGTGGACGCATAAACAAATTAAAAAATTCTTCAACGAAAGGTTAATCATTAATTTCTTTTAAACTACCTTTCCAAATTTGACTGTAGTACCTCTCCTGGGAAAGTCATGAATCATACTAATTCATGTCGTGGCGATTTGTTAGCTTTGAATCATCACACACAGATGGTACGTCACGTCCATCACAATCATTTTTATAGGTTTACATGGATTAGGCTAGACTTTACCACAAATTTCCAAATGTTTCATGAGTTTTGAGCAATCCTGTGGCAATTAATCAAGAGAGAAATCCCTATGATGAACTATGAAGGATGCGTACGAAAATAAGGACATTTTCAAGAGCAATTTCTTGCAATGTTTCTACTGCCATAAATGCCTTTTGAAGCTTTAGTTTTCTACCCTCTAACGTTATGATCTATTAGTTATGAAGATTCAAGAAGTGTACACTTCTTGTCAAACTTGGTTAAAGCCTGTGACAGTTCCAAGTCATGGTTTCAATCCTTAGGCATCTGCCAAGACAAGTGACAGTATATAGCAAGAAGTAGTAAATCATTGTCAAATCCTGCACCCACTTTAAGGATCACCCACTCTACAGGAAAAAATATTCAAAGGAAAAGGAAACAAACCTCAACATCAAAGTTTGTGCACTGTGACTCGTTGAAAAATAATGGCATATTGAATATTAAAGACCTAACTTTGTCTTGCAGTTTAAAGCAATTGAATAATCATGCATGTCAAAGATTTGAAGTGCTGTTAATAGGAGTTAGAAGACGAAGAAAATGAATCACCCACGATCCAATTCACAACTGATCCACAGGAGAAAATCGGATCAGCATGCGATGAAAGAATTAGTCATTGGAAATGTCATACAAAATGTCCCTTTGCAGGGCAGCTGGAATCGTTCAAAAGCCAATTTGCTTCTCCAGTTATTACTCTTTGCCCTCAACACTTCGCAGGTTGAGGATTCCATGGAATCCACGCGATTTTGCATGCTTTTCTAGTTCTTCAACTCTTTTAGTTAACAGGGCCAATCCTTGTTCTAGTTCTTCGTCCCTTTGCCTCAATTTCTTTAAAATAAAACCATTGAAAAAGTATGTGTTAAAGAAAGTCATATATAATTTAACTTGAAAAAAAAAACGAAAATCAATCATCAAAGCACATGTATATATTTTGTAGATTTCTGATTTTACAGATCAATCATATCATTTCATTGTAATTAACCATGCAAAATGAAATCTATCTTATCACATCAAAGACATTATAGCTTAGGTGGTTATGGTGCAGGCCATGCATTCAATTCACCAAATCAGCAAAGATTTGAAATTCTCCAAAGATTTGAAATTCTCTATGACAGTGCCCACTCCTACAGGCTTGAGTTCTCTCTCTCTCCCTCTCTCTCTCTCCTCTCTCTCTCTCCTCTCTCTCCTCCCTCTCCCTCTCCCTCTCCCTCTCCCTCCCTCCCTCTCCCTCTCTCTCTCTCTCTCTCTCTCTCTCTTCTTAACAAGAAAAAAGCTCTAGCTTCTAGAATCATTCAACAAACAGGCAAGTAAAAAGCTCTAGCTTCTAGAATCATTCAACAAACAGGCAAGTAAAAAGCTCTAGCTTCTAGAATCATTCAACAAACAGGCAAGTAAAAAGCTCTAGCTTCTAGAATCATTCAACAAACAGGCAAGTAAAAAGCTCTAGCTTCTAGAATCATTCAACAAACAGGCATCTAAAAAGTTGAAACAAGAGGATAAAATAGTAATACTCCATAGTTAAAAATTTTATAGCAGGTTGAATTAAACTCACTTCCAATTCTTGTTTCCGAGCCTCTTCCTTGCGAGCTTCTGATCTAGAACTTCTTTGCACTTCAAATATCACAGCACCTCCGGCAACCTAATAGATCAGAATGTTCAATTAAAGGTATGACAAAGAAGATGTGAATAAATTAGTTTTGAAGCTACATGAAATGAGACCGAAAAACAAATAAAACTGGCATGTCCTCCAGCCAAACTGGTCTACCCTACAATCAAACGATCTTCATACCGTAAAGATAAATATTTCTCCAATAAGATCAGTGGCAGCTTGGACAGCTTTTTCCTCATTCAAAGGACGAACGGCTGTCTCTGTGGAATGTCCATATAATCGCCTCTGTAAGTTTGTGCTAAATCTATGATTTGTCTGCATTACAGTGAAATAAATTTAGTTTACATGGCTTGATATGCTGAATGATTTTTTTATAAGATTCACAAAAATGCCCGAACAATTATCTCACATTCAAAAACACAATAATAAAATTTGGGAATTCACACACACAGTTACCCTTAATAATTTAATAGCATTTAAGGTGGTGTCTCCGTTGATAAAACTAATACAGAAATATTCAAACATTTTTCAACAACATTAAAACTTTAAATCTCTTTCTGACGGTTATGTCTCAATGCAAGCATGTGTGTGTGCAGGGCACACTCATAGAATCTACAAATTGTCTCACACTCTAAATTCAAGGCATTTTATCTCCTGTCATGCGGCACAGTTCTTTCTTTAATGAAATGGTCCATGTTTCTGTTTAACATAAAAACGAATAAATGTCTGTGTAGCTTGCTAATTACATGATAAAGCACTTTTTCATAAGCTAGAAATAAGAAATTATATTAACCAGTAACAGATTTCGATATCTGAATGTCTTAGCATATGTAAAGGATGCACATATTACAACCTTATAAACAATAAAATTGAAAAATGATACTGCTATACAACATTTACTAGACTAACATTGAAAATTTGTTACAGTTAGTTTTAAGGAACAGTTTAAGTATAGAGAATTCATAATCATCACAATTGTCTTTATCCCATCAATCAGGTCACCTGTTAGAGTTGATAGATGATTTGACAATGATATTTATGTCCCAGTATACATAAGAGTACCATGCACCCTATGACTTGTAATTGAACCTTGAATCTAATAGCCATAAGCAGATTACTTGAACCATTAAGTCAAGTTCACCTAATTTTTCATCATTATCATTGTCTTTATCCCATCAATTAGATGACCTACTAGGGTTGGTAGATGATTTGACAGTAATATTTAGGGCCCGCTATCTTCATCAGAGTACCTTGGAAGAACCCACTCACTGCCACTAAAAACCACCCACCCCCAAACCACAACCAAAAAATCCCATAACATGTGTGCATTAAAACCTTGAACCCAAGGAATGTAAATAGGTCACTGGAATTATTAGGTCAAGGTTGACTTAATCTAAACAATTACATTATCTATATTTATAGAGTTTTATCATATGTCACTTTCATTTTGTTTTTGCAAGATGTTTCAAGTCATACTAGAATTATCATCAGTTGCAATTGATTTCTTGAAAATTAGAGAAAGAGAATAAATAATGATAAAGTTAATGGCCAACTTGAGATTAGTGGGGAATGGTTAATGAATAAATGCTGACATAAAATCTTTCATTATTATCCTAGTGGTTTCTTGACAAAATACAGGATTTATTCTATGATCACTAATACGCTAGTTAAACTTAACCACATGAGACATTGAGAATACAACTAGTTGATATCACCTACTCAAGAGGGCACTTGTACCCTGAAAGGCGTAAGTATAACAGGGGTATAATAATGCCTCAACCATAGCTTGAATTCAACTTATGGTTGACAAACAAATGAATTACCAGTAGAGCTCTTATCTTAAAAATTTACGTTCATTCATTTATTCCTACCATATTCATGTGTAAGGATACTTTTCAAAATCAAATTTCAAGTACAACTTTAAATACTGTAAAATACATTTGAAAACCATTATAATCTGGTTGTTTGAAATGCACTTTTCCATAAAAGTTTCAATTGATTCAAAAAGAAAAAGAAAAAGAAAAAGAAAAAAAAACAGCATGTCTTTTCAAAATAGCTTGTATGCTTCCAGAATCCAATTCAATGTGCCAAGCACCTTTACCTTTTACAAATAGTCAAATAGCACAACCAAAGTGTTCAAATCAAAAGGACTGCAAAACAACTAGCTGCGAAGAAACAAAAAATCAACACACCTACAATGATAAACAGTTGTTTCATATGAAAAATAATGTATAATCATCTTAATTTTCAAAACGCCCCCTATCTTTTTATAGAAAAAGACAAATAACTGGATCATTTACTTTTGGAAACAGAAAAATATTTACAATTTAAAATAGAAAACAATGTCTAGCAAAACAGATACAATCAACTAGTTCAAAGTGTCGATAGCTTTGGAAGAGTTGTGTGGTCGAGGAGGTTTTAAGAAATTTGGAGATGGTTCATCCTAATGGTAGGAGATTCACCTATTTATTTTCTTTGTCATTCTAGTAGTCTATATATCCTTATAAACTATCTAAAGCAGCATTCTGCAACCGCAAAATATAAAGTCACATTACGTATAATGGAAAATTGCCTTAATCATTATGATTAGCATTACAATCTTAATGTTTATTTTATAAATATTTAGATGTGGGTATGTATGCAGA
This sequence comes from Gnetum montanum, assembly GCA_015680685.1. Classification (NCBI taxonomy): domain Eukaryota; kingdom Viridiplantae; phylum Streptophyta; class Gnetopsida; order Gnetales; family Gnetaceae; genus Gnetum; species Gnetum montanum. The sequence goes on along the minus strand of MNCI01018018.1, from coordinate 451,876 downwards.
AACTAAAAGAAGACCTTTAACGTGGACACTCGTCATTCTCAAGCATGAGTGGGATCATAAACCAGTAAATAGCATTTTTCCAGTAGTTCAATTCTCTTGTTCAAACCAATATGTTTCACTTATTCAATTCTCAAAATTCTGTCTGTTATGTCCATGCCAAGCTCAATATCTCCAATTAGGCATGCTTCTAGTAGAATGCTATAGAGCACAGTTAAATTTATCATATACATAAAGGTCTCATCCACATTTCTGCTCTAATAAGTTTTTCGTTGATAAGTATTTTAAAATTAGCCTTTGAGGTTAAAAGGAAAAATTTCAAAATCTGTTAAACAATGTAAATCATCTTCATGGTGCCTTCATCCCATCAAAATTGACCAACCGATAAGGTAAGCTTAGGATGATGAAGGATTTAACATTTTCAGTAAGTCTAAAAATTCGAATATGGCAATGCTTGATAGGACTACTGTTCGTCTTTATATGAAGGCGTTAACTATCTGCCACTATGCCCAATAGGCCTGTAGGTTAAAATCTAAAACATGCCATCTAGGTAAATAGTTTGTATGATCAAATCCCACCAATACATTTATGAATAACGTGTTGATGATAGTTATAATTCTAATTAATCGTTATGCATCTATTCTGCTACTCTGGTCCATCTAGTGCTATACTTTGTCACTCCAAAAAACATGTCATTAAGGCTATAATAAAACTACATTGTCACAAACTGGGATGCATGCAGCAACGGCGATTAATATCTAACTGCCATTTTGCTCCATCCAATCAAGCTGGTTCTTAAACAGAAATGAACTGCTTAATGCTACAATATCCCTAATTGCTTTTAAAATATTTTCCCAAGGCTATTTTTGGATTCAACTCCCCTAATGTTGCAACACAAAATTTCAGCATTATAATAATAATGGTGAAATGGTTGGATACTTTTGAGTCAATGGTTGATGATAGAAGTAAATTGATTGAATGAATAATTAAAGTTTTGAAGAAGCATTTTTTGGTAAAAGAATTTCAAGTTAAAAGGCAAGCACAATATGATTTGTTGCTTCTTGAAGCTAATATGATGTCTTTAGAGATAGAAGCTCTTTGTCAATTTGCAGAATATGTTCATAGTCTCTCCTGTTACACAACAACTAAATTTTTGAAGAAAGTCTTAGTTGCTACTCAACAGAAAGAGTGGTGCTACAATAGAATGATCTGGCTCAAAAAATGGAACATTGAGATGGATATTCTATATTACAATATAAGACAGCTCCATAAGAGTATTAGAAACAAGGCACTTTTGCACATATGGAGTAACCCAATAGGAAAGAAACAATTCTACCCAGACAGCATTAGAGGAGGCATTAACAAAAAAACAGCTTATGTATCTACTCCTATATCCTACCACCTACACTGTCAAATCAGTTGAGAAAGGTTGGTCTCCCATTATTTTATAATTGAAACAAGAAGATGGGTCCAAATTCCAAAAGAAGAAGAGAGAACTTGTTGTTTATACAATCAAAGACCAATTGAAGATGAACATCACATATTCCTGGAATGTCATGTTCTTGTGCAAAGTTGTCACAAATGACAAATTATAGCCAGTAGTTTAATTTAGTTTTTCGAAATAAAACCAAGGAAAATTGTAACTTTATTGAAGAAGTGTTTACTACACATTATGTATATTTCTTCTGTGCAGTAGATCTTAAAGGTCTCGGAACATAATAAAAAGCGTTTCAGTTTCAGTTTCAATAATAACAATGATAATTTCATCTACTACCCTTCCATTAATAAATTGTTAAGGAAATGTGACAACACAAAAGTGATAAACGATACTCACAGCTCAAAATTGGGTCGCTCTTTGTCAGACTAGGCAGCCTATAAATCCACTTATGCAGTAATATAAATGTTTTATGTCTTCTTCCCTCGAAAATAGTTTTTTTTTTAAGTAACCCAAATCATGCTGGTCCAAACACTAAAGCATCAACTCTTAATCATTAATTTGCCGGAACAAAAAAAATGAAACAGTGAAAGCTCCGATCAAAATGAAAAAATCGACCTGAGCAATATTGATGATCATACTGCGGAATCGCTCATGGTGGGCAGCGTAAGTCTTGAGCCTAGAAGCGATGGGCTTGCTCAGACTTTTCAGGGCAAGAGTACCCAACTTAACCAGCGGCAGCACCATAATCGAATTTCTCCGATGATTTCCACTCTGTTTTCTTTCTGATGCGATTCCGATAATCGAATTTCTCCGATGATTTCCACTCTGTTTTCTTTCTGATGCGATTCCGATATTGACGCAGGCTCTTCTTTTAATAATTTTAGCCCTGGCTCAGTCTTCTTCCGCTTGGCTTGGCGAACAAGGCTGGGCAAGCCCTGCACATGCACAATAATAAAGATAAAAGATCCAACAGTCATATTTCATAGCTGCCACAGGTGGCATTGAAATCCCCTTACGTTTACATTATAAAGCATTGCATTGTTAACCGGAAGCGGTAACTCAATGAAATAATAACAAATTTTAGCTCAAGCTTTAGCTGATTTCTTTTTCTTTTAATAATTCTTCTTCTTCGTGAAGTCAAAGCGTAATGTCCAAGGCACGTCCGAATCCAGCGCTTCTCGAGTCTATCTGTGAGATCCGTGTGATGATGTTGCAGCCCACGAGTTCCATGGTGGCCACTTTTAGTAAAATTTACAAGTGAAGCTTTGCTGAGAGCCTTCGTTTCTTTCTCAGGGAAGATGGGATGGCATTGACGGAAGTCGATGCCACTGAAAATGGACATGGTGATTCATGGATGTTAAATCTGTAGATTTTGGAGGTTGGGCATGAAAATAATTATTTCGTTTTAGTAGTGTTTTGTGAAACGAACCATGGGATTCTGTTGATTTTTGGGTTTTCGGTTTTTTCGTCCATTTTTTGTTGATTTTTGTGTTTTTCTTTTCAATTTTAGTTTAGAGGCATAATCTCTTACATTTGCAAATTCATTTGATTAAACAAGCAATGTTGAGTTATAAAGTTTTGATTAGACTATGTATCTTACAATGTACCTATATAACAATTATTTCAAGTTCAAACACCCTCATTAGTGCTTGGTTAATTTGTAGAGTTTCTTTATTTTTTATACAAATGTAATATTTGTCCAATAGATCCATAGGTCTCTAGATGTAATAAAGCTTCATTTCTTTCCATTTAAAAAATGAGGTATTGTACATTGGTATTATAATAAGGTGGCCCAAGTGGCTAGCTCATTGTCCTGTTAGGTGATGAGTCACGTTTTTGCAAGGCTCCGATATCGAAGCCGCATTATCAAGTATCTGATATCAGGGCACAACCTCCAATGTCAGAGATCCAATATCACCTCTTCTATGCTAGCCTATAAATACAACGCTTGGGTGCATGGTTTGAAGATAGATTTCAATAGATTTTAAAAGTAGACATAAAGAAGTTTTGTTAGTTTGTTTCCAATGCATGCCCGTAGTGTGATGTTAAGTGATTGTACGGCATCCTTATTCGAGAGTGACATACTTGGACATGTTACATGTTCGACAATAAAGATCAAGATTACTTCCATCATTGCAACATTCACTTAGCTTTATTATCATTTTTAATTATTTAATGCTTATTGTATCCGATATCAGAGAGATGCGTTATGAGGTATCAGGGCACAACCTTTGATGTTGAGGATCTAATATCGCCCTTTCCATTGTAGCCTATAAATACAACAACTGGGTGCACAATTTGGAGATAGATTTCAATAGATTTTAGAAGTAGACAAAGTGAAGTTTTGTTAGTTTGTTTCTGGTGCATGCCCGCAATGTGATGTTAAGTGATTATACGACATCCTTATTCGAGTGTGACATACTTGGACACGTTACATATTCAGCAATAAAGATCGAGATTACTTCCATCATTGCAGCATCCACTAAACTTTATTATCGTTTTTAATTACTTAAATGCTTATTCTTTTCCCTAGTTAATGTTTATCATTTATTATTCTTTATTGTTTTTTGTCATTAAGCAAAATGAGTACAACTAATTGTGAATGCTTAAGTGTAATTACTTGGTAACCCAGTAGTGTTATTGTTTGGTATGCCCAATAATGGTACGCTTAGTAGTCCCAACGGTAGTTACATGAAGTCCAAGGCATGTATGGAAAGTTAGAAATAGATACTCATCGCACATAGGCTAGTTTAGACTTTACTTTCTATTGTTAATTAGTTTAAATTATTGGTTTTCTTATTATCATTAGGAGTAGCATAAGGCTGAAACAACATCAAGAATCATATGCCTCACTTTGGACTAAACCGTATGTGACAAATCTACTACTAGTCCGAGTGGGAAGACAACGAACTGCAATCAAGGCATAACGATCTAAATGCCACAACTAGTCCCATCCATGAAATTCGACTAAATCATGCATGAATGCTTGAGCATAAGGGGGTACCCTACAGCTCATCATTAGCATCATTGCGAAGGATGGTGCTAGTTATCTAGATTAGTTATATTATACATGATTGTTGTAAATGCATTAACGATTTATCTTTCAGAAAATATTAAGTCACACACATCATAAATTAATAATAATGTCTCTTTCACATGAAAGCGATAATGCATCGTATGAAGAGAACATTCATTGGAGAACTAATGAGATATATATTGAAGAAAATTGGAGTGACCAACCTCATGCAAGGGTTTCATATGTTTATGACCATCCTTACTACACTCAAGGACTACATTCACCTAAGGCAGACAATCCTAGAGGAGATGAAGTAAGTCCTGGATTGAGGAGGGCCTCAAAGCCTAGGACCTTCTCAAAACCTAGAAAAGATATATCAAAGGACCATGGGGAAAACTATAGAAGACATGGTGATTCTCTCAATTCCTCATCTTTCTCTTCTTCTTCAATGTTTAGTTTTGACGAAGATGAACATAGGTATAGAGATAAAGCTCCACTATGGGGTCAAAATAAAAATAGAAATAAAAAATTAAGGGCAAAATCAAAGACATCAAAATGAGCATAGACAAAATTGTCATAATTAGACAAATAGAAATAGAAATTTTCACAATGACATGTTTGATGACAATGAACCCTTGTTGGCCACTAAGAGCATGATGCAGATCACAGAGGTAGTTAAGATACCCCACAGGCATTGCAAAGAAAGTTGCATCAAAAGGCTAGATATGAATAACATCCCTAAATTTGCGGGAGGCTATGATTTTGATCCACAACATCATTTGCAAGACTTCTATGATGCTTTTGTCTTAAAAAATATTGAAAGTGGGTGGCAAAAGCTTAAGATCTTCCCTAGGAGACTAGTAGACAAAGCAAAAGTGTGGTATAGATCTTTGAAACCAAATTCAATCCATCAATGGTCCACAATGTTGGAACTCTTCAACGAAATACCAAGCCTATGCAAGGGTGTCCAACCTAAGGAAATGAATCCAAGGATGGAAATAGGAACAACATGAACCCTTGGATATGGCCCTAGATAGATATTATTCTCTACTAAATATATGTCTAGGTCATAGTTTCTTTCAAGAAGAGCAACTTTTGCACATCATAGATGGGCTTTGTAGTCAAACAAGAGAGATCCTTTGGATGTATGCTCAAGGTCAATTATATGAACTAGGAACCCATCAAATCCAAAGGCTAATCGAGCATGTGGCAAAAGAAGGAGAGTTATGTAAATAAGAGAATGTTAAGATATATCACTAGGATGCAACTTTTCAAAAGAAGAGGATCCATATCTATGATAAGGAAAAAGAGACAACTCTTGATGAGGTGATTTCACCACAAACCTTGCCAATGCAATAGTCTATTGCTAAACTTCAGGCAAGGCTAGATAATATGTTAGAATGGATAAAAGAGAAAGTTACAACTTGCATAGAAATCGTAGAGGAGGGAGTAACACAAAACAAATCAAGTGACCACAAAAAAAGAAGTAAAAGGGACCAAGAGACAGGTAAGAACAATGATTGACTCAACCACCAAAGAAGATGATGGATGTGACATCTGCATATAAAACCATCTGAAGGACTATTGCCTAGTCATGTTACATCTACATGAGTATTGGGATTTTGCATTGAATCCTAAGTTCATATGAAAGAAAATGCTTAGCAAATTACCTTACTCACAAGGTAATTATAGATAGTCCTACAACCAACCATACTATGCTAGTAAGACTTCTTATCAACCTCAAAACTATTGTCAACTACAGTGGCAAAACCAACAGTCGTGGGGGAGGCCATCATCAAACTAGCACTACCCTTACTACTAGTTGAACCTGTATAGATATTATGTCCAATAACCTATTTTTGCAACTAGTTCTACTTCCTCTACGTCAAATCGCTACTGCTACTCTCTCGAATATCATAAACCCACAACATCTTCTATGAGGTCACCACCTCACACCTCTTACTCTCCATCATATCCTCAACATTTTCATACTCATCTCCATCACATGTCACAACCACTAACACAGGAAGGTTCAACACCATAACATCAACAAAAGAATGTCACTTATGCTGCGAACATACACAGAAATGATAATGATAGTAGATCTCCACCACAATCTTGAAAACATCTTTTCTTTAGGATGGTTCTCATGCGTAAGCACAACAGTCATGGACCTACTAACTCATCCAAACCAGCACAATGCCAATCAAGTGCAACATCCTTTCTTTCGCAACCAATGTCCTCCAATCCTACACAAAGGCCAACATCTATTGTTACTCCAACACTTGCCAGAAATGATGAATCTAGCACTATGAAGAGATAGAAGAATCCATGAATCATTAATCATGATAAAGGATACGGTCATAGGCCATACGTCCACAAAGTTAACACAACACCTATTCTAACCTACCATATGCTTCAAGACCAAGTGTGTGAGCAACAACCTATCTATGCAGCCGCCACTCAACCAAAGGACACCCAGTGTTTTGAAAATGAAAGTTTAACATTTTTTCACAAATGCATGAAGCTCGTTGAGCCACTTATTAATTCTTGTCATGGTCAAAAGCTTAGTTGTGGGGAGGATGCCCCATCCTAAAATCAAGAATTAATAAGTGTTTTCCATCTTTTTGTTTTACAATTTTTTATCATTTTCTCATTTCTTGATACCAAATTTTCCCATCTTTTTCAATTTTTTTTCCACACTTTTTTTTTATTTCCTTTTTTAGTAATCTTGATTGTAAATGAAATGACATGATGTAGCCCATTGAGGTGGGGTTTTCTCTATGTTATCAAAGTCATGAGGGACTAATTATTTGGATAGTGAGGCCACGTCATCCATCCATCCATTCCATTATTAAGAGGTTCTTACCATGGTCATAATGATATCATTTTCCATCATCAAACTAAGAATAAACTCGTAATCATTATGCTTGGATAGAAAAGTGAAGAACCAAGTGGGAATGCAAAGGTTGTGATATCAAGGGGATTTGTGGATTCTCTTGGATTGCTTCTGCATGTTCTATCATGTTGCTAAGCTTGTAATTATATCCCTATAGATCTAACAAAAAATGGAAGTAAGAGTAAATAAGTGTTGCCTTACCATGTCACTAAAAAGACATGTTACGCATGCTTAAAGGTATTCCTCCAGTAAGGTTGACATAGATGAAAATGAAATAAAAGGGTGTGGAATAAATATCTAAGGTTTCCACTGAAAAGACATGTTACCCATGCATGAAGATTGGTGGCTTCTCAAGAAATCAAAAAAAATAGAGAAGAAAGTGCCATGAATAAACTCCTCCCTTGGACAAAATGCCAAGTGATGTTACTCCTTACACCAGTGGTAGTCTTATGATTATAAATCTAAGAGATAAAGCAATGCGATGTCACTAGTAGATCATTTGAACTTAGTTTGAATCTTGGAAAGAAGGGCTAATGATTACTTTAACCATTTGATGAGTGGCGAGGTACCCCTATGCTTAACCATACAAATACGAGCATGTATGCATGATCCGGTCGAACTCCACGGATGGACTAGCTATGGCACCTAGATAGTTATACGTTGATCGCAATTTGCTATCTTCCCACCTGAACTAGTAGTAGCTTTGTCACATATGGTTTAGTCTAGAGTGAGACACATGATGTTGTCCTAACTCTACATTACTCCTGATAACAGAAAAGATAAATTGATTAAATTAATAATAAGAGTAAAACCTAAATTAGCCTAGGCTAATGGTATCTATCCTTAACCATCTGTACACGTCTTGGACTTTGTGTGACTACTAATGGGCATGCCAAGTATTCACACTTGAATGCTCATGATTAAGGCGTACACATTCCGCTTAATGATAGGAAAAGGAAAAGCAAGTAATAATAAATCAAACTGTAATTAAAGAAAACATTAAATAATTAAATAATTAAAATAATGAAATTAATCTAAGTGAATGCTGCAATGATGAAAGTAATCTCGATCTTTATTGTCGGTCATGCATGTGTCCAAGTACGTCACACTTGAATAAAGGTGTTGTACAATTACAAACATCACATTGTGGGCATGCACTGAGAATAACTAAAAGCTAAACTGCCAAAAGAAAAGAACTTCTAACTCTCTAATGATCTAATCCCCACTTGATGTGCGCCTGAGTGTTGTATTTATAGGCTAACATAGGAATCACGATATCGTATATATGATATTGTATACAGGCTGCGATATTGTGTACCCGATATTGGGGCCTAGCAAACTATGATTCATCATACCCCCATGACTGAATAAAAACTCATCCTTGAGTTAATACAATGAGAAACAAGTCTCTTACAAAGCATTATGAAGGTATGAGATTATTGACTACTATTAACTCATCATGCCACAATATGGGAACAAAAAATTTGGACACAAAATACAAAATACAATATGTTGGAACTCATGTGGTTTTTGGAGGTGGTGGCTCCTCCATTGGTGCTTTTCCTTTGTCTAACCCTACAGGCTTCTGAGATCATATATGGGTGAGAAGCACTTGCAATTTCTCTTCTTCTATCCAAGGATCATGCACAGTCCATGCTAATGTTCCAATGTTTAATAGAGCTAGCACTTCCCATGGACACGGTAACTACAGAAACATCTGGTTTGCTTTAATGTACCATGTAGCAAACTGTTGTCATTCCTCCTCATAGGCATTGGCTTTGTCTTGTAATTTCTGATAATCTGTTAGCCATCAAGCCAAGTTTGTTGCTACATCTTTTTTGTTGTGGTAGCTTATTTTGACCACTTCTAATTCAAAGTATGCTACTTCTAACTTTTGTAATGTCTTCTTATGTTCCACCAACTCTATCTCATACTTAGCATAAGTGGCTACTACCTGCTTCTCGAGTTTAGTTCTCAGGCACCTTGCTATTAACATGGCCAAGTTGGCATATCATAAGTTTGCCAACTCCATGTACTCTATTAAGTCCTGAATCTGAAGGTCCCAACTTTTCAATTCTGCTTGGTGGATGAAGGCATAAGTATCCAGTACAGCTCACTAGTCAGTGTGTTGAGCACTGACAGAATTAATGTGGGCCTTAGCCATACAGATCTCCTTTTTGATGATTTCCTTATACATTTCCACCTAGTCACAGAAGTGTTCTTTTAACTTCTCATGCTTCTTGGCCTCATTTTACCATGCACTTATTTCTATGACCATCTTTTGTCAAATGACATAGACCTCCTTCATGAAGAGGGTTCTATTCTTCCTGGCTAAGCAATTCATGTCTTGGTTGACCCAAACTAGTTGTTCTCACATTTGTTGGAAACATTCTTCTGTTTCTCAACTATTTTCAACCAAAGATTTTTAGTAGCAAGTAGTTTATTCTTCTCTTATAAGGCCTTGAAAGCTTTAGCATGTGCATACGTTTGAGCTTGTGCCTTTGAAGTATTCCAATCAACCTATTCCTTTTCCCTTGTAATCTTTTTATTTTCTTCCAACAATTTATTCAGTTACTTAGTTTTGAAAATGTCTAATTGGTTAGTTGCGATAAATTGGGAAGGATCCCTTCGTTCAACTTATAAGGTGACGAGCTTTTCTTGCAATCTTTGCAACTTTGCTTCCGCATGCTTGGCCCTAACTTTAGCCATGACCAATTTTCCTTTGGTGAAAATGAGATCTGATTATGCTACTATGACATCTTAGGGGATGTTAAACAAGGATGTCATAACTTGTCCTATTTGTAGCAAGCAATCCAAAGCATCCTTGTGTTCTGCAGGAGTTATTAAGGGATCGGCCAAAACTTGAGCATCACGTGCTCATATGAAATTTGTCAATGGCACAACAAAGATGTTAAACCATTCTTTGATGTGATCAGTGACCACCTCTGCTACACCTACCTCATCCTAGTGTTGCATGACCACCATCGTGGTGCCTTTACAAGTTTCCAATCTAGCCTAGAAAGATGTAGTATTCCTAGAGATCTACTAAGACCACTAGGACTCTCCTCCCGAAATCAATGAAATATGTTCACTTGCAGGGTTAGCCGAAACAGTGGGTTGTACAACATCATCAATAACCTTAAATAGGTTTTTGGCATCACAACTTCCCTAACTGATTATCTCAGTGATTATTCGAAGGTGACTAATAGACAGTCGATAATCTTATTGCAGCAATGGAAATTGTTGGATTTTTTGGCTTATGGGTTATGTGCTAGGCCCTACTTCCTATTGTTGGCTAGGTCCTACCATTTGAGGCAGAGTGGGCCCAACCATTTGCTCTTTCTCTTATTCTAATTGCTCGTCAACGTCTTTCCTTGGCACAAGCAGTTTGAGTAGTTCAGCATATGAAGCGTTTTGGGATTTTCTATGTACATCATTCATGTAGCCTAAGATTTTAGCATGTCTGCATAGCTTCCTGATAAGACAAGGGAAAGGTAAGGAAAGCTTCCCTATCTTCCTTTCTTCAAATCACCTTAATATCTCTGTCAGATATAAATGTGGTAGATTCTCATTAAATCTTCCCATCAAAATCACACTGCCCCACGCCACATAAGTAGATAGTCTATTTAAACCTTTGGTGGGGAAAAGGTGATAAGTGCTGATCTTAAAGTAGATCCTCTCTTCCAGGGTCAATTCTCCATAAACTTTATTCTCCTTGTTGTAAGCTCATTTCAACCATAATTTCCTTGCATCTGCATATGAGCGAGGGGATGAAAAATCACTTGGCCTTTTGTTCAAGGGAGGAGTAGGAGAGGAGTGCCATAATGGCTTACTCTCTTTCTTTCCTTCTTCTCTCTCTCTCTCTTTTTCGATTTGTGTTTAGCTCTATGAAGTCGCCTACCTTCAGGCATGGGTACATGTCTTTCCAGTGGGACCCATAAAAGCTTATTGAGTGTCATTTGAGTTGCTCTTACTTCCATTTTTCGTTAAATCTACAAGGATATAGTCACAACCTTAGCAACATGATAGAACATATGGAAGTAACCAAAGAGAATCTATGAATCCCCTTGATGTGACACCCTTGTCATTCCCCCTTGGTCCTTCACTCGTCTCTCTAGACACAATGATTATCAAATTATTTATAGTTGAATGATGAAACAGATTACCATTGTGACAAGAGCATGAACCTCTTATTAATGTAATAGGTAAATGGATGTTGTGGTCTCAATGTCTAAATAATTAATCCCTTATGTCTAGGCAACATAGAGAAAAACCTCACCTTAATGGGCAACATGATCAACTTATTCATGGTCAAGATTACAATGGAAAATTGACAATAGCAATTAGGAAAAATAAAAGAAATAGAGAAATGACAAAAAATTGTAAAACAAAAAGGTAAAATAACACTTAAGAATCCTAGAAATTAGAATGGGGGTGACCCCCATGACTAAACATTTGGTTGTAGCTAGGATTAATAAGTGGATGAATAGGATCCATGCATGTATGAAACGTTAGGGGCCCATCATGCCCCAACCACTGGGTGTATATTAGTGGTATGATGGTTGGGTAGAGAAATTGTTGATCGCACACTTGCTTATAAAAAGCATAGTGGAGCAGGTTAGATGATGTGTGTACATTATGAGGGAAATATGACCCACTATGGCACCCTTGACTACATGGAAATATGCATTGATCTATGTGTCCCTTCACGCTTGTGAATTCACTGGATCATGTGGATGTTGGAGTGTGAGGTGGAGGCCTAGAAATAGTGACAAGGGCTATTGATGGAGCTAAGGAAGGTGTGGCACCAGGTTTTCCTTGGGCTAGTTTAGAAGGTGAAGTAGGTTTGGAAGTGTGATTCTTCTTCTTACAGTCATGCCTAAAGAAGGGACGCTTTCAACGTTGTGAAGGGAACCTATTTTCGTTAATAGTAGCAGCACAAGTTGCATCTGTTGGTTGGCATGGTGGTGTAGAACCATCTAATGCATCTAATGGCTATGTAGAAGGAGGTGAAGGATGAGAATACTGAGGGTGAGAAAAAGTGTGAGAAGTATGAGGTGGTGATCCCTCCAGAAAAGACATGGGTTGATGATGCTAGGGAGAGTGATAATGGTAATTAGAAGTAGAGGATTCAAAACTAGTTGGAGAAATAGGATGTTGAGCATAATAGGAATTTGGTTTTGGTGGACAAGGAGGATGTGGCTAGCTAGATGGTGGTCCTTCCCACACCTATGAGTTTTTCCACTACAGTGAAGCAAAGTGTTGAGGCTAGTAATAGCTCCCCTCAGGATAGTACAATGGGTCATGGGGCTGTCCATAATTACATTGTGGAATAGGGATGTGCCTAAATTGATACCTTTGTATGAATTTTTGGTGCAAATTCCCTACCCATTGCTCATATAGATGTGACAAGATTGGGTAATGGCCCTTTGGATGGTCATATAAATAGACATCACATCCATCCTCATTGTTTGTAGTTGTGCCTTTGGCCTCGTTACCCTTAGCCATTCTCCTTGGCTGCTGAAAAATGTTCTTAATTATTTCTGATTTCTTTGCCCTTTGTTTGTTTTGATTGCCAGGTTTATTTTGGATGACCTTCTCCCCAGCAGTTTCTTCTAAATTCAAACTTTGTTCATTTGACTGTATGGTCATTTTGCTATGATTTGTCTCAATTTCATTTATCAATTTCTGTATTGGCAAAGGTTGGAATTGCATCACCCTTTCAGAATAGGTTGTTTCTTTTCATTGTGGCTTCTGACTCTTGTTGTTTCTAGAGTTGGGTCTCGCTCAAATGCTTTAGCATTATCTCATTAGATAATTCTCTCTCTTCTTTCACTAAATGCTCTATTAGTTCTTTGACCTGGTGGCCTTGGAGCTTATATAGTTGTCCTCAGGCATACTTTCCAAGGCTCAACCTTGTTCAATTGCTAAGCCCATCTAGAATGTGGAGTATTTGCTCTTTCCTAGAGAACCTATGACCTAGACATTTATTTAATAAGGCATAGTATCTATTCAAGGCCATGTCCAAGGATTCCTATTGTTCTTGTTTCCATCTTTGGATTTGTCTTCTTAAGGTAGACACTTGTGCATAGGTCTAGTATCTTTTAATAAAAAGTTCTAGCATGGTTGACCATTGTCTAATCGAATTTTGTTCCAATGATCTATACCACACTTTGGCTTTATCGATTAGTGTCCTAGGAAAGAGCTTAAGATTTTTCCATTTACTATCCACATTATTGAGCACACAAGCATCATGGAAGGCTTGTAAATGATAATGCGAATATGAATCATAGCCTCCTACAAATTTTGAAATATTATTCAAATCAAGCTTAGGTAGTTGACTCTTCTTGCGATGCCTATGGGATATCTTAACAACCTCTGTGATGTGCATTAGGCTTTTAGGGACTAATAGGGGTTTATCATCATCAAACAAGTTGTGATTAAAATCTCTATTTGATCGATGGTAACGATGGGGCTTGGATTCACTTTGATGGCCTTGAGTGTGTTTGTGGGTTCGATTTTTGCTTTTGTGGAGATCTATCTCTATTCCTACATTCATCTTCATTAGAACTAGACGTTGAAGTTTAGAGGGAAGATGAAAAGGAGGAACTAGTAGTATAGCCATGGCTTCTATAATGTTCCTCATGGTCCCTTGGTTTATCATTTCCAAGTACCAACAAGGTCCTAGGCCTTGAGTCCTCCCCTAATTTAGGATTGATGTCATCTCCTCCAAGATTTTCTACCTTAGGTGAATGTAATCTTCTAGTGTTATTAGGGTGGCCATGGTCATGAAAAACCTTGTCATAAGATGGATCACTCCAATATTTCTCATTGTATAATTTGTTAGTTCTCCAATGAATAGTTGCACTACACGATTCATAATCATTTCCACATGAGTATGACATTGTTGTTTGATTCATGGTGTGTGTTTGAATACTTCTCAAAAGATATATCATTTAATACTATTTTACAGCGATCTTGTGTAATACAACTAATCTAGGTGATGAAGTATCATTGAGTCACTGCGTTGACAGGGCTGCGTATACATGGCCACGTCGATGCGGGCTCATTGACGTGTCACCCATGTCAACACGGGCCTATCGACGTAGCCTTCCTACGTTGACGTGGCACCATTTACGCAGCCGCCTTTCTCGGCCTATAAATAAGAGGGCCTTCCACCTCATTCAGGCATCTTTCAATTAGTTGTAGCGAAGCTCTTGCAATTTGTTCTTGCAGAAGATAGAATATTTTCCAAGTGCCCGCAGCAGGTGTAAGAAAAGTGATCGGCTCTTTATTCGAGCGTTGATGTATCTGAACCCATTGACGTGATGGCAATAAAGATGAACTATTCAAGAATTCCTTGCAGCATTTGGACTTAGCCATTTTATGCATTTAGTAGTTTAATATATCTATTCTTTGTTAGTTACATGTTAATCACTTAAGTTTCTGTTATTATTATTTTAATTGCTCTTGTTCATTCATAGTTCGTAAAGGCCATAAGTATGACCATCTTGAACGTAAATCAAACACTTGGTAAACCTAGTGATGCTTAATGTCTGGTAGCCTAGAAGTGTTAGGAGATGCTCAGAATGTGCTTGGAAGATGGGACCGGATACTTATGCTAGGAATAGTTAGAATATAAGTTAGGATAATTAAAGATTAGATATAGTTTATTCCTTACCTTTCATACCTTAAATTAGCTGCCAAAAGATATGCAAAAAGCTATAAAAATCATTAGCCCTGGTCTCACTTAACCATCGTAAATGGAACATCACAAGTGAGGTTAGGAAGACAATGACCGTTCTAACCCAAAGTTTCACTGGTTAGAGTTGGTGTATGTTAAGTACTTACAGTCTATAGAATTCAACCAGGTCATGTGTGAACGCTCGTGATTCATATAGTTGGGTGTAGGGGTACCTAGCCACTCATCATTGGCGCTGTTGTTGGGGACTATAAGTCTTACATGCATCATCTAACCTTAGTGAAATTATCATTTAAATCATTGGAACGAATCTAGGATAGAAACATTCATGCATGCTAGGTGGATTAAAAGTTAGTATTAAGGTACATCAATTACATGGACCATCTAACGTCTAGCATGTCTTCTTACAAGAGGGAGATATCCACCCCACTGGTGCCACAAGAATGTTGGGTGGTGTACAAGCATCCCAATGAGTGCGTCCCTAATTTCACGTTCATCCTACATCAGGATGAGCACCTATGATGGTGGGACATGGAGGGAAATATTGTACACCCTCCTGATCGACCAGTTCCTACGATACTATTTCATAATCTTGGCAGATTGGGCATCCAGAACCTTGGAGCAGAGTATGTCATGGAGGACCATGACTATCGGGATTATCGTCCCAATGAGGCTCAACAACCAAGAGATCAGCAGCAGGTGGACAGATATGAACAGCTAAAGGTGAAACAATTCAGTAACCCTTTATTTTTGCAAGGGCTACCAGATGATGGGGATCCCATCTTTCATGACACACATTCAACCGAACTTCCCTTGGCGCACTAGGTCCTCCAATCCATGATTCATTCCAAGTACCTAGGTGGCCAAGATTCTGAAGGGGATGAAGGGTCACATAGCAAGGATGAATAGGATGATTAGGACCATCATCAGGGTAGAGGGAGAGATCGTTCTCCTTCTTCTCCATCCTCTCACTCTCCTTCTCCTTCATCCAGCTCAGGCTCTGATCATAACCTAGGTAGGAGGAAGCAAAAGGATGGGGGTAAAAAGGTTTGAAATGATCGGAAGGAGAAACAAGAGGAAACACATGAACCATCGCGTGATGCTCACCGGCATGAAAGAAAGGATAGCCAAAATCATCACAGACATCGTGGTCCTCAACAGGACTATGATTCAGATGAGCCATTGTTGGCTACCCGGAGTATGCTCCAGATCTCTAAGGTAGTTCAAATTCCTAGTAGGCACATAAAGGATAGCCGGATCAAGCGCGTTGATATGAACAACATCCTAAAATTTGAAGGGGGATACAACTGTGATCTGTAGACCCACCTGCAGGCGTTCCATGATGCTTGCACCCTGCAAAACATTGACAATGATTGGCAAAGGTTGAAGCTGTTCCCTCACACACTCATCAAAGAAGTTGAAAGTTAGTACTGGTCCTTGGAGCCTGAATCAACCAGAAGATGGAGTACGATGCTTGAAATTTTCAATGACAAATATCAAACGTACTCCAGAGTGGCAAACCTGAGATGGAAGATCCAAGGCTAGAAACAAGGAAACCATGAACCCTTGGATGCCACCATGAGCAGGTACTACTCGTTGTTGCATCGGTGCCCTGGTCATGGTTACTCTCAGTAGGAACAGCTTCACCACATCATTGATGGGCTCCATTTTGAAATGCAAAAGACCCTTGGCATGTACGCCTAGGGGCGACTGTCAGAGCTAAGGGCCCATCAATTGCAACGCCTCATTAAACAGGTGGCCAAGGAGGAATGAGAACTTAGAAAAAAGGAGAGCGCAGAAGAATTCAACCAGGATCCTTCCCTCAGAAAAAGGGAAGTTCTTTTTTGTGATGAGGAGGAAGAATCATCACTAGAAGCAGTGGTAAATCAAAAGACTTTGCCATTACAAAAGTTCACATCTGAAATTTCGGCAAAGGTTGATAAGATGTGGGACTCTTTGGATGAAAGGGTCCAAAGCGTGTTGAAAATCGTAGAGGAGTCCAAAGCACAAGGTAATGACTATGATCGGCATAGGAAGAAGGAAGCTGAACGTGCCCTATATAAGGGAAAGGGCAAAGTTTTTTTAGCAGAGTAGGTTGCAGACTCTAACACCAAGGAGGAAGATGAATGTGGCATATGCCAATATGAACATCCTAAGGGATGTTGTCATGTGGTGTCACATATTCAAGAGTCTAGGGTGTACGCATTGAACCCTCGCTTGGCACAAAGGTAAACACCTCGAAGGTTGCCTTATCCACAAGGAAATTCTAGGTGATTCCATCGGCAGCAGCAAGGATACTATCCAAGTGGAGTGCCACCGTAGTCGTATGAATACTTCCAACAGTGGTAGCACCCACAAACATGGGGAATGCCACCTCCAAGGCATCAGTACCCTTACAAACAGCCAGATCCTTATGGGTACTATGTTCAGCAACTGGTCTCTCCAAGGGACTCTTCCAGCCATGCGACCTTTCAAAGTCATTACCACCCCCTGGAGTATTTTTGACCTTAATCTCCATCACCCCAAGGGGAAAACCCACATCTCTTCTATCCTCCATCACCTTCTCTTGCCACTCGTCCACCACATCCCACTTAGCTACCACTTGCACCTTCGACTGCAGGGAGAGATACCACCACAGCCACAACAACAAAATGCTACGAGGGCCGTCAACATCCAACCGGCTCCCCAGCCGAGTGGACCAGAAGCTAAGCCATGGAAATGTCCCTTCTTTCGGCCCAATCATGCACACACACCCTCATCCCCACTAGTGGCTGGTGCCTCCAAACCTTCAAATGCCTCCACTATTCCACCATCTGAGCAGCCTCCAAGACAACAACAACAACACTCAAACGTCCAAATGGTTATGCTCACTCATGCCGTGAACGATTGGATAAAAGCAGGTCGCCTTCCCTGGAAATTGACTGATCCGGGAAGTCCCCTCATCTATCTGCAGGTGGCAGGGAATGAGCCATGCAAAGCTCTTCTAGACTCGGGGTCAGGAGTCAATTTGATCTCTCATGACATGTACAAGAACTGGAACTTGCCCCCACTAAAGAAGAGCAACATCAGGCTCGAATTGGCAGACCAGTCCATCATTGTTCCCTTGGAAGTGGTGGAGGACATTGTGACCACCATTAGTAGGTGGTCCTATCCTGCTGATTTCCTCGTCATCTGTGTAGAGAATTGCAGGGGGGGACTTCCCAATCATCATGGGAAGGGCCTAGCTAAGCACAATGGATGAAAAACTAGGACTTTGAGATCTTTCCCTTGAAATATCAAAAGAAAATCCTTTTGGAAAGATCAAGAAGAAGAACATTCCATGCATCACGTACAATGACTCAAGGTGCAACTATGTGTAGCAGTTACAACCCACTAAGCGGACTTCCATCCAAGCATGCAGCCGGTGTACCAATGATTCACCAGTTCAATAGTGCCTATACGTAGTAGCCACCAACCACAAGAGCACCAAGTGGCTGACAACTGATTATGCTAGTAGCACATTATGCATGGAACCGTCTGAGGGGCTTGTTCAAGCTTACTTTGAACGTATGGGTAAAATGGAAGAGGTTCATCAGCCACGCTCCATTTTTCACATCTCCTCCTTTCCACCTAGTTGTGGGGGAGATCGCCATCCCTGCTAATCCATTCCACTACACCCCCTCGCCGTTTTGTCATTTTTTTTGTTTTACACTTTTTTTTTCACCATCATTTATATTTTTCATTTCTTTATAATTGTTTTATTTTTTCGCATAATTGCTAATTTATCATCTTATTGTCTTCAGATGTTTCTACGGAAGATTTTTGTTGGAATGGGTAATTTACACTCGTCTACCTAGTTATCTAGTTTCTGCCCTCGCATGGTTCTTTTTGGATTTTACGTCTACTTTCCACTCATAAAATTAGCAGTGAGTTCACGCCATTCACCCATTTACCCACTCCATGGTTCCCCTTCTGTTGAGCACTTGCAACCCCTTACCTTAACAACATTTTAATTAATATGTGACTTGTGTAGTTTCCAAACTAAGGGATGGCCCAATGGTTTGAATTTGGTGTGACTTCAAGGGGAACGCTTTATTCGTTATTCTGTTCTATTCCCTAGGTTGTCGGTGTGCCCTTACGAATTTCCTCCCACTCCAAGTCTCTCTCCATGGAAGCTTTTGGGCAGTCCGACCTTGCATGGTGTGGTCCTCACTGAAAAAAATTCAAAAATACAAAAAAAAAATAAAAAAAGAAAAAAAAAACCCAAAAACAAAATAAACAAATAAAATGAGGATCCAAAGTACACCCCTTGGTCGGATGCATGCAACCATGCATGGGTCTTCGCATGGTGTGGTTCCCCCGCACAAAAGAAAAGAAAAATGAATCACGGGGGAATTCAAAGCACACCCATTAGACCGCCTCTCACAGGCCACATGCACTAGTTATGGGACTTCCTTGGTCCCCTCTAACTTTGTCCCGTTTCACTTCCTTCTTCTCACGTTTGTTGGAGTGGTGGTTCTCTGTGAGGTCATTCTTGCTTCCTTGGGAGATGGCTGGGACTTCATCTATTGCTGCGATGTCACTAAATGCATATGGTTTGGATCTGAACTTCGAAACGGTTCTACCGGGTCACTTAACCACATCTCCACATGGGGTTTCCTGTGACCGATGATCAGAATACCATTCTCTCATCTCTCTCTCTTCACCAAGTTCTCTCCATCACTCACCTCACTACCTATTTTATGTCGTGACAGTGTGTCGTGGTATCCATGGGTTTCCCATGCCTTGGCGGAATCTCTTGGGTCAGAGTCTTACCTGGTGAGCACCATTTCTTGGCCCTAGGGCCCATGGACTGGGGTGTTGAGGGCTATGCAGGGGCTACTACGGCTATGGCCTACTCTAGGGAGGATCCACCTGCATTTCCTTGGTCCCACTTGTTAAGTCTCCCACCCTTTGGATTTCGGGGTTGACTAGTTTAGAGTTCTTTTTGAGTCCTGTTCTCCTATTTTTTATCTCTTTTTTGCATTTAATCCCCTTCCTCATGTCCTTAGCCATGTCAAGGCCTTTCACGCTCTTCAACTGCCTCAATTTGGAGTTTCAAATTCATCATTTTAGGCTTTTTATGGGTTGGTTAATGCTGGTCAATGGGTGAATACCCCTGCGTTGACGGGGCCCTGTCGATGTAGTGACTACGTATATGCGGCCCCATCGATGCAACGCCTAACCCCTATATATACCCCGCTACACTTCTTCATTTTCCATCATTTGGAGTCCAAACTGAGGGGAGTCTTTGCTATTTTTTTTTTGCCTAACCCTTCCCAACGCACCTACATTCCATCGCGAGTCCTCATCAACTGATCCTTGCCCTTTTAAGCAACTGGAGGTATGCTCTCAGTCATGGGGGGTGGTGCCTTTGTGAAACTAACTATAACTAATTAATTAATTAACTAGTTTGTTAATTATAAAAACCTTGGCCCTAACCCCTAACTTAACGCTCTGGGAAACTTACTGGTGTGCCTGTGCCATTAACATAACTTGGTCAAACTGAGAAATTATATACAGACCATCTTAAACTACTTGTGAATGGTCTAATGGACGGTTATGTTTGATTGCGGATGGTACCCAAACCGAGGCAACCAAGGGACAAAGGACCATCTCAACCTAGGGACAAGTGCCCACACACGGGAAGGGGATGAGGTGTGCAACAGCTAGAGTATGCGGAGGGCTCTCATGCAACTGGGCCCTTTCGTGAAAGACCGAGGTAGAATTTGTTCACCAGATTCCCGAAGAGAAAATTCCTAGTGGGTAATTGCTCGGGGATGAGACTCCTAGGATAGCACCACAGCTTGAAGTCACCCTGACCCAAGCCTGCCTTGATGCTATCACGCCACGCGAGGTGCAACGGACGGTCCTCCAAGAATTAAATTTTGGACCATTCCTCGATAACACTCCAGAAGATGTGAGACTCCAATTACAGAGCTCTCCAATGTGGCCAATCATCACAACTAGTGGTGAATGGTACTTAGGAGAAACCTATCTCTTCTAGACGAATCGACAACCAAGGTCAAGAGTAAGGATCAAAGACATTTATGTCTCTTACTCTTCAGAGGCGATAGCGTAAGCTCTAGGGTTGCCTGAAACTAGGGTAGATGTGGTAGAAATCCCAAAATAGGCTAATCTAAAGGTAAAGGCGCAATGGACCCAACGGTGCTATGGAGTAGAGCACAAGGAATTTGGCTCCTTGACCATGGTGGAGAGAGTGTACTTCAAAATCACGTCTTACTACTTAAACCCAATGGTAAGACCCAGCAAAATCACAGCCTTCTCCACTCGTGCGTGTGCTGCCTTGAGTGGGAAATTTCCATGAGTCTTCCACAGCTATTGTTTCTGGAAATTGAAAAAATGTTTGCTGAGAACGAACGTGGAAGACGAGCTTTCCCATTTCCCTACCTAATCCAGAAATTGTGCAAACAGGCAGGGATAGCACGATATTCCAACGATGCACTTCGATGTGCCCCAATTGCCTTGTGGCGAGAGATGATGAAAGAAAAAACTCCTACCACCACATAGATAGAGGAGGAGCAGCCACCACCTCCACCACCTACACAAACAATGCAGTCGAGCTCGTAAAACATAGCAGAATACCTCGGGGAGATTCATGAAATACTCTTGAGCCAGCAAAAGCAATTTGGTAGGACTGGTAGAGGAGAAGATCCTTCGGTCTATCACCCTATCATGAGCCACTTGGAGCAAGTGGCTCAATCAGTTAGCTTACTCGAAAGGGTAGGGCCAGTCTTCTCCACCACCCGACCATAAGTCCCAACCAAAACAGATCCGAGCATCCGAGATGTGTCAACATCAACTCAACAGTTATTCCCTGAAATCTCAGGGAATGCTGCTGCCTTCTCAGTCCACTTGGAAGATGGTGAAGGGGCAATGGTCCTAGTGATGCAGCACCAGGGACAAGAAGTTGCAGTCGAAGTGGTTGTTGACACAATTTCTACTACTCTCAATGCACTGACAGCATCTGTACCAAACATTCATGGACTTCAAGATGTACAGGTATCTGCCAGAACTTCACATAGCCATATTGATGCAGCCCAACATGAAGAGCTGTTCGACCGACTAGTGGGAATTGGGCAATCGTTTCTGGATGTCTTTGACCTTCCGGACAACATCACTGCAACCTAGTCGAAGCTGCTCTCGGCAAGGTGCAAGAGCCTTATTTTAGAAGGGCAACTTGAAGTTGCTCAAGTCGCTTGTCAGCGCTTGGCAGTTAAGGTAGCCCAATTAAGAGCCCAGCTTGTCGATCCAGCCATTCTCAACCGCAAAAACACCAGAGATGAAGCTTTTCAACATCTTTAGCTTAAACTCTAGGTTGTTGAGGATGAGCGAGAGACAACGATCCTCAACAAGTCCACAGTAGATGCCCGAGCATATCACTTAGAGAAGGACTTGATAGAGGTTCGGCAGGAGAACATGCAGCTAACCGCAGAAGTTCATTGCCTACGTAATGTTGGTGTGAAGAATGCACACATGAAATATTTTATCCACCAACAGTAAGAGGATCTAGCTAGGGTGAACGTAGACATAAGAAGGTTGGCACCTGAAAATTGAAATCTGTCAATGGAGGAGGTTCAGGCATTGCAACAGAAATCTACAATCAAAATTGTTGCTTAAAAAAATGAGGCCCTGAATTTTGAAAAAGTTAAAAATCATTACAAGGACCAAGTGGAATTGCAGAAGGAGGTAAACGAGAATCACATTCAAGTCGCTAAAACCAAGATGAACCAAGCACTCTAGCAGATCCAAGAGGGAGACAATGTATGGTCATCCATCTTCGATGGGTTGAACACCTACAATAAAGCAGAAATTTGCCTAAAAGAGTTGCAGATCAAGGAAATGACAGAATACATGGAATTGGCCAACCTTCGATACACAACTCTGGCTATGCTCACAACTGGGAGACCGTGGTTAGAATTAGAAAAGTAAGTGGCCACCTCGTATTCCTTATACGAGGGTGATTTCCATGCACACAAGGCAACAAAACAGAAGTTGGCAATAGCAACCGCAGAACTCAAGGCCCTCTACCCAAGCTTTGAAGAACAACGTACAGTCGTGGAGGATCTGGCCCGAAGAATGAATGACTCTAGCAACTACAAGAATCAATCCAAGTGTTCGACATTGAACGCAAGTAATTCGTAGCCTGGTTTGTCAATCTCAAAGAACTCTTTTCAACGCTGCCATGCCCTTGGGAAGTTCTAGCTCCCACACACATTGGAGAAGCTTCTTGGACTGTGAACGACCCTAGATGTAAAGAAGAAAAGATGAGGGCTCTCTTGGAGGCTTTCCAGCTGCCTCCAGAAGTTGCAGCTATCGCAAGACAACCATCATTCACATCGCCACCAACACATGGGATAGAGGCTGGAGAAGGTCTGTCAGAACCACCGCCCCCAGGGACAATGTGATCTTCTCTAGCAATTTTATGCATCATTCTACACAGCAGAGGCTCCAAGACCAGTGAGGTGTTCAAATTTGTCTCTGAACACCGCCATTTTTGTAATTTGTTCTCCTCTATAACTTGGGCACTTGGTCAAGTTCATGTTGTGTCAAGTGTGTGTCATGTATGTGTTTTAGTTATGTGTGTTGCTAATAAGAATCCATACCTTCCAAATTGTAAAGTAACTTGAGGATGAGATTTTACTCAATCATGGGGGTATGATGAAGTATCATTGAGTCACTACGTTGACGGGCCACGTATACGTGGGCCCGTCGATGTGTCACCTGCGTTGACCCGGGCTCGTCGACGTGGTCTTCCTACATTGACGTGGCCCCATTTATGTAGCCACCTTTCTTGGCCTATAAATAAGAGGGCCTTCCGCCTCATTCAAGCATCTTTCAATTAGTTGTAGCAAAGCTCTTGCAGTTTGTTCTCGTAGGAGATAGAATATTTTCCAAGTGCTCACAGCAAGTGTAAGAAAAGTGATTAGCTCTTTATTCAAGCGTTGATGTATCTGAGCCCATTGGTGTGACAACAATAAAGATGAACTATTCAAGCATTCCTTGCAGCATTTGGACTTAGCCATTTTATGCATTCAGTAGTTTAATATATCTATGCTTTGTTAGTTACATGTTAATCACTTAAGTTTTTGTTATTATTATTGTAATCGCTATTGTTCATTCGTAGTTCGTAAAGGCCATAAGTACGACCATCTCGAACGTAAATCAAACACTTGGTAAGCCTAGTGACGCTTAATGTCTGGTAGCCTAGAAGTGTTAGGAGATGCTCAGAACATGCTCGGAAGATGGGACTGGATACTTATGCTAGGAATAGTTAGAATATAACTTAGGATAATTAAAGATTAGATATAGTTTATTCCTTACCTTTCATACCTTAAATTAGCTGCCAAAAGATATGCAAAAAGCTATAAAAATCATTAGCCTTAGTCTCACTTAATCATCGTAAACGGAACATCACAAGTGAGGTTAGGAAGACAATGACTATTCTAACCCAGAGTTTCACTGGTTAGAGTCTAGTGTATGTTAAGTACTTACAGTCTACGAAATTTGACCAGGTCGCGTGTGAATGCTCGTAATTTGTATGGTTGGATGTAGGGGTACCTAGCCACTCATCACTAGGTAACTAGCACCATCCCTGCCAACAATGCCAATGAAGAGTGATGAGGTACTCCTATGCTTAACCATACAAATATGAGCATGTACGCATGATCCAGTCGAACTCTGTAGATGCACTAGTTGTGGGACCTAGACATTTATATGTTGGTTGCAATTCACTGTCTTTCCACCTGCACTAGTAGTAGCTTTGTCATGTATGGTTTAGTCTAGAGTGAGGCACATGATGTTGTCCTAACTCTATGTTACTCCTGATAACAAAAAAGATAAATTGATTAAATTAATAATAAGAGTAAAACCTAAATTAGCCTAGGCTAATGGTATCTATCCTTAACCATCTGTACACATCTTGGAGTTTATGGGATTACTACTAGGTATGTCAAGTATTCGCACTTGAACACTCATGATAAGGGGTACACATTCCGCTTAATGATAGGAAAAGGAAAAGTAAATAACAATAAATCAAATTGTAATTAAAGAAAACATTAAGTAATTAAATAATTAAAAAAATGAAGTTAATCTAAGTGAATGCTACAATAATGAAAGTAATCTCAATATTTATTGCTAGTCATGCACATGTCCAAGTACATCACACTCAAACAAAGGTGTCGTACAATTACAAACATCATACTACGGGCATGCACT
>MNCI01018018.1:412775-426497 GCA_015680685.1 Gnetum montanum | reverse complement strand
CCCCCTTCATTGTGTGCTTGAGTGCTATCTTTATAGGCTAACACATGAATCACAATATTGTGTATATGATATCGTATCTAGGCCATAATATCGCATACTTGATATTTCATATTCGATATCAAGGCCTGGCAAACTATGATTCATCACCATTGATAACACACAAGGATTCATTATGCCTATGGTAAGGCACCTTACGTTCCAATTTCTGCAATCCTTTCTAAAATCCATCTCACCTCATTGTTCATATGATAATAACTTGTGGTTTTGTGTAACATCGAGTTATTCTCTCAAATTGGTGGTTCTAACATGTGTTTTTTTCTCAATAGGTATGCATTGCATTCAACCCCTTTGGTGCCTACCGACATTTCTAGGTGTGGTTATATAAGGGCATTAAGGGCTAGAGCTTGCTTTGGGGAGGATCCACTTGTATAAATTTTGTAACTTATACTTGTCTAACACAATTGCATCATCTTGAACCTTCCAAGTGCATAAATGTCAATTCCAACACCTTCCCTTATCATTCAACATATTCATTCTATATCATGGGCTTAATACCATTTCTTACATCTTCTAAAGCTTTTAATACCTGTGATTTCATCTTCTAACATTATCAATGCCTAAATATGAATTCTTACTTACCCCAGAACTTTGGACTTTACATAAAGCCTTTCAACTAATCACAGGGCTTCATTTTCCATGTTGAATGTCCCCGTGAGGTGTAATTTTAATATCCCCGATATCAGGTGGAAGTCAATATTGGCTATTTGATGTCAGGTACTTGATATCGAGTCCACAAAAACCTATAAATAGGGCCCTTGTGATGCTCCAAAATTCATTATCATCAATTAAAGCTAGGGGAGTTTTTGCATTTTTCTCTCTTGACTAAAGAGCTCTATGCATTCAATTTCGACACATGATATTTAGCTCTATATCACTTTGATTTCTATGGTTTTTGAACCTATTTGATCCTAGAGTGTTTAATTTCGTTGAGGGGGCGGGGGGTGCAGGGGCAGGGCAGGGGTGGGGGTGTTGGAGGTGCTTATGTGGAAAACTTGCACCAATTTTTTGAAATTTGCTATCGCCTAGAAGGTATTATAAGGGTAAGAATATTAAAAACCTTAAGTATTTTAATGAATAATCAGTAATATGCATGCCAAAATCTCTAATTATCTCACCCAAGGAATCATAATCATCATTATAAGTCATACAAAAGGGAAAAGAAGTCAATTGTGAAGGGCCATTAAAGAAGTTAATACTTTTTGGACATTTTTCTTGAAATTTTTCTAACTTTGCAATTCCATGAGATAAGAACTTAATAGAACTAAGGTCATAAGTAAGGTATAAACCTATTGATGATAAATGAAAAACACCTTAATAACACCAAATCCTTGATTGATTATAGATGGCCCCAAAAAGAGGAGGAAGAGAAGGACATTTGCAGGGTGCAAGTAAATGCCCGAGAAGTGGTAGAGATTGATGAGGAGAACAAGGCCCACCAGTCAAGCATGAAAAATAGGAGGCTCAATCATTTAGCATTCATCAAGAGGTCCCTATTATAGGGTACTCAGTCTAAGTAGAGGCTACAGGACCTAAGGCTCAAGGGCAAGGACAATCCCTCACATTGTTCCAAGAATGATCCATGTTGACCACGGTCATCATGGAAATGAATTTTGGACCATCATGGAATTTGTCCTTGAGGTTGTCAAAACTTAGCTTCAGGAATCTCCTTTATGGCACATTCTTTTTGAAAGTGGGGAATGGTACCTTAATGAGACATCCTAGTTCTGGCACAATAAAGAGAAGGGCACCATCATCAACATTGGCAGAGTCTCTATTTCTTTCTCAGTCAAGCCCATTGTTGAAGCTCTAAACATACCAAATGTGGGGGCCAAGGTAGCACACCTGTCCATAAGGTCTAACACAAAAACAAGCAAGCTGTGGCTAAAATGGGCATATATCAAAAATAAAAGATATATAGTGAGATGACTTTGGAAGAGAGGATTTATTTCAAAATCAACACATACCATCTCTTCCCCACTACAGGGCTTAACAAAATATCAACCTATGCTACCAAAGGAAGTGCAATCTTGATGTGAAAATACAATGCCAACCTTACCCAATTTTACTTCATGGAGATTCAAAGGTGATTTGAGGAAAGAAAGGTAGGGAAGTAGACACTTCCATTCCCTTGCCTAATCAAAAAGTTGTGCAAGCATACCAAAACCCTGAGTTACACCAATGACGTTCCTAGGAGGGTCCAAAATGCTTCATTCTTTGAGTTGCTCAAACCAACAGCACCAAGGAAAGACCTTGGTGACGAATAAGAACAAGAAAAAAAAAGGAAGCCAGAACAAAAATAAGAGAAGGAGCTAGAGCAAGAACTATAGAAATAGCAAGAGTTGCAGGTTTCACTACCACCACTGTAGGATTATAAGCCTACAATGAGCCATCTATAGCAAATTGTTAAAACTCTTAGTTGAGGAAGCAAGGATGAATCTAACCTCCTTCAACTCATTGACGCTGCAGTTTAGCTTACATTTTTTACTGATCCATCAAGGGGTAGATTTCTTTATAATCAAAAGGAGAAGCTCAATGATCATAGTAAATCTCTGGAAATGTCACATCTTTCCAAGTGGTGCTTAAAATAAGAGAAGGTGCCACAATCATGGTCATGCAGCACCAAGATGTAGCAGGTGCAACAGAAGGTATCACATACCACATTAAAGAATCCTTTAATGTGTTTGTTGTGTCCTTGATGGACTTAATTAGAACTAGAGATGCACAAATGTTAGTTGGAACTTCAATAACTCCTACAGCTCATTACGAAATGCTTGATAGATTGTTGTAGACTAGGCAAGTTATGACAACCCGTTTCAACATCTCCAGTGATGTCACTATAGTACAATTCAATCTCATAGCCACCAAGGAAAAACTAGTCATGGCAAAGACCAAGGAAGAGCATGTAGAAGCATAGGTGCATTGATTGCAAGAAGAGCTCATCACCTTGAGAGTCGAAAGAAGGGATCCTTCCCAATTCATTACACCTAACAAGTTGGAGCAATTTCGAACAAAGTAGCTAGGCCAATTCATTGAGAAAAATAAAGAAGCTAAATAGAAAAGGAGAAAGTAGTATGGAATGCCTTAGCCACCAAAGCATAAGCATATGCTCACATGAAAGCACTAACCACTACATAAAAGGAAAACAAGTAGCTTGTTACTAACAATGTAAGGTTGACCACTATCAAGAAGTAGAAAAACATTTTGGAAGAAAGTATCCACCAATTGAGGAAGCAACTAATGAGGGTTAAATAGGACATAAGTAGATTGGCTAGAGAAAATCAAACCCTCTCAATGAAGGAGGTATGCACAATATGCCAAAAGTCTACAATTGAGATAAGCACATGGCAAAATGAGGCCAAAAAGCATGAGAAGCTGAAAGAGCACTTCTAGAATCATATTGATATGTACAAACAAATTAATGAAAAAGAAATTCATATGGAAAAGGCCTACATCAGTTTCATGTTAGCCAAGAATCGTGACTGGTAGTCAATCTTCGATAGCTATGCCCTAGTCCACCAAGTAGAAGTGAAGAACAAGGACCTACATATTAAAGATTTGAAAGACTATATGGCATTAGCGAACCTTTCCATGTTAACAGCACGTTAGCCTAGAAATGACCTAAAACAGAAAGTAGCAACCACCTATGCCTTATATGAAAAAGATTTTGTAGATAGCAAAGATGTTCCACAAAAAGTCCACATGGCAAACTCTAAGTTAAAAACAATTAAGGCTTGCTACCATGAGTAAAGGGATGTAACCTTAGACCTAGCCAAGAGATTAATAGATTATCATGAATTCAGAGAAAAGGCTAGGGCTTTTGAAGAGGAATGGCGGTAGTTCACGGCATGGTATGTAAAAGCAAATTAGATGTTCTTGCAGCTGTCATGTTTGTGGGATGTATGGATTCCAATACATATCAAATCATCAGCCTAGATCGTGCAGGACCAAAAAATGGAGGAGGAGAAATTGCATGCACTCTTAAATCACTACAAATTTCAAAAGTCTTACGACAAAAGGAAGTGACCAATGGAAGAGCCACCACCTTTGGGAACTACATAAGCTTCTCCCATTTTGTTTTTTTGTCATGTCATGTCCATTTTTGTAAAACACCACTGTGGCATAAAAGAGTCAGTTTGTGTATTTATTAGAGTTAGTCAATAAGCTCATACCTTTCCAATATTTTGTAAAGAACTTGTTCCTCATTTTGTTTAACTCAAGGACAAGTTTTTATTCAGTCATGGGGGTATGATGAGTCATGTTTTTGCAAGGCTTTAATATTGGATATCCAATATCAGAGCCACACTATTGGGTATCTAATATCAAGGCACAACCTCCAATGTCAGAGATCTGATATTACCCCTTCTGTGTTAACCTATAAATACAACACCTGGGTGGATGGTTCAGAGATAGATTTCAATAGATTTTAGAAGTAGACATAGAGAAGTTTTGTTAGTTTATTTCTAGGGCAAGATTCACTACCTATGAGATTAGTGCACTAGAAACTATAGAGTCCACAGAATTTGATCAAATCATGAGTGAACACTTTGTGATTCATATGATTGGATGTAGGGGTACCTCAATCACTCATCATTGATGCTATTGCTTGGGACTTACTTTGTTGAAATGTGTGCTATCTATGGTTGGATGAACCCAAGGTCAACATAACTCTCACACAACATATAATACAAAACCACATTGATAATTTTAATTGTTTTGTAAAATGTCTTCTTCTCATAGGCATGATGATGTTAAATCGCTAGTCCCATAGGAGTGCAAGGTGGTATATACTCATCCTGATGAGTATGTATCTGACTTCACCTTCGTCCTACATTAGGATGAACAACTATGATGGCATGATATGGAGGCAACATTGTAATGCCCCTTAATTGATCTATGCTCGTGATGCTACTTCGAACTCTTAAGAAGTTAGGCATTCACAATCTTCAAGAAGATTATGTTGTGCATGACTATGACTATCGGGATTATTGTCCCACTAAAACACAATGTAGGAGAGATCGACACTAGGAGAAGCACCATGAGTTTGCAAAGGGAAAACACTTCATTAATCCCTTGTTCCTACTGAACCAAGATGACAATGAGGATCCTTCCTCTAGGGATTGAAACATGAAGATTCTCCACCCTCGGTTAATGATGATGAGGGTGTGACCTTGAACCTATAATCCACTATTAACAAACCAAGTTCAAGAAAAAGTAACAGTCACGGCAAGGACTTGGACAAACATCACAATGACAACGAATCTAAGGATTTTGGTTGTGATAAGCGAAGAGGTGGTGATGGATACCACGGTGGTGGTGGAGGTCCACCTCCCTCTTCATCCCCTTCATACAATTCCAAACATTCCTCTTCATCTTTTGGTTCTGATAGAAGCTATCGAAGAAATAATCATGATGAAGGTGATCAACAGGACAACAATGATCATAGAGCCTATCAAGAACAAAGGGATGGCAAAAACCATCATTAACGTTATTGACACAATGATGATGATGAACCTCTGTTAGCAACTCAAAGCATGCTTAACATTGTAGAGGTAGTTAAGATCCCAACTAAGCATGTGAAAGATAGTTGAATCAAGCACTTAGACATGAACAATATTCCAAGATTTGAGGGGGAATATAACTCTAATTCACAAAACCATCTACAAGCCTTTCATGATGCTTGCGCCTTACAAAACATCAAAAATGATTTGCAAAAAATCAAGCTATTCCCCAAGACATTCATTAAAGAAGCAGAGAGCTAGTATCGGTTCTTGGAATCAAAATCTATCTACCGACGAAGTACCATGCTTGAGTTATTCAATGACAAATACCATATGTACTCTAGAATATCTAATTTGAGAAGGCAAATCCAAGGCTAGAAACAAGGAACACATAAATCCTTAGATGCCACCATGGATAGATATTATTCTCTTTTACATGATGCCCAAGTCATAGTTATTCTCAAAGGAAACAACTCTACCACATCATAAATGGACTCAAAGAAAAAACTAGAAGACTTTTGGGGGCTATCCCAAGGGAGACTATCTGAACTAAGAGCTCATCAAATATAAAGGTTGATAGAATAGGTAGCAAAAGAAGAAGGTGAGTTATGAAAAAGGAAAAGTGTAGAGGAACAGAATAGGGACCCTTCCATTAGGAAAAGGGAGGTTCAATTGCATGATGAGGAGGAGTCACCACTTGATGACATGGTGAACAGGAAAACCTTAGCTATTCAAAAATCTATTTTAAACATTTCAGCAAAGGCTAATAAATTATGGAACTCTTTGGATGAAAATATTTAAATTGCTATGAAGATTTTTGAAGCATCCAAAGAACAAAATAGTGATTGTGACTGAAGGAGGCGAAAAGAAGTTGAATGTACCTACCAAAGAGGTAAGGGCAAAGCTGCTGTAGTAGAAGAAGTTATGGAAACAGACTTTGATGATGATACTAGTTGTGACATCTATTAATATGAACATCTAAAGGGATGTTGCCCTATGGTGTCACACTTGCAAGAGTCTAGGGTGTATGCATTGAATCTACAACTAGTAAGAACGTAAGCACCTAGAAGATTTCCCTATCCTCAGGGTAATCCAAGGCAGTTCCACTAGCAAAAACAAGCTTATTATCCAAGTGGAGCTCCACCACAACCATATGAGCAATATTAGCAGTGGCAGCAACCATAGTTGTGGGGAATGCCACCACCAAGGTAGCATAGACAACTAGATCCATACAGGTACTATGTTTAGCAACCTGTTTCCCCACAAAGCTTTGCAAGCCACACCTCATTTTATCATCACTATTATCCTCCAAAGCATCATTGAACTAATTCACCATCTACTTGAGGGGAGCACCCATATCCATACCACCCTTCGCATGCATCTACACACATCCCTTTGCCCTCAACCTAGTTACCTCTTACTCCGTCCATGTAGGCTAAAATTCCCCCATAGTTGTAGCAATGAAATGCTACAAGGGTTGTACATTTACAACTAGCCTTCCAGCTAAGTGATTTAAACAATCAATCCAGGAAAAGACCCTTTTTCTAATCCAATAGTCCTCCCAAACCCTCACAACCTAATGTGATTGGTCACCCTACATCTCCAACAACCTCATCCTCTACATCAAACACATTCAAGTATCCTTCAAACCAAACACCACCTCAGATCTACAGTATGATGTTAACTCATGCTATTTTCAATTAGATCAAGGCTAGTAACCTTTTCATGGAGAGATATAACCTAAGAAGTTATCTTATTTACTTACAAATTATTGGACATGAGCCATGCAAGGCTCTTCTTAATTCTGGTTTTGGTGTTGATGAACTGTGATATCGAGGCTGTGATATCAAATTCGCAATATCAGGTCCATGATATCAGAGTTTGCCATGTGATGTTGAATACCCGATATGACATCTTGCCTCATTGCCTATAAATAAGAGGTAGGTGCACTTGGCTTGCATAGTTAATTTTAGTCCCTTACCCAAACTCTTATCTTTTCTCCCTCCGAGTTAGAATTATTTCTATGTGCCCATAGTAGGAGTCATAAAGTGAATGGATCTTTATTCGAGCATTCTGTACCTAAGCACACCTTGTGTACGACAATAAAGATGAACTTTGTGATAAACCTTGTAGCATTCAGAATAGATTAATTAATATTATTTTTAGTTATTTAATGCTTTCCTTAGTTAATTAATGTTCTTTCTCTCTCTCTCCCTCTCTCTCTCTCCCTCTCTCTCTCTCTCCCTCTCCCTACAACTCTCCTAAGTAAGCACACTTAATACGATGACTTCAAGCATGCATGTAACACTTGGTAACCTAGTTTTGATTAGCACTTGGTAATCCTAGTAGTGTTGCACTGGTTCAAGATGTGTATGGCAAGTGAGAATGGATACGGGTGTTAGGATTAATTAAAGCCTAGTTAATCAGTAGTTAAATTAAATTAGTCAGTTATCTCTCTCCTCCCTTATTAGTACCAAGACAATAAAAACACATAAAAAGTATAAAAATCATATGCCTCAAGTTTACTTAACCATACAATTGTGACATATAAGTAAGCTTGGGAAGACAATGATTAATTAACTCATTCTTATTCCACAAAGGCACATAGGCACTTAGTCCTTGGAATTCAACCAAATCGTGCATGGACACTCATATTCGTATGGTTGAGTGTAGGGATACCTGACCGTGCATCATTAGCGCCATTGCCAAGGACTTTGTTGTTTGTGTGCTAACCAAAACCTAGGAAATATTTTACATCATTGGAACGAATCCTTAGGGTTGGTTAAGGATAAATAATAGATAATAATACATTGCACACTGAATAGATAATCATGTCTCCTTCTTCGTACAAAGTGTTTCACCGCCTAGGTCTGATACAGGGTATAATCAGAGATATAGTACACATGATAATTCGCTAGTCCCTTAACAGTTTCATATGGTATATGTTCATCCCGATGAATATGTACTGAACTTTACTTTTATCCTCCACTAGGATGAACAACTACGTTGTTGAGATTTAGAAGGTAACATAGTGTTACCTCCCAATTGTTCAATCCTAGACATGCTTCTTCGTGATCTCACATGAATTGGCATGTAACACTTATAGGCAGAGTACGTTGTGCATGATAATGACTCGAGAGAGTATCGACCCACATAGGCACAATACCAAAGGGACTTACAACAGGAGAGACATCATGAATCCAAGGGAAAGTTGTTGCTAAACGTCCCACATGTCCTAAGCAAAAATGAGGGTGGTGAACCTACCTCAGGTAGTTTCCCACACAATGATGTTCCTCTCATTGACTTCAGTCAAGGGGTTGTGTACTAGAATCTTTACTCAACTATCCATAACCCAGATTCTAGTACCAACAAATATGAAGGGTCTAAAAAAGGAACACAAACACATGACAAAGATGGATGTTCCAATCGTAACCACGATCAAGGCCATGACCACCGAAGAGAAGGAAGCAGGCACTGACATGATGATGGTCCCCCTTCTTCTTCACCTTCATCATCTCCTTCACCCTCTCCTTCAAGATCTGGATGTAGTCACAAGAAAAAAGACCATGAAGATAAGGGTAAGTGAAACGAGAGTCATAGACAAAATAGTTAAGAAAGGGGACGAGGGCACTCTAGAGAAACACACCATGAAAGAAGGGAGAGTAGGGAACAACATAGGCATCATAGACACCATAGAAGGGATGATCACGATGAACCCCTACTTGCTACTTGAAGTATATTAGACATAACTAAGGCCATTAGGATCCCAACAAGGCACCAAAAGGATAGTAGGATCAAGATATTAGACATGAATAATATCCCACGATTTGAAGGAGGGTATACCGCTGATTCTCAAAATCATCTACAAGCATTTCATGATGCATGTGCCTTACAAAACATAGAAAGTGAATGGAAAAAACATAAGTTGTTCCCATAGATACTAGTTAAAGAAGCAGAGAGCTGGTAGTTGCCCTTAGAACTAGAATCCATTCATAGGTGGAGTACCATGTTAGAATTGTTTAACAATAAGTACCAAATGTACTCCCAAGTGTCTAACCTATGAAAGCAAATCCAAGGCTGAAAACAAGGAGGACATGAACCCTTGGATGCTGCCATGGGCCAATATTATGCACTGTTACATAAAGAGAGAAGGTGAGCTAAGGAAAAGAGAGAGTGCAGAGAAATATAATAGAGATCCTTCCCTCTAAAAGAGGGGAGTAAGATTCTGTGAGGATGAAGAAGAGTCATCACTAGAAAAGATGGTGAATAAGAAAACCTTGCCTATCCAAAAATTAGCATCGGAAGTATCAACAAAGGTAGACCAAATGTGGGATTCCCTAGATGATAGATTTCAAACCATTCTTAAAATAGTAGAGAAGTCTAGAGAGCAATGTAGTGATCGCGAAAAAAGAAAAAAGAGAGGAATTGAACATGCACGTAACAAGGGTAAGGGCAAAGTTGTCATCATTGAAGAAGTTGTGGATTCGGATACAGACAATGATAGTGGATGCGAGATATGCCAATATGACCATCCTAAGGGATGTTTCCCTATAATCTCACATTTGCAAGAGTCTGGGGTGTATGCACTCAACCCACAATTAAAAAAAAGGCAAACACCCCAAAGGTTACCTTATCCTCAAGGTAACCCAAGGCAATTCCACCAACCCTTAACATATTATCCAAGTGGAACTCCACCACAACCAATCGAGTAGTATCAACAATGGCAGTACCCACAATCATGGGGAATGCCACCACCAAGGAAACAATATCAACCTAACCCATATGGATATTATGTATAGCAGCCAATCTCTCCACGTGACTCTACTAATTACGTTACTCCTCAACCTCACTACCAAGCTTGTGAGTACTATAGGACTCCTTTTCCTAAGGGCGATGTTCCACAAACATACCATCCTTCTTATCCAGCTGCACCTCTTCCACCCTTAACTCCATTACCACCTGCTCCAACTATGCAAGGTGAAATTCCTACCTAGCCGTAACAACGTAACACCACAAGGGCTATTAACTCTCAACCTACTATTGGTTCTGACAACCACATGAAGAAAAGGCCTTTCTTTAGAACCAATAGTCCAACTAAGCCCTTGCAATCACAAGTGGCTGATTCTTCAACCGCCTCACTATCACTTGAAGCTTTGGAGCTCCCTTCAACTCAAAAATCACGCTCGATGTGTATGGTCATGTTAACTCATGTCGTCACTGATTGGATAAAAGCTTGTCGTCTTCCTAGGAAATTCTCTGATCCTGGGAGTCCTCTGATATATCTACAACTCACTAGAAACAAACCATGCAAGACTCTTTTGGATTCAGGTTCTGGTTTCAACTTGATTTCTCAAGAAATGTACAAAGCTTAGAACCTACCTCAGCTAACAAAGAGTAACATTCATTTAGAGTTGGCCAACTAGTCCATCACTATCCTATTGGGACTAGTGGAGGACATTGTCATGACTATTTGTGGATGGTTGTATCTAGCTAACTTCCTAGTGATTTAAGTAAACAACGATAAGGGGGAATTCCCAATCATAATGGAAAGGGCATGGCTAAGCACAGTTGACGCACACCTAGGAATTCGCAATCTTTCCCTAAAAATATCAAAGGAAAATACATTCAGAAAGATTGAGAAGAAGAAAGTTCCATGCATTGCATACAGTGACTCAGGGTGTAATTGCATGCAGAAATCATGGTTCATGCAACGTTTAACATTGCTTGCATGCAACCAATGTGCACAAGTGACTGATATACAAAGATGTCTATATGCAACAACCACAAGGCAGGAAGGCACCTAGTGGTTGATAGTTGATCAAGAAAGCAGTTCAAATATATGCATGGAACCAACTGAGGGTTTGACTTGCACTTACATTGATAGCATAGACACATTAGAGCAACTCTATCACCAAATCCCAAGTCTTCACCTTGAAAATATCAACTAGGGGAAGTTGGAAATCCTTGATAAGTTTAAGTAAGAGCCCCTTGAGGTAAAACCATTGGCCACCAGTATGGAATACATATTTCTTAAAAATGGAAAATCAGTAATTATTAACATGAAGCTTACTGCTCAACAAAAAGAAAGACTGCTGAAAGTGATAAATAGATGGTTAAAAGCCTTCACTTGGTCCTATCCCAAATTAACTAAAATAGATTCAAGGATATGCCAACATAGGATTTACATCAACCCCTCCATGAAGCCTTGAAGACAACCACAGAGGCAATTGAACCCAAAACTAAAGCAAGTAGTTAAAAAAGAAATTGAACAGCTTCTAAAAGCTAGGTTCATATACCCCATTGCTGATTGCGAATGGGTTAGCCCCTTAGTTATCGTGCCCAAAAAGGAAGGCAAATGGAGGGTGTGTATAGATTTTAGGCTACTAAATATGGCAACATTCAAAGAAAACATTCCATTGCTATTCATTGACCAAGTCTTAGACACCATTGCAGGGCATCGCTACTATAGTTTTCGGGATGGGTATAGTGGATACAACCAAATACAAATAGCCCCAAAAGACCAAGCCAAGACTACATTCACCAATCTTTGGAAAACATTTTCATACAAACATATGTTGTTTTCCTTATACAATGCCCCTACAACGTTTCAACCATTAGTTCTAAGCATATTCTAGTAGCAGATAGGAAATGGTGTGGAAGTCTTCATGGACGACTTCTCCACCTATGGAGCAAACTGTGATCAAGCCTTGGACCAGTTAGAGCAAGTATTAAAATGATGTGTAGAAACCAATTTAAGGCTCAACTAGTAGAAAAGCCATTTGATGGTTCAAGAAGATGTTGTACTAGGGCATAAAATCTTACAAACAAGGATATAGGTAGACCCCAAAAAGATCAAATTTATCCAAGGAATTACTCGTCAACCAAAAACTGTAAAAGATATCTGGTCATTCTTTGGACACACTAGCTACTATAGAAGGTTTATTGAGAACTTTTCAAAGTTTGCAAAATCATTGGTTGAATTAATGAAAAAGGATGTACCTTTCGAATGGACCAGTGAATGTGAACTAGCTTTCCAAACTTTAAACCAGAAGCCAATAGAAACACCCATTCTACAAGCTCCTGATTGGTCCAGACCATTCCACATAATGACTAATGCATCCAACTATACTTTAGGAGTTGTACTTACACAGTTAGATGATCAAAAACTTCCTTATTACATGCCTTATGCAAGTAGAAGTATCACTAGTGCACAACTCAACTACACTACAACAGAGAAAGAATTAATGGATGTAGTGTTTGCACTAGAAAACTTCAGGCACTATGTCTTAGGTTATAAGGTATTCATAAACATAGATCATAGTGCGATAAGGTTCCTAATGAATAAGCCAATGGTAAGCCCTCACATCATACGATGGCTTGTAATCTTACAAGAGTTCAATCTTACAATGATCAATCATTAAGGCACCGAGAACATAGTTGTTGATCATTTATCTTAGTTGTGATGAGACAACAAAGAGGATGAGTATCCAATTTCTGATTATTTCCCAAATAAACTCCTCTTTGCAGGTGTAGTGAATAATGAATTAACCACAAAGAAAAATGGGTGTGGTAGCATTCTCACCTATCTCCTTACACAAAAAACACCATACGGGTTTGACACCAAAAAGAAACAACAGTTTCTTCACCAAGCCAAGTATTTTATGGAAATCAATGAGCAACTTTACAAAGTATGTCATGATGGCTTGGTTCAATGGTGTGTTCTTGATGTAGATCAACTGTGAGTTCTCCAAGACGCTCATAAGGGTCCTTGTGGGTGTCATTATGTTGGGAGATGAACAACCATTAAGATCTTACTTGTAGAATATTATTTTCCTACATTGTTTTAGGATGCCCATCGTTTCGTCCAATCTTGTGAGTGCTATCAACATGATGGGGGGATAACTGTTAGAATGAAGGATCCACAACAATGGATCCAACCTTTAGAACCCTTCAACATTTGGGAAATTGATTTTATGGGGTCGATTACACCAATATCCAATGAAAAATCTTATATTATTGTTGTTGTTGATTACCTTACTGTTGGCGACCATTTGGGACGCGATCGCCAACGAGTGTCCTCAAACAGGATTTAGGTGCTTGCTGGTCTCTAGCAACACCAAGGCCCAGATACCTCCAAATAGACTTAGTAGTTAATGTGAGTATG
>MNCI01018018.1:399615-412576 GCA_015680685.1 Gnetum montanum | reverse complement strand
GAATTTTTCAAACTTCCAAGGCTCAAATAAGCAATTTTTTCAAGACAACCCTACTATGCTACCAAAAATTGCTGCGTAAACTATCACGTACAAGACTCCATTTTGGCTAGATAATGGAAGTCAACAATTGCATTCAACAAAACCTTCAAAAGACTTAACAATTTCTGATTGAAATACCACAGAGATTCACTTTAAAGATAAAAGAAAGCTATTTTGGTCCTACCAAAATACCAAAGATTTTTTTAACCCTCTTGACTATTGAATCATTCAACGGCATGACTACAAGCGGAGGCTCTTTTACAACAATCTCAATAGCAGTTCTTATACATTGCACAATAACAAAATTCACTACTAAAATGCTCTTAAAGCTTTCAAACATAAGCACTTCTATGAGAAAATTTTAATAGAAATTTCTATCGTGCAACAAGAACAATAAGAGCAATCTAAAAATCCCAAAATTACTTACCAAGGATGATACTATCTAAACCACTAGCTAAACAATTTAAACAAAATAAAAATAAAACATAACTCACAAGACTATGACAAAGAGGTTGAAATCTTTTCTTTAGCAAGCCATCTTACAAGCAATCTTTCGTAATGTGTGATCCCAAGTGTGTGATAAGTGAGACCCAAGTAGTGATCAAGTGTGTGATACCAAGTAGTGTCTTCCTTCTTACCCTGAAGCCTTTTTATAGGGTTCAAAAGGTAGTTACATTCTAAAATATCTTAGCTAACGTTTCTCCCAAGTAAGGAAGTTAATTACTTACCCAACAAGTTAGGAGATCTTACTTGCCCAACAAGTTAGTAGATTACTTGTCCACCAAGTTAGGAAAGTTAGGAGAAAATCATGCTAATATTGGCATGTGTCTTTACAAATATTGCTTTTATAAGCAATAATAATAATTTTTTGAAATAAATCCAAGAGCTCCATATAATTGTTATTTTTATTTTTATTTGTTTAGAATTTTTAAGTTTTAAATGTTAAATATTATTGAAGCCCTAGTAATTTTATAAACGGGTGGTAGTAAAAAGGTAATTTTGTATACACCTTAAGGTAACGTTGGTTGAGGCGGCTGTACAAGTCAATAAGGCCGACCCTTGCAAATTTGTATTTTAAATGTGTAAAATTTGCTGCTAGCTTCTTGGCACCGTTAGAACGTCTTCAAATGTGAAGGCTGAATGTGAAGGCGCTAGGCTTGGAACTGCCGAAAAATAGTTTCAAATTATCCCACCCTGCCAGAACCGTATATCAATTGCCACCGTGAAAGAAGGCTCTGCCACCATGTTCGATAATGTTACCGTGTGTTCCTTAAAAACTACAGCTGTTGTGAGCTTTGTTTTGTCTTCAAACAACAATTGTAATCAAGATAAATGGAATCCTGATCTGCCTGCGAAACCCTAAAGATTGGAGATGGAAGGGATGAGCATCGAGCTCCTCGATGACGTCGAGGAAGGCAGAGAGGTAGATCTGGGCATAGACGTCCTTATTTTGGTTGCAGGTGGCGAGGGCCTGTGCCTCTGCCACGGCTTCAGCCAGGACAATATTGATGTCAGAGCAAAGATGATACACAACGCCCAAGTCCAGAGCTTGGCGTGCCTACAACTTGGAGCCCTTCAACAAAACCTCGCCGACTGCCCGTGGTGTCAGTTTACTATGGATGAGGGCCACTAGGCTTGTTAGCACTCGCATGCCCAGATCCACCTCACTCATGGAAAGTATAGGACCGCGTCGATCGTGGCCATGGCCATCTAACACGAAACGGTAGTCGTGTGTGAGGACGAACATGAGACCGCCAGCCGCGGCATGATCGCGTAGGGCCGCTATGGTGGGCAGGCCCAACTGCATGAAGGCCGCTAGCACATCCTTAAGTTTGTGAAAAATTATTTTCAAATTTTTCTAGCCATCCTCTACCTCTGCTACCCACTTCAGATCCAGGCCATTCGAAAAATACCTTCCTTCGTTTGTTGTGACAAGCGCGACCGTGTCAAGCGATTGTGCGACGGTGTGGAGAGTGACGCTGATGCTTTCGAGTGTGGCAGGGTTAAATTAGTGGTCGAAGTTACTAGCGAGGGTCAGAATGAACACATCACCATTCCTTTCCAAAGTTCACATCTTCATTGGTGTATCGGCACCCATGCGGACAATCGCTCACCCTTGAAAAATAAAAATTTTCCCCTACATAGTAACAACACAAATTATCTTCCAGATAATAAGTTTGGTCTCCGTTCGTCGGTGCCTACAACCTGTTATTGTTGATGCTGCATAGTTACACCATCGCCGCTACATCAAATGATCAATCTCCTCGTGAGCTCCTCAGAGGATCATGGAGCATTCAGCAATCACGATTGGACAACAGACAGATCATGGATGAAATGAATGATGATGAACACAAAATGATAAAAACAACGATAATTTTGCAGGCACGGTAGTTGTAGTGCAGGTTCCCAATTCATCATAATATTTGTATTTACTAGCATCCTACATTTGGTATCTCTTTGCATTGCTTTATTAAGAAATGAAATCGCCTTTGTTACTGTAGAGGCCTTCCTTCCTTAATTTGTGTTACAAACAGAAATTTTTCTAACTACATAAACCTTTAATCATGCCAACCTGTTCCATGACATGGCCAAATGTGCCAACACTTACAAAATGGGCAAAAGCAGCTGCTGTTAAGGATTGTACCTCATCCACAGCTACACGATTTGTTCAACAACAAATTGTAAATAGGTTTGGTGTGCCTTGTGCACTTATTTCAAACAATAATACACACTTCACAGGTGTGAATTTTTGAAAATTAATGCAACACTTAGGGATTGAGCACAAACTGACTACACCATATCACCCTCAAGTGAATGGTCAAGCCAAAGTCACCAATAGGAATATTACTAAGATATTGACAAGAACCATTAGCAAATTTAGGCGAGACTAGAGCACTAAACTGAATGATGCTCTTTGGGCACACCGCTCCACATGGAAACTCCCTATAGGCTACTCTCCCAATGAGTTAGTGTACGGTAAATTACCAATACTTGCCATTCAAACTGAGCTCCGTACACTATCATCAACATGTGACCTCAACTTTAACCTTGATCTAGCACAAAAACAGTGGTTAATGACCCTTAACCTGCTAGATGAGAATCGATTGGCCATCCTATCATCTAGCGAATTGCACAAGGCCTTCAATAAACAATGTCATGACCTAAGGATTAGGAAAGGTAAATATCAACCAAGAGATAAGGCTCTCTACTGGAATCCCACACATGTGCCACAATGTACCAAATTTCGAATGTTGTGGGAAGGACCTTATGTCATCCATGCAACTTTTC
Organism: Gnetum montanum; assembly: GCA_015680685.1. NCBI lineage: Eukaryota > Viridiplantae > Streptophyta > Gnetopsida > Gnetales > Gnetaceae > Gnetum > Gnetum montanum. The sequence continues at coordinate 409,249 of MNCI01018018.1, read as the reverse complement.
CTTCAGGGGCCATGATGATATACAAACTTGAGAGCCCAGATAAGAAACTATTAGTCAACATCCAATAAACCAAACCTTTCTATAAGCTTAGGATAGCCAATACTCATACTACCTCTATTGGTGGACAACCTTGCTTGCTATTTTGGATCTCCTCCTTCCAACTCAATCTTGGGGGAGAAGGCCACCTATGCTAACCATTCTAGGCCCTTAGTTCTTTTTGTATTTTTTTTTACACATTTTTGTTTTGTACATTTTTCAATCTTTCTTGTTTTTTTTTTTTTTTTGTTTTACACCATCATTCACATTTTTACTATTTTTTTGTTTAGTTGATTTACTTTCATTCATCATACAATAAGCGCTCCTGATGGTAGATTGAATTATATACTATTGATTGCTAATGTTTGGTTTTTACCACTGAATTATGATGCTGATATTATGATATGGTTCTTTTGATAAAACAGGCAATGAGTCCACGTTGTCCATTAATCCAATTCAACTTTGTGGTTTCCCTTGGCTTGGAACTGTACAGTCCCTTTTTTCTAATCAACTTCTTAATAAATTGGTGGCTTAGTATTTTTCAAACTAAAGGAAAGACTCAATGGCTGAAAGGGTGTGACTTCAAGGGGATTCGAGGCATTTATGCTGGCCATTCTTTTTGGTGCTTGGATGTTTTTTCTTGGTTTTTTCACCATTCTGCCATCAATTAAATATCAGGAAGCTAAGTGAATAAAAATAATTCTTTGCATGGTGTGGTTCTCACACACAAAAAAAGTGAAAATTCAAAGAACACCCCTTAGAAATAGTAGAGCAATATGGGCTATAAGCACTAGTTATGACACTGGAAAGACATGTTACCCATGCCTAAAGGTTCCCTCTAACTAAGGCCCTTTCTCGCTTCCTGCTTCTCCATCTCACTTTCCTTGGAATGGTGGTGACTCTTTGGGAAAGCATTCTTGTTGCTTCAAGGGGATAGATTAGCCAAGTGTATTGATGCAAGGTCACTGAATGTGGTTGGTTTGAGTCCAAATTTGGAATCTGTTCTCCTCAGTCACATTAACCATGACATACTTTACACAACCTTGCTCTTGGGATTCCATTCCATTTCTTCTCTCCATCTTTCTTTTCATTTTCAACCTCATTACTGGTTTTATCGTTAGTCCATATCTTGGTTGATGCATTGTTTTTCCTTGGTAAACTCTTATGGGTAAGTTTTTTAACTCTTGCTTCCAAATGACATTCCTAGAGCCTACAAACTCTTTGGTTTGTGGGTTTGTCAGGGCATAAAGGGCATGAGCCTGCTTTGGGGAGGACCCATTGACATTCCTTTTTGGTGCAATTGTTAAGTTCTTTTTCTTAAACATTCTCTGCAATTAATTATTTTTCATTTCACCCCCATCTTTGACATCCACTTTATTGGCGTTTCCATTGTTATTTTTTCCATCTTTCTTGTTCCTTATATTTTTTTCCATCTTATTGCTACTGGAGGTTTGCTCTTAATCGTGGGGGCCCTAGCATAAATTTTTCAATTTCTCCATTCTACTACTTCCCTAACCCCTACACCTTGGGTAGTTATCCGTAATAAACCTCTAACCCAATTTCTGCCATAACCACAACCTAGCCAATTTGTTTTATATCAAGGCAAGGTCTCTCCTACATTATGGTTTACTTATCATTGCTCATTCGTGACTCTGTTGTGTGTGCAGATGGCAATTGCACGAACAATGGACTGGGGTAGGAGAAAGCACTTGGGATGGACTAGAGCTGGAGCATTTATGCCAAGAACAAGTCTGATTGCCTAGTTATGGATAAACAATGGAATGCGCAATCTCAGCATCAACAGCAAAGCACCTCATTTTTCTTTTTCTCTTTCTCTCTCCCTTTCTCTTCAAGCTATTAAATGAAGGTGTGGATGCCACTTATGTACAGTGTTCACCACCATGGGTATGAACACCAATGTTGTAATGTTTTGATAATCTGTTCACTGGGCACTTAGAGCCTACCATCCTATTTCACTACTACTTGTCATTCAGTCAATAATCCCATACCTTTCCAATATTTTGTAAGGAACTCAAGGACATGTTTTCATTTAGTCATGGGGGTATGATGAACTGTGATCTCAAGGCCATGATATCGAATTTGCGATATCGTGTCCGCAATATCGAAGCTTGCCATGCAATGTTAGATACCCAATATCATGTCCTGCCTCATTGCCTATAAAGAAGAGGTAGGTGCACTTGGCTTGCATAGTTAATTTTTGTTCCCTACCCAAACTCTTGCATTTTCTCCCTCTTAGAGTTAGAATTATTTCTGTGTGTCCATAGTAGAAGTCATAAAGTGAACAGATCTTTATTCGAGCATTGTGTACTTAAGCACACCTTGTGTACAGCAATAAAGATGAACTTTGTGATAAACCTTGCAGCATTTAGAATAGAGTAATTAATATTATTTCTAATTATTTAATGTTTTCCTTAGTTAATTAATGTTCTTTCTCTCTCTCTCCCTCTCTCTCCCTCTCACCCTATAACTCTCCTAAGTAAGCACACTTAGTACGATCACTTCGAGCATGCGTGTAATAATTGGTAACCCAGTAACGACTAGTGCTTGGTAATCCTAGTAGTGTTGCATTGGTTCAGGATGTGTACGGAAAGTGAGAACGGATATGGGTGTTAGGATTAATTAAAGCCTAGTTAATCAATAGTTAAATTAAACTAGTTACTTAGTTATCTCTCTCCTCCCTTATTAGTACCAAGACAATAAAAACACATAAAAAGTATAAAAATCATATGCCTCAAGTTTACTTAACCATACAATCATGACATGCAAGTAAGCTTGGGAAGATAACAATTAATCAACCCATTCTTATTCCACAAAGATGCATAGGCACTTAGTCCTTGGAATTCAACTAGATCATGCGTGGACACTTGTATTCATATGGTTGAGCATAGGGATACCTCATCACTCATCAGGTGTCAATCTAATCTTTCATGATATGTATAAAGCTTCGAACCTACCTCCTCTCAAGAAGGGCAACATCTATTTGGAATTGGTAGACCAATCAATCACTATTCCTTTAGGATTAGTGAAGGACATTGTGACCACAATTTGTGGATGGTCCTATCCTACTGATTTTCTGGTGATCAAGGTAGAGAACTGCAAAGACATTTTTCCCATTATTATGGGAAGGGCTTGGTTAAGCACAGTTGATGCACAAATGGGTATAAGGGACCTCTCCTTAGAAATCTCCAAGGAAAATTAATTTAACCAACTAAATAAGAAACATGTTTCATGCATAACGTACAATGATAACAGGTGCAATTGCATGTAGAAAATTTGGTCCATTAAAAGTACAAGCATTGAAGCATGTAATCAATGTACACAAAATAAAGATATTCAAAGGTGCTTGTATGCAGTAGCCAAAAAATAGGAGGACACCCAATGGCTGACAGCTAACTCAAATAGCAACACATTATGCATGGAACCAACTAAGAGCCTAACATGTGCCTATCTCAAAGGCATGGATGAACTTGAGCAAGTTCATCACCAACTCTCCGATGATGAAGATGATGATACCTATTGGGGAGAGTTGAAAATCCCTGATAATTTCAAGTAGGAGCCCCTAGAGTTAAAAACTCTACTAGCCAACATGGAATATGCATTTTTAAACAATGGCAAGTCGGTCATCATCAATGCAAATCTTACTTCTAAACAAAAAGACAAGTTGTTGCAGGTAGTCAACAAATGGCCAACAACCTTTGCCTGATCATATCCTGAGCTAACTAACATTGATCCAAGGATATGCTAGCATTACATTTACACCAACCCTACCATGAAGCTAAGAAAGTAGCCATAATAGTGGTTGAATCCCAAATTGAAGCAAATTTTCAAAGAGGAAATAGAATAACTCCTTAAGGCAAGGTTCATCTATCCCATCAAGGATAGTGAGTGGGTTAGTCCATTTGTAATTATGCCAAAGAAAGGTGGCAAGTGGCAGCTCTGCATCAACTTTAAGTTATTGAATATGGAAACATTTAAAAATCATTTTCCATTACCATTTATGGACCAAGTGTTGGACACTATATCCAAACGTTACTATTATAGCTTCTTAGATGATTATAGTGACTATAACCAAATCCAAATTGCACTAGAAGATTAGGCCAAAACAACATTCATGAGTCCCTAGGGGACTTTCACATATTTCAAGATGTTTTTTTAGTCTATGCAATGCCCCTACAACATTTCAACGAGTGGTCCTTATTATTTTTCAATAGAAAATTGGTAGTGGTGAAGAAGTCTTCATGGATGACTTCTCTACCTATGGAGCTACATTTGAGCAACCTCTGGATCACCTTGAGAAGGTATTAAAAAGATGTGTTAAAATAAAACTTAGGCTCAATTGGTAGAAAAGCCATCTAATGGTCTAGGAACGCATAGTATTGAGGCACCAAATTTCACAAGAAGCGATTGATGTTGACCTTGAAAAGATAAGGGTCATCCAAGGAATCACACGCCAACCAGAGACAGTCAAAGATGTCTGTTCATTCCTTGGACACACTGGCTACTACTAGAAATTCATAGAGAATTTTTCTAAGATTGAAAAGTTGTTTTTCGATCTTACAAAGAAATATGCTCTATTCATTTGAACCAAGGAGTGCGAACATGCATTCCAACAGCTAAAGGAGAAACTTGTAAAAACTCTAATTCTACAGGTACCAGATTGGTCTAGACCATTTCACATATTGACTGATGCATCTAATTATGCCTTGGGAGTCATGCTTATGCAACTGGACAACAAGAAACGTCCATATTACATCCACTACGCAAGTTGAAGCATTATGGGTGCATAGTTAAATTACAGCACAACTAAGAAAGAACTAATGATGATGGTGTACACTCTCGAAAAGTTCATGCACTATGTGCTTGGCTATAAAGTATTTGTGCACATAGATCATAGTGCCAACCGCTTCCTAATGAATAAGCCAATGGTGAGCCCCTATATCATATGATGGCTTGTGAGCTTGCAAGAATTCGATCTCACAATGGTAGATCAGAATGGAACTAAGAACATGGTCACTAATCACCTCTCTTGATTAAAATGGGATAATAAAGAGTAGGAGAGTCTGCTCTCTGATCAATTTCTTGATGAACTCCTCTTTATAGAAGCAATAAATGACCAAGTACCCACTGAATCAAAATGATATGATGGCATCCTCACTTACCTTCTCACTTAGAAGATGCACAAGATCTGGACTTTAGGAAGAAACAACAGTTTCTTCGTTGGGCAAAGTACTTCATGGAAATTAACGGATACCTTTACAAGATATGCATCAATGGCCTGGTTTGTTGGTTTGACCCTGATACAAATCAACTACACATTCTCCAAAGTGCTCATGAAGGCCCTTACGAAGGCCACTATGCAAGGAGGTACATAGTCATAAAAATCCTGATAGTAGGATACTATTAGCCTACAATCCTTAGGGATGCCCACCAATTTGTTTGATCTTGTAATCACTATCAATGAGATGGTGGGATGACTACTCAAATGGAGGATCCTCAATAGTGGATTCAACCACTAAAGTCCTTTGACATATGAGGCATTGACTTCATGGATTCAATCACACCCATGTCCAATGGAAAGGTGTATATTATCATAGTAGTTAACTACTGCACCAAATGGACAAAAGTAGTAGCCATCATTGATTGTACATCATCTACTACTACTAGATTTATAAAAAAACATATTATAAACAGGTTTGGGATGCCACGTGCACTAATTTTTAACAATGGAACTCATTTTATAGGTGCAACTTTTTGAAAACTTATGCAACACTTGGGGGTTGAACATAAATTAACAACACCCTATCATCCCCAAGCCAATAGTCAAGTAGAGGTAACCAACAAGGAGATTACAAAGATCCTAACAAGGGCCATAAGAAAATATAGGAGAGATTAGAGCACAAAACTCAACGATGGTCTTTGGGCCTATCGCTCAACATGGAAACTCCCTATTGGCTACTCTCCCTATGAGTTAGTGTATAAAAAACTTCTAACACTCCAAATTCAATCCAAGCTCCATACACTCTCAACAGTCTATGAACTAAACCTTGACCTAAGTCTAGCACAAAAGGAAAGATTGATCAACCTCAACGTGCTAGATGACAAATGATTAGTGACCCTATCTTTGAATGAAGTGCACAAGGCATTCAACAAACAACGACATGACCTTAGAATATGGAAAGTGAAATTTCAACTGGGAGATAAGGTTCTCTACTAAAACCCCACACATGTACCCCAAAAAAAAAAACTTCCAAATGTTGTGGGAGGGACCTTATATAATTGATGAAACCTTTCCCTCTAGGGTCATGGCCATATATAAACCTGAGAGCCCAAATAAAAAGTAGTTAGTCAAAATCCAACAAGCTTTTCCATGAAACCAAGTAAGCCAATGCAACGAATACCTCAATGGATGGAGAACCATGCTCAATTTTTCAGATCTCCTCCTTCCAACTCAATTGTCAAGGATATGGCCATTCGTGTTAATCATCCATATGGCTCCTCAATTTTTCTACTTTTTTTTTTCCACATTTTTTATTTGATTTTGCAAGTTATTTATTTTACAAATTTTTTATTTTCAAAATCTTTTCTATTTTTACACCATGTTTTGTTTTACACCATCGTTAGTACATTTGAATTTTTCTTAATTATTTTTACACTTTATTATATATTTTACTTTGTTTTGTTAAGTGTTATTTTCAAATTTTTGCTAATAAACATGCTTTATGCCAACAAGACATAGTGGTGTTGTAGCTATTACTAATAGTGGTTTGTGCTTAATGTTTTATTTACTAATTTCTAGTTTCTATTTTTGAATTTTTGTACCCATGGCTAAGTCATGGTTTCTTTTTCATGGAACAGGCAGTGAGTCCATGAAATCAACCCATTTACAAACTCTATGATTTTCCTTGTTTTGGAAGTTTGATGTCCCTTTCTTTAAATAAAATTTTAATAAATTGTTGATCTTGGTAGTTTCTAGAATTGGGAAGGATTCAAAGGTTTGTATAGGATGTGACTTCAAGGGAACCCAATACTCTTTGTACTCTTCTACTTGCTTGAGTGCTTAAGTGTTTTCCTAAACTTCTTACTTGCTTGAGTGCATGGTGTGGTTCCCATAAAAAAACAAAAGAAATTATGGGAATTTAAAACATGTCCCTTAGAAAAATAAATGGGCTACAAGCACTAGTTATGGGACTAGAAAGACATGTTACCCATGCCTAAATGTCCCCTCTAATTAAGGTGCACTCTCGTGTCTCAAGGGGGTGGATCGGTCTTGGAGTGGTGACCCAAATTCACTGAAGGAGGTTGATTTTGGTCTAGACTAAGGATGGATCTTCTAAGGTCATTTTAAACACAAACTCCACAAGGGACTTCTTATGACCTCAATTCGGAATTCCATTCCATCTTCTCCATCACTTGTCTCTATTAACCATAGCTCACCTCACTATTGGTGTCCATGTTTTTGATTTAACATATTTGACTTCTTTGGTAGAATCTTCTAGATTTTTGTCCTTAACTTTCATTAACCACTAATCACCTATGGGGTCCATGGACTCCTTAAGTTGAGGTTATGCAAGGGAAGGCAAGGCATGTGCTTGCTATGGGGAAGATCCACTTGCATATCCCTTAGTTGGATTCATTAAGCATCTTACCCTTAGGCATTCTTGCAAACAAAATCTTTCATGTGCCCATCTTCTACATCACACCATGTGCTCCTTTACATATTTTGTTCATTAAATATGTTCTCCATCAAATTTTTTAATTTTTGACCTTTCAAAGATCCTCTTCAATGATTTCATCGTATTCTTCGCTTTTTTGGAATTCCATGGATCCCAAATTCATTGAAAAGTTCCTCATATTTTTTGAGATATTCAAATTTTGGCGTATGGGCCCCATCAACGAAGTAGACCTATATATGAGGCCTCATATACAGGGCCTTATTGATGCAAAGAAAATATAGTATATATATATGCAACCCCACTTAGAAATTTTTACCATTTCTCATAAATGCTAAAGGAGTTTTTCAAGTTTTCATAGCCCAGAACCTTCCAAAGCTCATAACTTCCAAACCGTTTATCCAAATCACTCCATTCTTCAACCCTATAGCTACAAAAGGTAAGCTCTTCATCATGGGGGTCACAAATGTACCATTTTTGACACAAAAATTTCCACCATTTTTCTAACTCCCACAAAGGTTTAACTACAAAATCAACCATTAAACACCAAATTACAAGAGTTAAACCTTTTCAAAAAACTCTAGTAATAATTATAATTAATAATTAATAAAATAATCAATCTGCCAAGGTCCAATCTTAGCCAAAGTATAGCCAACTAACAAGGGAAGGTATTCAAAACCTTAGAGTTGCACGTTATATCTACTAATCCATGGATGTGTTGTAATTGCATATGACACCAAAAGCGAAGCACATGTAGGAAGTAGGATTGTTTGAACCAAGGAAGAAATAGCCTAGAATGGGAAGAGGCCAAGAACAACCCCAAAAAGAACCATTCACAACCCATGCCACAGGTCCTCTTAGGGAAGAGGCAAAGGTGGAATCTATCAGACAGATAGCAGAATGAGCAGTAGCAACAAAACACTTCCATCAAGATGATGTGCCAACAAAACCAGCAAATCTTGAGGTGACCTTGATAGACGCCTGCCTAAATTAAATCAAATCAAGAGAGGTCCAAAAATCAGTGCTTCAAGAGTTAAACTTTGGCTCTTTCTTGGAGCATGCCCCAAGAGAAGTGCAGGACTAACTAAAGGCCTCTCCCATGTGGCCAATCATCACTTCCATCGAGTGGTACATGAGAGAAACATTTCTATTCTAGAACAACAAGCAACCTTGATCAACGATGAAAATCAAGGTCCTACTTGTAGTGACAGAAAACGTCGGCAGCTGGAAATACCGACCGAGATTCCGCATATACAGTTTTAGCCATGGATCCGCGTGAGGGCTATGCTGGAAAAACGAATCCGCGGTGCCCTAAACGGTCTTGTCGATCAGATAGGGACTTACGGGTCAGTAAAAACAATGAAAATTACGTAAAAAGCAAGCGATCTGGTTCGAGGAGTCGTAAAACAAGGGGAAAACGATGTAGCCGGATTGCAACGGTGATAATGCTAAACACGATAAAAGGAGGTTGACATAAGAGAAGCACGTAGCTTCAAGATCTGCGCTTTGACTTAAAAATGTGTATTTTGCATGAGAAATTACACTGGGGAGTCCCCGATTACAGGATGTGAAACAAGCACAAAACAACAAGCAAAACGGTCTAAGCAGAAGTCCGATCTACCTTGTGGGCTAAAGCTGAGATGCAAGGCAGGCCAAGCTTTGACGTCTACCGATCAATTGTTTCTGATTGATAGAGTCTTTTCAGCAGAACGATTACTCCTGTCACCGATGCTCAAAGAGAACTGTGCTCTGCCTCGGGTGTAAAGTGATAATGTCAGCAATTGCCAAAGCGCTATTCTCTGTATCTCTGCTCCAAAGTGCTAAATGCTCTGGTGCTCAGAAAAATGCTTCTGCTTCTCTAATTTGCCAACCTTTGTATCTTTGTCAACTGAGGTATTTATAGGCCG
>MNCI01018018.1:382311-399497 GCA_015680685.1 Gnetum montanum | reverse complement strand
TATTACACTCATTCGCGTTGCATTGCGTGTATGAGCGTAATCCGGTATAAAAACAACAGGCTCAAAATTGTCTTACGCTCACTACGCAGCTGCGCGTAACAAAGCGTAAATAATGTGTAACTTACGCTCACTACGCAGCTGTGCGTGATGAAGCATAAATAATGTGCAACTGACGCTCACTACGTAGCTGTGCATGATGAAGCATAAATAATGTGCAACTTACGCTCACTACGCAGCTGCGCGTGATGAAGCGTAAATAATGCCTAGCTTTAATGATGACATACGCAATGGTACGCACCGCCGCGTAACGAGTGTAAAGACAAGTTATTCATGCGCTATGAGAAAAAGTGGCGAACTGTTGTGCTTCTCTGGCCTTTGACTATTTTGGAGCTTATTACGCTCATTACGCTGCCGTGCGTAATAGAGCGTAAACTTGTCCTTGAACAAAATTGATGTGCTCTCTCACTTGAATTCCGAATTTTTGCCTGAGGCCGACTCATAATTTTCACGGTGTTTCACTACTCAATGTAGGCCATTATTGCATGTGGATCCCAACATAAAGAAAGAATGGATTTAATGGTGCTACGACATTAACTACAAGGAGTTTGACATGATCACATCAGTAGAGAGGATTCACTATAAGTTGCAGCCTTCCACCTTAATCCCATAGTGAGGCCAACCAAAATCATCATCTTCTCTGCCTAATCATGCATTTCTCTGAGTGGGAGATTCCCTATCAAGCTTCCACAATTGATCTATCTAGAGATGGATAAGTGCTTTAAAAAAATGAACATGGAAGGGAGGCACTCCCCTTACCATGCCTTATCAAGAAACTCTGTCAAAGGGGAGGAATAGTCTGTTATACCAATGATACTATTCAAACTATTTTGGCTGCCAACTAGGTGGAAATGATGATGGATAAGACACCTACCATGATTATCCAAGAAGAGGAGCAACGACCACCACCTCCACCTACCACTCAGAAAATTATGCTAAACATTACTGCAACTGCCCAACGGTTGTAAGAATACAAAGAATGGCTCTTGACTGAACAAGAGCAACGAGTGGTGGGGACTCATTCTTCTACATAGAAGAAATGAGTAACCTTAATGAGGTGGTCCAAACAATTAGTTTGATGGGTGGAGGTGGATCCATCTTCTCAGCCCAAAGAATGCAGCTACCTATGAGGTCAAATCTGAGCTCTAAAGAGGTCATAGTAGATCTCGTAGAACAACAGCCACTCCTACAAATCTATCAGAATGTTGTGACCTTCTTGGTGTGCTTAGAGGAGGATGAGGGGGCAACAATTTTGGTGATGCAACACTAGAAATAGGAGACAACAACAAAAGTTATTGCTGACCGAATTGCCGAAACACTTAACCCACCTATAGCAACTGCACCAAACATCACTATAGTCAAAGATGTGTAGATGTCCGCAAGGACCATAAGCTATAGAATAAACACATCGCAACATGAAGAACTATCGGACCGACTAATGGAAACTGGGCAACTGCTTCCGGATGTATTCGACCTTCCAGATAATATTATAGCAACCTAGTCAAAGCTGCTTAAGGCAAGGGGCAAGAACATCATATTAGAGGGGCAACTTGAAATAGCCAAGAAGCTAAATGAATTCTTAGCTGCGAAAGTTGTTCAATTAAGAGCCCAGATTGCCAATCTTGCATTCCTCAAGCTAGCACTAATAAGAGATAAAGCTATGGAATAGCTTCATGTCAAACTGAAAGGGGTTGAAGGCACAATGGAGACAGCGATGTTCTATTAATCCTTGGCAAAGGCCACACAGCATAAGATTCAAAATGCCTTAGATCAGACCCACCAGGAGAACGTGTAATTGATTGTAAAGAACCATCGCCTGTAGAATGTCGATGCACATAAGCAACAACTAAGGAGAAACTAGCTAGACCAAACACAAAATTAAGGAGATTAGTAGCAAAAAAATAAAACCTCTCCATGTAGGAGGTTCATCCCCTTCACCAGAAAACTATGATCAAGGTAGTCACCTGTAAATTAAAGGATCTCAAATTTGAGAGAGTCAAGGACCATTACAGAGAATAAGTTGGTATACAAAAGGAAGTAAATGAAAAACACATCAAGTTGGCAAAGGTAAAAGTGAATAAAGCCTCCAACAACTCCAACAAGGAAAAGAATTGTGGCAACCCATTGTTGATGGGATAAATGCCTATAACAAAGTGGAAATCTACATGAAGGACTTACAGATTGAGGAGATGATGGAGTACATGAAGCTTATCAATCTCTATTATGCAAATTTGGCCATGTTGATTACCAAATAGCTATGGTCAGAACTTGAGAAGAAAGTGGCCAACTCATACCTCTTATACAAGGTTGAGTTCAAGCATCATAAGGACACCAAGAAAATGCTTCCGGTGGTAAATGTTGAACTTGAAGATCTTAAGGCACGATTTGTTGATCAACAACTAACTATCGAGAACTTGGCTAGGAGAATTAATAACTACCAAGAGCTACAAAATGCAGTCGAGGCATTCAACATTGAATGTAAATAGTTTACTACCTAGTTTATCAATGTAAAGAAATTATTTCTGATAATGCCCTATGCATGGGCTATCCCCATTCTAGCCCACATTAATGATGTTGCATGGACTTTGAATGATCCTTGGAGTAAGGAGGAGAAGATGAAGGCATTACTTGATGCCTTTCACTTTCCACTGAAGGTTGCAACCACAACAGGATAGCCACAATTGCCTCAGCTATCGCACATGCCTGAAGCCAGCAAAGGTCCTTTAGAACCTCAAGAGCCTCCACTACTTGGGACTGTCTAATCTTCTCCATTGCTAACATTGAATGTAAATAGTTAGCTACCTAGTTTGTCAATGTAAAGGAAATGTTTTTGATAATGCCCTATCTGTGGGATGTCCCTATTCCAGCCCACATTAGTGATTCCACATGGATTGTGAATGATCCCTAGAGTAAGGAGGAGAAGATGAAGGCATTACTTGATGCCTTTCTCCTTCCATCAGAGGCTATAGCTTTAGCACGATAGCCATAGCTACCTCATCTACCACATGTGTCTAGAGCTAGTGAAGGTCCTTCAGAACCTCAAGAGCCTTCACTGCCTAGGACTGTTTGATCTTCTCCACCACCTTCATGTCAGCAAAGGATATGCTATCCAATTTTTGTGTAGTCATGTCATGGTGCTCAATTTTATCTCATGAACACCACAATTTTTGTAATTTGTTGATTTGTACACTCAGGCATTCAATTTTGTCAAATCAATTTATTTTGTTAAAAGTCAATCAATAATCCCATACCTTCCCAATTTTGTAATGGAACTCGAGAACAAATTTTCATTTAGTCATGGAGGTATGATGAAGCATCAAAGTGTCATGTTGATAGGCCCCTATTTATGTGGTGTTTCCTTATCGACAAGGCCACATCGATGTAGCATTTGCTATGTCTACGAGGCCCCATCAACGTAGTACTGTAGCAAAAACTATAAATACGAACTCCCTAGCCATGTTTATGAAGAGGAGAAGTCATAGTTGTAGCCGAGCCCTTGTAGTTTTTAAATCTAAAAGTTAGAATATTTTCCCGAGTGCCTGCAACAGGAGTCATTAAGTGTACAGATCTTTATTCAAGCACTGTTGTACCTAAACCACACCAGTGTGTATGGCAATAAAGATGAGCTTCTCGATAAACCTTGTAGCATTCTAGATAGTTTAAGATGTTTTATTCATGCATTTAATTCTTTCAATTATTTATTCAATGTTTTCCAATCATTAAGGTAATTAAGTAATTAAGAGAGATAAGTAGATAGATTAAATACATGAGTATGACCACTTCGAGCATAAACACGTATTCACTTGATAATCCTAACAACGTTATTACTTGATGCACCCAATAGCATAGTGCATGGTAACCCAGCAATGGATACATGGGTTTAGGACATGTACGAAAAGTGGGACAAGATGCTTATGTTAGGAGTAGTTAGAGATTTGTTAGTTAGTTAAATTAAATTAGTTATTAAATTACTTCATCTCTCTCTTTAAGCACCAAAGAACATAAAACACAAAATGATAAAAATCATATGCCTCAATTACACTTAACCATACCATGTGCATCACAAGTGCAATTGGGAAGACAACAAACAACCTTAGGGCAAGGTTCACTACCTAGAAGATTAGTGCACTAGAAACTATAGAGTCCACGGAATTTGATCAGATCGTGCGTGAACACTTTATGATTTGTATGGTTGGGCATACGGGTACCTCAACTGATGAGTGGCTAGGTACCCCTACGCCCAACCATACGAATACGAGCATTTAAGCACAATCCAATTGAACTCCAAGGATTAAGTGCTTATGCGCTTACACAGAACAAGGATGGATTATGTGATCGTTTTCTTCCCAAGCTTACTTGTAAGGCACAATTGTATGGTTAAGTAAACTTGAGGTATATGATTTTTATGTTTTATGTTCATGGTGCTTAGAATGGAGAAATGAAATAATTGAGTTAACTAATTGGATTTAACTAATTAACTATGCTCTAACTGGTCCTAACAGTAGCATCCATTCCTACTTGTCGGACACATCTTAAACCAATGTAACACTACTGGGATTAGCAAACACTAGTCGTTACTGGGTTACCAAGTGTTCCACGTATGCTCGAAGTGGTTGTACTGAGTGTGCTAATTTGTTGATAATTAATAATGCAATAAAAATAACATTAATTAACTAATGAAAGTAGCAAATAATAGTAAATAACATTTAAATGAAATAATTAAGCTATTTTAAATGTTACAAGGTTTATCACAAAGTTCGTCTTTATTTCTAGACACAAGGTGTGCTCAGGTACACAATGCTCGAATAAAGATCTGTTCACTTTATGACTCCTACTATGGACACTTAGAAATAATTCTAACTCTATAAAGGGAAAACTACAAGAGTTCGACTAAGGGACTAAGAAACTAAGTGCCCCTGTCTCTTATTTATAGGCAATGAGACAAGTTCTGATATTACATGTCCGATATTGCTTTGGCATCTCCAACACCGCGTATCCAATATCAAGGATCTAATATCAAGGGTCCAATATCGTGACTCATCATACCCCCATGACTGAATGAAAACTTGTCCTCAAGTTCCTTATAAAATATTAGGAAGGTATGGTATTATTGACCGAATGACCACTGATAGTGACATGGAATGATAGACTCAAAGTGCTTAGTGAAAAAATCGACAAACATATTACAACATTGGTGTTCATAACCATTGTGGTGAACACTATACATAGATGACATCTAGACCCTCATTTGATAGCTTGAAGAGAGAGAGAAAAGAAAATGAGGCACATTGCTGACGATGTTAAAATTGTGCACACTATTGTTCATCCATGGCCACATGATTAAGCATGTTCCTTGTGTAAACACTCCAGCTCCAGTCCATGCTGAGTGCTCCCTCCTATCCTAGTCCATTTTTCATGTGATCGCCATCTACACACACAACACAATCACGAATTAGCAAGGATAGATAAGATATAATGTAATTGATACCTTGTCTCAATATGAAGCACCTTGGCTAGGTTGTGGGTATGGCAAATACTGTGTTAGAGGTTTGTAACTGATAACTACCTAAGGTGTAGGGGTGAGATAAGTAATGAAATAGAAAAATTTGCGACAAGCCCCCATGACTAAGAGCAATCCTCCAGGTGGAAAACAAAAGAACAAGAAAGATGAGAGAAATAATAATAGTGAAGCCAATAAAACAAAAAAAATGGATGTCATGGATGGGGTGAAATGAGAAATAGTTGATTGCAGGAAATGTTTAAGGGAGAGAGCTTAACAATTGTACCAAAAAGGAATGCCAGTGGGTCCTCCCCAAAGCAGGATCATGCCCTTTATGCCCTGATAAACCCACAAACCAAAGAGTCCATAGGCTCAAGGAAATAAATATGGAAACAATGGTTAAGAACTTACCTAGAAGAGTTTACCAAAGAATAACAATGCATCAACCAAGATATAGACTAATCATAAAATCGGAAATGAGGTGGAATATGGGAAGAAATATGGAAAGAAAAGAAAAGGGAGAATGGAATGGGATCCCAAAAATCAAGGTTGTGTAAAGTCCCTTGTGTATTGTGTGGTTAAGGAGACTTAATAAAATTCTGTCCAAATCTAGATTTCAACTAACCACATCTAGTGACCTCACATTAACACACTTGACCAACCCATCCTTCTGAAGTAACAAGTATGCTTTTACGGAGCAACTACCATTCCAACAAGAGAACAGAGGAGTAGGAAGTGAGAAAGGCCCTTAGTTAGAAGGAACCTTCAAGCATGGGTAACATGTCTTTCCAGTGCCATAACTAGTGATTGTAGCCCATGTTTCTTTATTATGTCTAAGGGATGTGCTTTGAATTCCCACTTGTTTTGTTTTTTATTTTTATTTTTTGAGTGAAAACCACACCATGCAAAGACTTATTTGATTTAGTCAATTTCCTGATATTGGTGAATAATGGGATGGCGAAAAACCTATGAAAAACATCCAAGCACCAAGAGAATAGCCAGCATAAATGCGTCGAATCCCCTTGAAGTCACATCCTTTTTAATCCATTTGAATTTCATTGGTTTGAAGAATACCATGCCACTAATTCATTAATAAGTTTTCTTAGAAAAAGGGATAGCACATTTCCAAAATAAAGGGAGACCATAGAGTTGTATGGATGAATGGATGACGTGGACTCATTGCCTTTTTTATCAAAAGAACCCATATCTTAGCATCAACATTAAAATTCAAAGGTAAAAACCAAACATTAGCAATCAACATCATTATAGTACAATCCACCATCATGAGAACTTATTATACAACGAGTGAGAGTAATTCAAACAAAATGTAATAGAGAAAGAACTAGTAAAAATATTAATGATGGTGTAAAAAAAAACAAATAAATGAAGAATGTGTAAAACAAAAACGTCAAAGGAAACTAAGGGCTTATAATAGTTACCATTGGTGGCCATCTCCCCCATGACTGAGTTCAAAGGAGGAGATCTGAAATAATGAGCAAGGTTGTTCATTAATAGAGGTATGTTAGTACTGGCCATTTTAGGCTCATGGAAAGGTTTGATTTGCTGGATGTTGACTAATAATTTCCTATCCGAGCTTTCAAGTTTATGGATCATCATGGCCCCTGAAGGAAAATTTTCATGAATGATATAAGGTCCTTCCCACAACGTTTGAAATTTAGTTTGTTGTGGCACATGTGCAGGATTCTGATAAAGAACCTTATCTCCTGGTTGGTATGTAACTTTCCTAATTCTTAGGTTATGATGTTGCTTGTTGAAGGCCTTGTGCAATTCGTTGGATGACAGGGTGGCTAATTGATTTTCATCTAGCAAGTTAAGGTTAATTAAACATTCTTTTTGTGCTAGACTGAGGTCAAGGTTGAAGTCACATGCTATAGATAGTGTACGAAGCTCAGTTTGGATAAGAAGCATTGGAAGTTTACCATACACTAACTCATAGGGAGAATAGCCTATAGGGAGGTTCCATGTGGAGTCGTATGCCCAAAGAGCATCATTTAGTTTGGTGCTCCAGTCTCGCCTATATTTGCTAATGGTTCGTGTCAATATTTTTGTAATTTCCCTATTGGTAACTTCGGTTTGACCATTCTCTTGAGGATGATATGGTGTAGCTAGTTTATGCTCAACTCCTAAGCATTGCATCAACTTTCAAAAATTCGCACCTGTAAAGTATATAAAATAATCAAAAATAAGTGCACGAGGCATGCCAAACCTGTTTACGATTTGTTGTTGAACAAATCATGCAGCGATAGATGATGTACAGTTCGTAATAGTGACTGCTTCTGCCCACTTTGTAAAATAGTCAACAACAACAACAATATATGCTTTTCCATTGGACACTAGTGTAATAAGCGCCATAAAATCAATTCCCCATATGTCAAAGGGTTCTAAGGGTTGAATCCATTATTTTGGACCTTCCATTCTAGTAGTCATTCCCCCATCACGTTGGCAATGCTCACAAGATTCGACAAAATGATGGGTGTCCAGAAATAATGTAGGCCAGTAATATCCTGCAAGCAAGATTTTAATGGCTATTCATCTCCTAGTGTAATGACCCCCCACAAGGACCCTCATGAGCATCTTGGAGGACTCGCAATTGATCTACCTTGGGAACACACCATCGGACCAAGCCATCGGGACATACCTTGTAAAGGTGCCCATTGATTTCCATGAAGTGTTTGACTTGGTAGAGAAACTGTTGCTTCTTTTTGATGTTCAACCCTTGTGGTGTTTCTTGCATGAGAAGATAAGTAAGAATGTTGCTATACTAGTTTGTATCCATGGGTGATTGATTATTTATTACACCTGCAAAGAGGAGTTCATCAGGGAAGTGATCAAAAATTGGGTATTCATCCTCTTTGTTGTCCCATCACATTCGAGATAAATGATTAGCAACAACATTCTCAGTGCCTTTATGATCTACTATTGTGATATCAAACTCTTGTAAGATCATCAGCCATCATATGACATGAGGGCTCACCGTTGGTTTATTCATAAGGAACTGAGTCGCACTATGATTAGTGTGTATAAATACCTTAAAGTCTAATACATAGTACCTAAATTTCTTTAGTGCAAACACCATGGCCATTAATTCTTTTTATGTTGTGGTGTAGTTGAGCTATGCACCAGCAATACTTCGACTTGCATAGTGAATGTAATAGGGTCATTTTTGGTCATCTAACTATGTAAGTACAAATCCTAAAGCAAATTTGGACACGTCAGTCATTATGTGGAATGGTCTGGACTAGTTAGGAGCTTGTAGAATGGGCATTTCTATGAGCTTTTTCTCCAAGGTTTGGAAAGCTAGCTCACATTCCTTGGTCCATTCAAAGGGTACATCCATCTTCGTTAATTCTACCAATGGTTTTGCAATCTTCGAAAAGTTCTTGATGAAGCATCTATAATAGCCAGTATGTCCAAGGAATGATCGGATATCTTTTACAGTTTTAGGTTGACAAGTGATTCCTTGGATGACTTGAATCTTTTTAGGATCTACCTTTATCCCTATTTGTGAAATCTTATGCCCTAATACAATGCCTTTTTGGACCATTAAATGGCTTTTTTGCCAATTGAGCCTTAAGTTTGTTTCTACACATCATTTCAGTACTTGCTCTAATTGGTCCAATGCTTGTTCAAAGGCTGCTCTGTAGGTGGAGAAATCATCCATAAAAACCTCCACACCATTTCCTATTTGTTGCTGAAGGATACTGAGAACTAGACTTTGAAATGTTGTTGGGGCATTGCACAAGCCAAACGACATTTTCCTATATGCAAATGTCCCCCAAGGATGTGTGAATGTAGTCTTGGCTTGGTCTTCTGGTGCTATTTGAATTTGATTGTATCCACTTTAACTATCCAGAAAACTATAATAACAATGCCCTACAATGGTATTTATGACTTGGTCAATGAATGGCAATGGGAAATGGTCTTTAAATGTTGCCATGTTCAGTAGCCTAAAGTCTATACACACCCTCCATTTACCTCCCTTTTAGCCACAATGACTAATGGGCTAACCCATTCACTGTCAGCAATGTGGTAGATGAACCTAGCTTTTAGAAGTTGTTCAATTTCTTCTTTAACCACTTGCTTATGCTTTGGGTTCAATTACCTTTGTAGTTGTTGTTAAGGCTTCATAGAGGTATCAGTGTAAATTCTATGTTGGCATATCCTAGGACCTATTCCAGTTAATTCAGGATATGACCAAGCAAAGGCTTTCGACCATTTGTTTACCATCTTTAGCAGTCTTTATTTTTGTTGAGGAGCAAGCTTAGTGTTAATGATTACCAATTTTCCATTTTTGAGAAATGTATACTCCATACCAGTGGGCAAAGGTTTTAATTTGAGGGGCTCTTGTTTAAACTCATCAAGGATTTCCAACTTTTCCCAGTTGATATTTTCGATGTCGGTACTTGGAAGTTAGCGATGGACTTGCTCTAATGCATCTATGCTATCAATATAGGCACAAGTCAAGCTCTCACTTGGTTCCATGCATATAGTTGAATTACTCTTTTGGTCAATTTTCAACCACTGGGTGTCTTCCTATCTTGTGGCTACTACATACAGGCATCGTTGTATGTCAGTCACTTGTGCACACTAGTTGCATGCACACGATGTTAAGCATTGTACAAACAAAGACTTCTGCCCACAGTTACACCCTATGTCACTACATGCAATGCATGGAACTTTCTTATTCTCAATCTTTCCAAACGTATTTTCTTTTGATATTTCTAGGGAAAGATCATGTATTCCTAGGTGCGCATCAATCGTACTCAGCCATGCTCTTCTCATTATGATTGGGAAGTCCCCCTTACAGTTGTTAACTTGGATCACTAGGAAATCGGCTAGATACAACCACCCACCAATAGTGGTGAAAATGTCCTCCACTAGTCCTAATGGAATAGTGATGGACCAGTCAGCCAACTCTAAATGAATGTTACTCTTTTTTAGTGGGGGTAGGTTTCAAGCTTTGTACATTTCTTGAGAGATTAAGTTAACACCAGAACCTAAATCCAAAAGAGCTTTGCAAGGCTCATTCCCAGCGATTTGCAAATATATAAGAGGACTTCTAGGATTAGAAAATTTCCTAGAAAGATGACCAGCTTTAATCCAATTAGTGATGGTATGAGTCAACATGACAGTGTGCATTGAGTGCAGTTTTTGGTTCAAAGGAAGCTCCAAAGATTCAAATGATGAGGAGTTGTTCGAATAACTAGCCGCTTGTGATTGTAAGGACTTGGTTGAACTATTGGTTCTAAAGAAAGGTCTCTTCTTTGATTGGTTATCCAAACCAACAGTAGGTTGAGAGTTGATAGCCATTGTAGCATTA
This sequence comes from Gnetum montanum, assembly GCA_015680685.1. Taxonomy (NCBI): domain Eukaryota; kingdom Viridiplantae; phylum Streptophyta; class Gnetopsida; order Gnetales; family Gnetaceae; genus Gnetum; species Gnetum montanum. The sequence continues at coordinate 388,599 of MNCI01018018.1, read as the reverse complement.
CATTGCTACGGTTGGGCAAGAAGCTCACCCTGCATACTTAGAGCAAGTGGTAATGGAGCTAAGGGTGGAAGAGGTGTAGTCAAATGAGAAGGATAGTACATTTTTGAAACATCACTCCTAAGAGAAGGAGTTCTATAGTACTCATGGATTTGGTAGTGAGGCTAAGGAGTGACGTGACTAGTGGAGTCACGTGGAGAGATCAGTTGTTGAACATAGTACCCGTATGGGTCAGCTTGATGGTAAGGGTATTGTTGATGTGGTAATGGAATTTCCCATGATTGTAGGTGTTGCCATTGTTGATATTGTTCATTCAGTTGTGGTAGAGCTCCACTCAGATAATATTTCAAGGATTAGTGAAACTGCCTTGGGTTACCTTGAGGATAAGGTAACCTTCAGGGTGTTTGCCGTCTATTTAATCATGGGTTTAGTGCATACACCCCAGACTCTTGCAAATGTGACACTACTGGGCAACATCCTTTAGGATGGTCATATTGGCATATCTCCCATCTGCCATCATTGTCTATCTCTGAATCCACAACCTCTTCAATGACAGCAACTTTTCCCTTACCCTTGTTACGTGCATACTCAGCTTCTTTCTTTTTCCTTCTCTCTCGATCACTACTTTGCTCTCTAGACTCCTCTACTATTTTTAGAACAGCTTGAAATTTATCATCTAGGGAGTTCCACATTTGATCTACCTTTGCCAATACTTCTAATGCAAATTTTTGAATGGGCAAAGTCTTCCTATTCACCATCTCTTCGAGTGGTGACTCTTCTTCATCTTCGCAAAATTTAACTTCTTTCGGAGGGAAGGATCTCTATTATATTCCTTTGCACTTTCTCTTTTCCTTAACTCCCCTTCCTCCTTGGCAACTTGCTTCAACAAGCTTTGTATTTGATGGGCTTTAAGCTCATATAGTCTCCCTTGGGCAAAAGTCCCAAGGGTTCTTTGCATTTCATACCTAAGCCCATCTATGAGATGGTGTAGTTATTCCCTTTGTGAGTAACCATGGCTAGGGCAATAATGAATAATGCATAATATCGGCCCATGGCAACATCCAAGGGTTCATGTCCTTCTTGTTTCTATCCTTGGATTTGCTTACGCAGGTTGGATACTTGGGAGTACATTTGATACTTATTGTTGAATAGCTCTAATGTGGTATTCCATCAATGAATCGATTTTGATTCTAAGGATCGATATTAGCTTTCCACTTCCTTGATTATTATTCGTGAAAACAACTTTAGTTTTTGCCACTCATTTTCTATATTTTGCAAGGCACATGCATCGTGAAATGCTTATAAATGGTTTTGAGAATCACCATTGTATCCCCCTTCAAATCATGGGATGTTATTCATGTCTAGTCTTTTGATCCTACTGTCTTTTTGATGCCTTATTGGAATTCTAACAGCCTCTGATATATCTAACATACTTCAAGTGGTGAGTAGGGGTTCATCATGATCATGTTGTCTATGGCATCTATGATGCCTATGTTGTTCCCTACTCTTCCTTCTTTTGTGATGTGTCTCTCTGGACTACCCTCGTTCCCTTTCTCGACTATTTTGTCTATGATCTTTGTTTTGCTTACCATTTTCCTCATGGTCTTTTTCCTTGCAACTACATTCAGATCCTGAAGGAGAGGGGAAAGGAGATGATGAAGGTGAAGAGGAACGAGGATTAACACCATGACGACGCCTATCACTTTCTCTTTGGTGGTCACGGTCTCGGTTGTAGTTATGATCAGAATGTCCATCATTGTCATGTTTTTTTGATCCTTTGTGTCTATTGGTATTAGAACCTAGGTTATGAATAGTTGAGCGAAGATTCTGATACACAACCCCTTGACCAAAGTCAACAAGAGGAACATCATTTTGTGGAAAACCTCCCGAGGTAAATTCACCACCCTCGTTCTCACTTAGGACATACGAAACATCCTAAGACCACTTTCCCTTCACAGATTTGTAATGTCTCTCCTATTATAGGTCCCATTGGCATTGTGCCTCCATGGATCAATACTCTCTCGACTTATGTTCATGCACAATGTGCTCTTCCTGTAAGTGTTGCATACTAATTCGTGTGAGAGCACGAAGAAGCATGCTTGGAACTAAGTAATTAGGAGATAACACTATGTTACCTTCTAAATCATGCCAACGCAGTTCTTCATCCTAGTGGAGGATAAAGGTAAATTCTGGTACATACTCATCAGGATGAGTGTATACCAAGCAAAACTGTTAGGGTACTGGTGGATTATCATGTGCACTCCACCTCCAATTGTTCATGGTGTCAGACCTACGTGGTGAAGCACTCTCATAAGAAGAAGGAGACATGATTGATTATTTAGTATGCAATACTCTTTTTCGATGATTGTAGGATAACAAACCCTAAGGGTTCATTCCAACGATGAAAAGATTTCCTAAGTTCTAATCAATGCACAAACAAAAAAATCCCCAACAACGGTGCTAATGATGAGTAGTTAGGTACCCCTACTCCCAACCATATAATATGAGCATTCACACATGATCTGATTCAACTCCAAGGATTAAGTGCTTATGCCCTTACACAAAACAAGGATGGGTTATGCAATCATTGTCTTTCCAAGCTTACTTATAAGGCACAATTGTATGGTTAAGTAAACTTGAGGTATATGATTTTTATGTTTTTTATGTTTTATGTTTCTGGTGCTTAAAATGGAGAAATGAAGTAACTGAGTTAACTAATTTGATTTAACTAATAAACTATGTTCTAACTAGTCCTAACACCAGCATCCATTTCCACTTGTCGGACACATCCTGAACCAGTGTAACATTACTGGGATTACCAAACGCTAATTGTTACTGGGTTACCAAGTGTTCCACATATGCTCAAAGTGGTTGTACTGAGTGTGTTAATTCGTTGATAATTAAAAATGCAATAAAAATCACATTAATTAACTAATGAGAGTAGAAAATAACAATAAATAATATTTAAATGAAATAATTAAGCTATGCTGAATGTTACAAGGTTTATCACAAAGTTCATCTTTATTTCTAAACACAAGGTGTGCTTAGGTACACAATGCTCAAATAAAGATCCGTTCACTTTCTAACTCCTACTGTGGACACTCAAAAATAATTCTAACTCTAAAAAGGGAAAACTGCAAGAGTTCAGCTAAGGGACTAAGAAACTAATTATGAAACCAAGTGCCCTTATCTCTTATTTATAGGTGACAAGACAAGTTTCGATATTGCATGTTCAATATCACTTTGGCATCTCTAATATCGCATATCCGATATCGAGGGTCCGATATCGGGGATCCGATATCATGACTCATCATCGACCAATCATCAATTGCCTACTAAAATCAACCCCATGATTTGGAGCTTTCAAATCAAGAGTCTTATCATTACGCTAACACCTCTTTGTTATATGTATTAGAATGTACTTATTGTCACTCTTCAACTTTGAACATAACCCTTGAGAATTTTACCTTCCAACACCCCATGAACAATTGAGATACTAAGAATGACCAAGTTGAGATCAAATAAATTTCAAATAGATTATTGATTACTTAAAGGAAAATTAATGTAACTTTGAGATCATTAGGTTATTCATTGTTAAGAGTTCAAAAAAATATTTAAAGATTGTATTTTTAATTTTACATGTTAAATAATATTGAAAATTTACTATTGAATAAATTAAAGATATTTAAACAACTAAAGGCCTAAGTTATTGGAACCTAATCTATAAATCCAAGTCTAAAGAAATTTGATACATCTTAAATTTTTCTATTAAGTTGAAGTAGATTGTATTTGTAGTTGGAGGATTCAATCATGAAAGAGATTAATGGTTTACTCAACAAACATCCAAGTATGCCTTAACCTTCCAATGTCACTTTGCATTTCATTACTTAAGATTTCTAGATTCATTATGATATTTCAACACACCTCCAAGTATGCCTTACTGCTTCAAGGAAATTGTCTCATAGAGTTGGCCACCAAAATTGAATTCCACATAACAATGAATTACATATGCATAATAAAAAATGTTTTACATAACTAAATACTTGTCTAAAAAATGTTTCTAGGATTCTTTGTGGGTTGCTATGCATGCTTTTGTACCTAGAATTCTTAATTGGAATTTCAAAAAAAAACTCATGATTTTTGTTGTATTAGGATAATAATTTAGTTTTCATCTCCTTACTATGGTGTGATGGTGAACTATTATTGATGTCCACGATATTTCATAATTATAATTGTTATTAGACAAATTCAAACATATGTGATCTACTTTGCTGAATCATAAACTGTTCAAAAGGTTCACAAGCTACTTAATTTCTGAAACCATAATCTTTTTACATTTGCAAAAGCAAGAATGAGTTAATTAAAGATTATCATATCTTTGAATTTCTTTTGGCATTTTCTAATTTTTTTTCAATACCACCATTACTTAGGAAGCAGTACTCATGCAGTGGTGGGACAATTACAGTTATTTAAATATATGTGTGATTAACAAAAGTGCAATAGTTACAGTTATTTAAATATATATACATGATTAACAAAAGTGCATTGATACATGGTAAGTTGTAGTGGTACCTGATGTGAAATTTAATTCTTTTCAAATTAAATTTTATTTTTGAAAATTATTATTATCCATTGGTTGTAGCAACCTCAACTTCTCCTATTGGCATTACAGCAAGCAAAAATAAATTGTGAAGAGGTTGGAAAAATCATTATTCATTGCAAAACTTTTTAAGCTCAAATTTTTTTTGACAAACCCTTAAATTTTTTTGAAGCAAAAATGTTTTCTCGCATAAAAATCATGATCGATTGCATATGGCTTTGTTTTGGGAAATCAAGAGTTCAATTCCAAGAAGTAGTGATAAGTTATTAGCTATATATCCAAAAGATATATATATATATATATATATATATAATACTTCTAATGGATCATATTAAGTATATTTCTTAAAGTGTGCATATAGCCTAACCAAACCTCCTGATGTCACTCACCAGTCCCCTATGCAAAGTATTGGAACTTAAACCTGAAAACCTAGAATGATAAGCAATATATAGAGTGAATAGTGTTGATGCATAAATTTTGGTCGCACCAATAGTAAGAAAGAAAACTCGTTTTAGGAGACTATTGCCTAGGGTGTCTCCTGTATGGCTACGGAAACCCAGAAATAGTCTCAGCTGGAGAGGGCTACGTGGCCTTTTGCAAATAATAAACTAAAAAGAAATATGGAATTTAAATTAAATAATTGTCTTCAACATAATAAGTAACTATAAGAAATGAATTTTCCCTACTCCCACTGATGCTGCTGATCCGTGACTATCGATGGTGTCCATTGCTGGGCAAGAAGACCACGATCACCGTGAGAGAGGGGGAGAGAGAGAGAGAGAAAGAGAGACTACCCACCACAGTCCACACAGGGTAGCAACTATGGTCCTCAAAGCTTGCCGCCATTTGCCACCTTTTGTGCACCATCATAGAGAGGAAGATCGTCCACCCACGTCTGCACCACTAAGACAAGCCATCGTCCTAAAGAAAATCGCACATCTCACGTCTTATGCATGGGCTGCACTGCTTGTGTTGTTGTATATAGAAAGAAGAGAGAGAGAATCCTCCTGCTATCATCAGGAATACTCGCAAGGATCCGATTTTGAGTCGTTGGCTCCTGCTTTGGACCCTCCTCAAAAATCAGCTAAAAGCCTATAAAGAAAAGAAAAGAAAGGAGGAAATTGCTACTTAGTGGAGAAAAAGGTGCCCCTCCAAACTAATAGCTAGAGCCTTTTTGACTCTTGGGGAGAGCCCTTCCCCCTAGTTTTATAACTGCTATGGCCATCCATAATGATGCCTACGTTTCATGTAACAACTACCAAAATTGCCACCACTTCTTGTGTAACAATGTCCACGTTCTCCAATTAAGTGCTCACTTATGTCTATAACTTCCAAAACATCTACCATTAATGATTGTAACTACTGCCATCAATGACCACCACCCAATAATTTAAATACCCATTGATGAGAAACAAGGTACCCCTATGCTCAATGATGAGACGTGACTTGCACTGGGCCGCGATATCGCATCCCATGCGATATCGCGTATGCGATATCGCGTCCCGCTGCCATATCTATAAATAAGAGGCGGCACTCCCTTCATTTCCCAATCCTGGCTAGAAGTAGCGAAGCTCTGGCAGATTGATCACTCCAGAGCTAGAATTTTTCCCATGTGCCCGCAGTAGGAGTCCTAGAGTGAACGGCTCTTTATTCGAGCAGCTTGTAACCTGAACCCAAGTTGTGTACGGCAA
>MNCI01018018.1:323862-381930 GCA_015680685.1 Gnetum montanum | reverse complement strand
AAGTGTTTCTTGTGGTGTTAAGGCATTTAGTCTACGGAGTTCGACCGGATCGTGCGTGTACGCTCGTATTCGTATGGTTGAGTGTAGGGGTACCTCGCCACTCATCACTCAACCATACGAATATGAGCATTTCACCCATGATCCGGTCGAATTCCAAGGACTAAGTTCTTATGCGCCCTTGTGGAACAAGGATGGGTTGGTTGATCAGTGTCTTCCCAAGCTTACCTGTATGTCACAATTGTATGGTTAAGTAATCTTACGGCATATGATTTTTATAGCTTTTATGTTTTTATGTCATGCGCTAGTAGGGAAGGAGAGAGGTAACTAAGTGACTAATTTTACTTAACTACTCATTAACTAAGTTCTAACTAATCCTAACACCAGCATCCGTTCCCACTTGCTGTACACATCTTGAACCAGTGCAACACTGCTTGGATTACCAAATGCTAATCGTTACTGGGTTACCAAGCATTACACACATGCTCGAAGTGGTCGTGCTTGTGTAATTTAACGATTTTCTTAATTGATCAAAATGAATTGTTGTGCTAATAACATAAATGTAAAGTGCATAAAATAAAATAAATGCATAAGAAAATAAAATAAAATAAATGCGTAAGAAAACAAATCTCAAGTGCTGCAAGGATGAATCAAAGAGCTCGTCTTTATTACCAACATAATGGTGTGCTCATGTACATCAATGCTTGAATAAAGATTTGTCCACACTTAGATCTCCTGCTATAAGTACTTGGAAAATACTCTAACTTTCAAACAGACTACAAGAGTTTCACTACTTGACTGCTAAAAGACTTTCTCCCAATTGTACGGCTGGGCACTGTATTTATAGACTTGGGAGCAACTACTATAATAATTAGAGTAACTGCTCTAATAATTAGAATAACTGCTAAAGTAACGGCTAGAGTAACCACTTTAATAATTAGAATAACTGCTAGAGTAACCACTAGAGTAACCACTCTAATAATTAGAGTAACCACTAGAGTAGTTGCTCTAATACTTAGAATAACTTCTAGAGTAACCGCTCTCATCATATCCCCACAACTAAATAAAAACTCATCCTCAAGTATAGAAGAAGAGAAACAAGTTCTTTACAAAATATATTAGGCGGGTGTGGACTTATTTGACTGACATGCAGAGAGTGACATAGAAAAAATAGACAAATACAGAAGTGCCCGAGCATACAATATTACAATTACATACAAAATTGGTGTTCATGATAATTAGGAAGAACACCAACGTATCTAAAGGACATCCAACCCGTCTTGGCAATAAAAGAATGAGGGAGAGGTGAAAGAGATCCAACAGTCATGAACAATCTCCCATGAGTGATATGGTTGCATCCTCCTTGGTGACGACAGTCCTGCTTCCAATCCACGCTTCCCATTGTAGTCACAACAAAACCAAGGATTAGTATATACATAAAATAAATAATTGCTGAATACCTTGTCTCATCATTGATTTTATCTAGCCAAGTTGTAATTGTGATAGATTTCTTACTTGATATTGTTAGTGGAAAGACTGACGAATGGGTTAAATAATAGAAGTGATTCATACAATTCAGAGAAAGCTTGACACAAGGAGTAGTGGAAAGAGGGTATTCACAACAATAAAAAGAAATTCACTACAAATAGTTGTGAAGGTGCATACAATTTGGATGACATGGATGGGGTAAGTAAAAAGAATTTCATTGTAACAATGTCTAAGGGTAAAGAACTTAACTTAACCAAACCAAAAGATATGCAAGTGGGTCCTCCCCAAAGAAGGCTCATGCCCTTTATGCCCTGACAAACCCATAAACCAAAGAGTTCGTAGGCTCTAGGAATGTCATTTGGAAGCAAGAGTTAAAAACTTACCCACAAGAATTCACCAAAAAAAAATAATGCATCAGCCTAGAACAGACTAATGATAAAACCGGCAATGAGGTGGAAAGTGGGAGAAAAGATGGAGAGGAGAGAATGGAATGGAATCCCAAGAACAAGGTTGTGTAAAGCCCCTTGTGTATTTCATGGTTAAGATAACTGAGTAGAACTCATCCCAAATCTAGACTCAAACCAACCACATTCAGTGACCTCGCATCAATACACTTGGCCAATCCATCCTCTTGAGGCAACAAGAATGCTTCCACAAAGAGTGACCACCATCCCAAGGAGAGTGAGATGGAGAAGTAGGAAGCAAGAAAGGGCCTTAGTTAGAGGGAACCTTCAGGCATGGGTAACATGTCTTTCTAGTGCCATAACCAGTGCTTGTAGCCCATATTGCTTTATTATGTCTAAGGGGTGTGCTTTGAATTCTCACCTTTTTCTCTTTTTTCTCTTTTTTTTTCATGTTTATGCATGAGAACCACACCATGCAAAGACTTATTTTTATTCACTCAGCTTCCTAATATTTGAACAATGTCAAAATGGGTAGAAAACCCAAGAAAAAGCATCTAACCACCCCAAGAAAATGGCTAGCACCAATGCATCGAATCCCCTTAAAGTCACACCCTTTTCATCCTTTGAGTCTTTCCTTAGTTTGAAAAATACCCAACCACCAATTCATTAACAAGTTTACTTAGAAAAAGGGGATTGTACAGTTCCAAGCCAAAGGAGATCATAGAGTTGTATGGATGAGTGGATGACATGGACTCAATTGCCTGTTTTACCAAAAGAACCATACCTTAATATTAGCATCATAATTCAAAGGTAAAAACCAAACATTAGCAATCAATATGATATAATTCAATCCACCATCATGAGCACTTATTAGATGATGAATAAAAGTAAATCAAGCAAACAAAGAAATAGTAAAAACATGAATGATATTGTAAAACAAAAATAAGAAAAGTTGAAAGAATGTGTAAAATAAAAAAATGTGTAAAACAAAAATTCAAAAAGAACTAAGGGCCTAGAACGGTTAGCATAGGTGGCCATCTCCACCACGACTAAGTTGGAAGGAGGAGATTCAAAATAGTGAGCAAGGTTATCCATCAAGAGAGGTAGCATGTGTACTACTTGTCCTAAGCTTCTGGAAAGGTTTGGTTTATTGCACATTGACCAAAATTTTCTTATCTAGGCTCTCAGGTTTGTATATTGTCATGGCCCCTGAAAGAAAAGTAGCATAAATTATATAAGTACTTCCCAAAGTGTTTGAAATTTAGTACGTTGTGGCACATGTGTGGGATTCCAGTAGAGAACCTTATCTCCTAGCTGATATTTAACTTTCCTAATTCTTAGGCCATGACATTATTTATTGAAGGCCTTGTGCAAGTTGTTAGATGACAAGGTAGCTAATCAGTTTTCATCTAGCAAGTTAAGGGTTACCAACCATTGTTTTTGTGCTAGATCAAGGACAAGGTTAAGGTCACATGTCATGGATAGTGTACGGAGCTCAATTTGAATGGGAAGCATTGGTAATTTACCATACACTAACTCATAGGGAGAGTAGCCTATAGGAAGTTTCCATGTGGAGCGGTATGCTCAAAGAGCATCATTTAGTTTAGTGCTCTAGTCTTGCCTAAACTTGCTAATGGTTCTTGTCAATATCTTTGTAATCTTCCTGTTGGTGACTTCTACTTGACCGTTCGCTTGGGGGTGGTATGTTGTAGTCAATTTATGCTCAACCCCTAAGCATTGCATTAAATTCTGAAAAGTTGCACTTGTGAAGTGTGTACCATTGTCTAAAATAAGTGCACATAGCACACCAAACCTTTTTATGATTTGTTTTTGAATAAATCATGCAGCTGTAATGATGTACAATCTTTAATAGTAGCTGCTTCGACCCATTTTTTCAGGTAATCAACGGCAACAATAATATAAGCTTTTCCATTAGACATTGGTATAATCAACCCCATAAAATCAATTCCCCAAATGTCAAAGGGTTCTAACAGTTGAATCCATTGTTACAGGCCCTCCATTCTAGTAGTCATTCCCCCATCACGTTGATAGTGCTCACAAGATTGGACGAAATGATGGGCGTCCCAGAATAATGTAGGTCAATAATATCCTACAAGCAAGATCTTGATGGCCAGTTGTCTCCTAACGTAATGACCCCTACAAGAACCCTCATGAGTGTCTTGGAGAACTCGCAGTTGATCTATATCTGGAACATACCATCGAACCAAGCCATCGGGACACACTTTGTAAAGTTGCCCATTAATCTCCATAAAGTTCTTGGCTTGGTGAAGAAACTATTGTTTCTTCTTAAGATTTAACTCGTGTGGTGTTTGTTGGATGAGGAGATAGGTAAGAATGCTACTATACCAATTTGTCTCCATGGGTGATTGATTATTCACTACACCAGCAAAGAGGAATTCATTAGGGAAATGATTTGAAATTGGATACTCATCCTCTTTATTGTCCCATCGCAACCAAGATAAATGATCAATAACTACATTCTCGGTGCCCTTGCGATCAGTCATCATTAAATCAAAATCTTGTAAGATTACAAGCCATCATATGATACGAGTGCTTACCATTGGCTTATTCATGAGGAATCGGATTGCACTATGATCTATATGTATATATACTTTCTATACCAATACATAGTGTCTAAACTTTTCTAGTGCAAACACTACAGCCATTAATTCTTTCTCTATGGTAGTGTAGTTAAGTTGTGCACCAACGATACTTCTACTTGCACAATGGATGTAATAAGGATGCTTTTGGTCATCTAACTATGTAAGTACGGCTCCTAAAGCATAGTTAGATGCATTAGTCATGATATGGAATGGTTTGGACTAGTCAAGAGCTTGTAGAATGGGTGTTTCTACTAGCTTTTGTTTCAAAGTTTGGAAAGCTAATTCGCATTCCCTTGTCCACTCGAAAGGTATGTCCTTTTTCATTAATTCCACCAATGGTTTGAAAACCTTTGAAAAGTTCATAATAAATCTCCTATAGTAGCTAGTATGTCCAAGAAATGACTGAATATCTTTGACAGTTTCTGATTGATGGGTAATTCCTTGGATAATTTTGATTTTCTCAAGGTCTACCTCTATCCCTGTGTGTGAGATTTTGTGCCCTAGTACTATGCCTTCTTGGACCATCAAATGGCTTTTTTGCTAATTGATCCTCAAATTGGTTTCTACACATCTTGTTAACACTTTCTCTAACCAATCCAAGGCTTGATCAAAGTTTTCTCCATAAGTGGATAAGTCGTCCATAAAGACCTCCACGCCATTCCCTATCTATTGTTGGAATATGCTTAGAACTAGTTGTTGAAATGTTGCAGGGGCATTGCACAAGCCAAACGACATCTGTTTGTATGCGAACATTCCCCCAAGACTGGTGAACATAGTCTTGGTTTGGTGTTCTAGGGTTATTTGTATTTGGTTATATCCACTATATCCATCCAGAAATCTATAATAGTGATTCCCTACGATGGTGTCTAAGACTTGGCTGACAAATGTTAATGGAAAGTGATCTTTGAATGTTATCATGTTTAGTAGCCTAAAATCTATGCACATCCTCCATTTGCCTTCCTTTTAAGGCACAATAACTAAGGGGCTAACCCATTCACTATCAGCAATGGGGTATATGAACCCAACCTTGAGAAGCTATTCAATTTCTTTCTTAACTACTTACTTCAGCTTAGGGTTCAATCACCTCTACAGTTGTCTTTGAGGCTTCATGGAGGGGTCAGTGTAAATTCTATGTTGGCATGTCCTAGGATCTATTCTAGTTACTTCGGGATATGACCAAGCGAAGGCTTTCGACCATTTATTTATTACCTTCAGCAGTTCTTCTTTCTATTGAGGAGCAAGCTTAGCATTGATAATTATCAATTTTACTTTTTTAAGGAATGTGTATTCCATACCGATGGCCAATGGTTTCAACTCGAGGGGCTCCTACTTAAATTTCTTAGGGATTTCCAACTTCCCCTAGTTGATATTTTCAAGGTTAAGACGTGGAAGTTGATGGTGGACTTGCTCTAATGCATCTATGCTATCAATGTAGGCACAAGTAAAACCCTCAGTTGGTTCCATGCATATGAGTGAACTACTTTCTTGATCAGTTATCAGCCACTGGGTGTCTTCCTATCATGTGGCTGCTGCATACAGGCATCTTTGTATGTTAATCACTTGTGCACACTCATTGCATGTAGGAAATGCTAAACTTTGGACAAACCATGACCTCTACATGCAATTACACCCTGTGTCACTGTATGCGATGCATAGAACTTTCTTCTTCTCAATCTTTTTGAATGTATTTTCGTTTGATATTTCTAGGGAAAGATCGTGAATTTCTAGGCATGTGTCGATGGTGCTTAGCCATGATCTTCCCATTATGATTGGGAAGTCCCCCTTACCATGTTTACCTGAATTACTAAGAAGTCAGCTAGGTACGACCACCCACAAACAGTGGTAACAATGTCTTCCACTAGTCCCAATGGGACAGTGATGGACTAGTCGGCCAACTCTAGATGGATGTTGCTCTTTTTCTATGGAGGCAGGTTCTAGGCCTTGTACATTTCTTAAGAAATCAAGTTGACATCGGAACCTGAATCCAAAAGAGCCTTGCACGACGCATTTCCAATAATTTGTAAGTATATCAAAGGACTCCTAGGATCAGAAAATTTCCTGGGAATATGGCCAACTTTAATCCAATTGGTGACAGCATGTGTTAGCATAACTGTATGCGTTGAGTGCAGTGATTAGGTTGAAGGGGGCTCTAAAGTTTTGATTGATGTTGAGGCATCTAAGGAATCAGCCGCTTGTGATTGCAAGGGCTTGGTTGAACTATTGGTTCTAAAGAAAGGTCTTTTCTTCATGTGGTTATTGGAACCAATAGTAGGTCGAGAGTTAACAACCCTCATGGCATTACGTTGCTGCAACTAGGTAGGGATTTCACCTTACATCGTGGGAGCAAGTGGTAGTGGAGCTATCGATGGAAGAGATGCAGCCGGATGAGAAGGATGATATTCTTGCAAAATATCACCTCTAGAAGAGGGAGTCCCATAATACTCGTGAGCTTGGTAGTAAGGTTGAGGAGTGATGTGACCAGTAGAGTCACGTGGGGAGATTGGCTGCTACACATAATATCCATACAGGTCAGGTTGCCGATAAGGATACTGTTGCCTTGGTGGTGGCATTCCCCATGATTGTGGGTGCTGCCACTATTGATGTTGCTCAATCAATTGTGGTAGAGTTCCACTGGGATAATATGTTAAGGGTTGGTGGAACTACCTTGGGTTACCTTGAGGATAAGGTAACCTTCGGGGTGTTTGCCTTTTGTTTAATCATGGGTTAAGTGCATACACTCCAGACTCCTGCAAATGTGACATTATAGGGCAACATTCCTTAGGATGGTCATATTAACATATCTTACATCCACTATCATTGTTTGTTTCCGAATCTACAACCTCTTCAATGATGGAAACTTTGTCCTTACCCTTACTATATGCATGTTTAGCCTCTTTCTTTTTTCTTTTCTCACTACCTTGCTCTCTAGACTCCTCTACTATTTTAAGAACAATTTGAAATCTATTGTCTAGGGAATTCCACATTTGTTCTACCTTTACCGAAACTTCTAATGTCATCTTTTGGATAGGCAAAGTTTTTCTATTTACCATCTCTTTGAGTGGTGACTCTTCTTCATCCTCACAAAATCTCACTCCCCTCTTCCGAAGGGAAGGATCTTGGTTATACTCTTCCGCACTTTCTATCTTTTGTAGCTCACCTTCTTCCTTAGCAACTTGATCCAACAGTCTTTGAATTTTATGGGACCTAAGCTCAGATAGTCTCCCTTGGGCATAAGTGCCAAGGGTTCTTCTTGTTTCATGCCTAAGCCCATCCACGAGATGGCATAGTTGATCCCTTTACGAATAACCATGGCCAGGACAACGATGTAATAGTGCATAGTATCGACCCATGGTAGCATCCAAGGGTTCATGTCCTCCTTGTTTCCAACCTTGGATTTGCTTTCGCAATTTAGACACTCGGGAGTACGTTTGGTACTTATCATTAAGTAGTTCTAACATAGTACTCCACCTACAAATAGATTCAGGTTCTAAAGATCGATACTAGCTTTCTGCTTCTTTAACTAATTTCTATGGGAACAACTTAAGTTTTTTCCATTCGTTCTCTATGTTCTGTAAGGCACATGCATCATATAATGCTTGCAAATGATTCTAAGGATCAGCATTGTATCCCCCTTCAAATCGTGGGATGTTGTTCAAATCTAATCTCTTGATCCTACTATCTTTTTGATACCTTGTTGGAATTCTAATAGCCTCAGTTATGTCCAACATACTTCAAGTAGTGAGGAGGGGTTCATCATGATCATCTCATCCATGGCATCTATGATGCCTACATTGTTGCCTACTCTCCCTTCTTCTATGGCATGACTCTCTAGAGTGCCCTCATCCCCTTTCCTAGCTATTTTGTCTATGACTTCCACTTTGCCTACCTTTATCCTCATGGTCTTTTTCTTTATGATCGCATCCAGAAATTGAAGGAGAGGGTGAAGGAGATGATAAAGGTGAAGAAGAAGGAGAACCGTCACAATGACAATGTCTACTACCTTCTCTTCTGCAGTCTCAGCTCCAATCGCGATTGTGATTAGAATGTCCACCTTTATCATGAGTTCATGTCCCTTTTTCAAACCCTTTGTGCCCGTGGGTATCAGAACTTGGGTTATGAATAGTGGAATGAAGGTTTTGATACACAACCCCTTGGCCAAANTGGGGCATCTTGGGACCACTTACCCTTCAAAGACTTATGATGTCTCTCCTGTTGCAAGTCCCTTTGACATTGTGCGTCTATGGGATGGTATTCTCTCAAGTCATGGTCTTGCACAACGTATTCTGCATGTAAGTGCAACATGCCAATTCGTGTGAGAGCACGAAGAAGCATGCTCGAGACTAAACGATCGGGAAGTAACACTATGTTACCTTCTAAGTCTTGCCAATGTAGTTGTTCGTCTTAATGGAGGATAACGTTGAAGTCTAGTATATACTCATCGGGATGAATATATACCACTCGAACTTGTTGAGGGACAGACAGATCAACGTCATGTGTATTACACTGCTGACTATTTCCTGTTTCAAACCTAGGCAGTGAGGCGCTTTCGTACGAGAGAGACATACTTGTCTGTTCAGTGTGCAATGTATTCTTGTTTATTATTTTCTCAACCAACCCTAAGGGTTCATTCCAACGATGTGAATGATTTCCTATGTTCTAATTAGCGCACAAACAACTAAGTCCCAAGCAATGATGCTAATGATGAGTGGCGAGGTACCCCTACGCTCAACCATCCGAATACGAGCGTTTCACGCATGATCCGGTTGAATTCTAAGGACTAAGTGCTTATGTGCCCTTGTGGAACAAGGACGGATTGGTTGATTGTTGTCTTCCCAAGCTTACCTGTGTGTCACGATTGTATGGTTAAGTAAGCTTGAGACATATGATTCTTATAGCTTTTATGTTTTTATGTCCTGCGCTGATAGGGAAGGAGAGAAGTAACTAAGTGACTAATTTAACTTAACTACTCATTAACTAAGTTCTAACTAATCCTAACACTAACAACACCCGTTCCTACTTACCGTACATATCCTAAACCAATGCAACATTGCTGGGATTACCAAACGCTAATCATTACTGGGTTACCAAGCATTACATGCATGCTCGAAGTGGTCATGCTTGTGTAATTTAACGATTGGCTTAATTGATCAAAATGAATTGCTGTGCTAATAACATAAATGTAAAGTGCATAAAATAAAATAAAATGCATAAGAAAATAAAATAAAAGAAATGCGTAAGAAAACAAATCTCAAGTGCTGCAAGGATGAATCAAAGAGCCCGTCTTTATTCCCAACACAATGGTGTGCTCAGGTACATCAATGCTTAAATAAAGATTCATTCACACTTAGACCTTGTGCTACAAGCACTTGGAAAATACTCTAACTTTCAAACAGACTACAAGAGTTTCGTTACTTGACTGCTAAAAAACTTTCTCCCAATTGTGCACCTCGGCACTGTATTTATAGACTTGGGAGCAACTACTGTAATAATTAGAGTAACCGCTCTAATAATTAGAATAATTGCTAAAGTAGCCGCTAAGTAACCACTCTTACTGTAAGAATAACTGCTAGAGTAACTGCTAAAGTAACCACTCTAATAATTAGAGTAACTGCTAGAGTAACTGCTAGAGTAACCGCTAGAGTAACCGCTAGAGTAACTGCTCTAATAATTAGAATAATTGCTAGAGTAACCGCTCTCATCACCCATTATGTCCGTACTTCCGAAACGTCTACCACTAATGATCGTAATCGTCGCCATTAATGACCACCACTCATATGATTTTTACTGTGGTTATTAAGAGAGAGAAATAGAGATGTTGATAATCATGGCCCCATGAGAGCATGGGAGCGTTGACATCAAAAAACAAATAGTTAAGTAGAAACTAAAAATCCACTTGTAAGATCCTCTATTCACAGTATTCAAACTCAAACCTAAAATCTTGTATTGGAACGCTCAAGAAAGTGCACCCTTTGACATTTAATGTCAATGATTCACACAGCCGTGACACTAGATTTTAAACATCCACACACCCATCATCATGAGTATTGACTTAAATCGGCAAATGAATCGTGCAAAGGTGGCACCGTTCAAATCTAAAAAGTAGCATCTCATATCTCAAAACAAGAATCATTCAATTTAAAGAGCTAGGACCATTAAATTTTTAAAAATGGCACCGTCAACGTGAGATCCCACAAATGATAACGGGCAGTTGATCGAGGTAAGGCGGCATAAACCATGGCACCCATTAAAGAAAAAAATTAATTAATAAAAAGAAATGACTAAATCATCACCAACTGGTAAGCGGTTGCTTCATCGTGAAAAGAATTCATTACGCCGTCCACTCAGATGCACATGAACATGTTAAGATTTTCGTAAAATGCTTTTGATTTTTTATCAGAACAATTGACATTTCACACGTGAAAACTCAAGCAAATAAGGTTTTAAGGAAAACGGATAATTGAATCCAAGTGCAGCCCACCACAAAGGTTTCCAATCCCACCAAAAATCCGGTGGATAAGGACACGTGACCAGCCAAAATAAGGGGCATATCTCTATCAAGGGTCTCCTTCTTCCTTCAGAACCATCTCAAGTGGTTAATTAGGTTAACTAATATTTTGGTAAGCAATAAGTTGCCTATTCAAGTTATACTTAAGGTATGATTATATTTCACTATAATTCTTTGTGTATCGTATTGGTTATATTTCTTGGGGTGTATTTATAATCAAATCAAGTACTAACACTTTATTTTGTTTCCTTGGGGGAAGGGTATTAGAACCTAAAACATTTTTTTAATAATATTTACCCCTAAGATATATTGCACTTACTTCAATTATGCATTTTAGTATAAGAATTGGGTAAAGGTATAGCTACAATAGTTACAACATAGCTTTAGTCCATGATCACAATGAAACTTATGTGAAAATTAAAGTTTCTTGATGATAGTTTTTGGTTTTTTACTAATGACAAGTTGAAGTAGTGTAAACCCTCTCTCATCTTCTTTGACCTTTCAAAAGGTTTCAACTACAATAATAAATTTATTATAAAACTTTTCAACTAATCTCATTAGTAAGAGGCTTTTTTCAAAAAAGTCTTGATTTCAATTCCGATCCTTCAATTTTCACTTGTGTTTTCTAGTTATTGATTTCCGTTGTATTGTCTTAACTCTCATTTCAATATGTTTTTTTGGATTTTAATTTCATTTTCAATTTTGATTTCATCTAGGTTTTTTACCATCAATTCCATTGTTTTTTCTTTTTATTTCATTTGTGTTTCACTTGTTTTGATTTCATTTGTGTTTCACTTGTTTTGATTTCATTTGCATAATCAATTTTCTTTCATTTTCATTTAGCTTTTAGTTCTAGTGTGTTGGTTTTTCTTGAGTTTTATTTTTTCATTTATTTGTTTATTTAGATTTTATGATAGGTAACTCTACGTGGCTACATGGGTTAAATATCAAAATTTCTAGTGATGAGTTGTGGTTACTTGGAAAGTCTAGATGCCTATACATTTCTTGCACAATCATGTTCCCAAAGCAACTTCTACATTTGTTTCATTTTATTTATACTTAACTCATATTCTCAAGGTGGGGAGTGTCGAACCTTGAAAAAAAGTTTTATTATTCAAAATAGAGCATTAAATACGCATGTAGTATCTAACAAACCAAATTGAAAGGGTTAAAAAAAACACTAGGATCTAATAGAATAAATAGAAATGACATGAAAGGTAAGACTCAACAGATTTGGGGATGCCTACTTAGGAATTCATCCTTACAATCATGCCAATAACAAAAGAAAGAAGCACACTTTCAAAAATTTATTTCTCACCAATGACCAACTATAGTCAATAGTACAAGTAGAATAAGAAAGAATCAACTAAACCAAATGACAACTAGGATTAAAAAGAAGAGCTCCCTTATAGAGACTTGTGTTGAATAAGGTTACTTGCATTGTAGTCTCTATCAGTCATAAATTTGACTTGAGGCTACAACAGATGAATCAAGTAAAAAATTTCCAATTTTCTCTCTTTTATTTTCTTACACCAAGTAGCTAGTGGGCATGAAACTAAGTAGGAGGCATGGCACTAAGCAACTTATCATTTTTCTAAAGTCAAAGAAAAGGGCACGAGTTTAAATAGCATTGTGATTAGCCAATACTCTAAGTAATTTTACTTTTTTTCTTAAACCATTTTCATGATAGTGATAGGTAGCTCAACTATTTAGCTCATTGTATTGTTAGGTAAGAGATTGCTAGTGTGTCTCATACTTGAGGCATTGCTATATTCCTTAATGATTTCTCTAAATTAACATGTTAAGATGAATTCTTCGTAAACCCTTGCCTATATAAAAAGGTAGATGTTACACACTATAAAAGTGTCCTACCACAAGGCTAGCCTAGTGATAAGATTCTTGATTTCTTAGCTTCATGTCATGAGTTCAATTTTGGTGGACAATGCTAAGTTCTGATGTTCCAATTGGACTATATATCTTTAGATGTACCTATACTACAATTTTTTTGGGGTTCCAACATGCCTTCACAAGGCTAAGACAATGCTACCACTCTTATAAGAAGGGACAATTATTGAACTAATATATAATCTATTTCTTTTTTATTTTAATGGGGGGAAGGATGTCAAAATTGTAGGTACACTCCAAGAATAATAGCCAACATGATACATTGTATCGAACTTTGTTCTTATACAATTTATCATATGGTTTGGGCTCTAATTATAGTACAAACTTACAATTTGTTGATTCATAATCAAGTAAATTACCCTAAAGTCTAGGGCTACATCACTTTAAGTGTCATATGTTCACAAAATCCTATGAGTTATGGCATGAGTCCTAACAACTTGTATAGTGGATTGTTCATGTAGCCTTGTTTGATAGTTAGAGGTTGATAATAGATGACCCAATTAGCTTGTTGTCTAACAAGTATTATGTAGACACAAGGTCACTAGTTTGAGTAACACTTGTGACCCTGTATAATTTTATCTAAATTCTACCAAAATAATGTGTTGGTTATATGTCTCATTGTTGCATATTGTTGAAACTTTACCTCTTATTTTGGTGCATTTATTCTATTAGCATGTGCTAACCTACTAAGGTAGGCAAAAAATTTAGTGGGGGTGTTGGAACCCTAAAATAATTATAATATAGGTATACCCCAAGGTATATTGTCCAATTAGAACTTTATAACCATAGTCTTTGATTGTATATTTTTCTTGTACTCGAATGTAGCATACCCTTAATGATAAACTTATAACTTATGGACCAAAGACCAAATACTTGCCAAGTGAATGAAGCATTACTTATTTAATTAGTGTGTAGCTTTTGATGCGCAAGTCACAAATTTGATCCCAAGCTATACTAATTTAACACCATAAATTAAAATAGCTTCTTCAAAAATTATATCTATGAGGACATTTTTGGTGAGAAATGCTTTCTCAACGAAGAGGTGATAGCCTATTGGTAAGACTCTTAGTTTGAAAGCTCTAAGTCATGATTTGATTTTGGTGAGAAATGCACCTAATTTAATTATATATTCTCAAAAATGAACCTATAGTTCCAATCCTTTGAAATTACTGGGCAAGATGTCACGG
Organism: Gnetum montanum; assembly: GCA_015680685.1. Lineage (NCBI taxonomy): Eukaryota > Viridiplantae > Streptophyta > Gnetopsida > Gnetales > Gnetaceae > Gnetum > Gnetum montanum. Next base: position 367,820 of record MNCI01018018.1, on the reverse strand, counting down.
TAATGCATCGTCCAAGTAACGTACCCTCTCAAAGGGTTGGAGAAGTGCTTTTTAAAGTTGTGATCCAAGACAGTTAAGAAACTTTTTAGTTCCGCTTTCACACATGTTTGAAGGTAGGTTTTTGGAATGTTAATTGCTCGCCTTCCCTTGACTCCACTACTGGGGCAAAACACGAATCACATGAACCACCCATTTAACTCATAACAAACCTCTCGTTGATTAAGAAATATATCATCTAGATGATCCAATTTTAGGGTCACAACAACGTGAACATGTAAATTTCAAGTTCGGTATTCCAATTTCCAACGTGTACTCCATAACTTCGCAATGAAATTACTGTGCCATCTAAACGAACAAACCAACCCACCGACTCACGTTCCATATCTTCAAAACTGGCAGCACGCACGAGTTTGGCAAGAAAAAACAAAAATAATATTTCAATATCGAAAACATAGGACGGTCTTAATCCAACAAACAATAGTGGACCTTCACATAAATGCACTTCCTCCCGACCGTTACTGGGCGCAGGGTTTGACAGGGATTGATAGACGAAGATCAGGTGAGCGAAATTTGGGAAAACCCACAACCAAAAAGGAAAGAAAATGGGAAATGACACAAACTAATGACGCAACAGAGAAGGTACAGGGAAATGTGACAGGGTTGCCGTTTGTTCTGATTTTGAATTTTGGGGAAATATTGGAATTTGGAACACCAAGACCAGATCAGCAGCGGACAGCACTTACGAAATTGGAAATTGTTCATGGGTTAGTGATGGTTTGCGATTCCGGCGACGGAAATGCGTATCTGGATTCCAGATGTTTCCAGCCCCAAAAATTCAAGCCTCCGATTCCAAGATTGGAGAATGCATAATAATAAGAATAATAATAATATGCAAAGGCAAGGAAGCCAAAATTTTTCATATCATCGGCAATCTCCTCATCATCATCAAAAAGGCGGAGGGATCTTTTTGGTTGCTGGGCCGCCCCACGTAACTGTGAATCCGCATTTGAAACCAGGCAAACGTCTCCTCTTCTGTTATAAGTCTTCTTTGTATTTTGTTTGAATCCCCTTTTTGGGCGGCGCCTGTCCGAGCCGCCGTTGAAAGCAACGCTCGTGTTCCATCGCTTTCTCTGCCATTTCCAAGCAACTGTTGCTTGCCTTTGCCTTATTCTATTCCGCAGTATCCCTGTTCTGGTTTCTGCAAAGGTATTTCTTCTTCTGCGGAATTCTCTCTCTTTCTGTGTGCGTCGTTTCAGCTTTCTGTACAGGGTTTTCGATTCTGTTTGGCTTTGTTTTGTTTCGGTTCGGTTCTTCGTATTGTGAATCCAGGTCTTCGGCGGATTGGATCCAGGATTGTTTTTGTTCTGTTTTGGATTGCTGCTGTTCCATTGAAGTACAGCCATGGTGAGAGGATTTGAATTGCGTGTTTTTTTTTTTTTTTTAAATTTCTCGGGTTGTCGATGGTTTTTGTGGATTGTTGAACATTTTCTTGGGTTGGTTCTTCATGATGTTCGTGGGTGTCGAATGATTTTTGTGGGTCTTGAATGATTTTTCTGTGGCTATTGAATGATGTTCGTGGGTATTGAATTATTTTTCTGGGTATGGAATGATTTTTTGTGGGTGTTCAATGATTTTTGTGGGTTTTGTTTTCGGGTTCGGTTGCAGCGACTGCGAAGCTGAAGCTGAATTTGTATCGTGTCCGTAGAGATCCTGAGGACATTCGGATAATCAGTTTTCTGTTGTTGGTCTCAGGGAATTCCGAAAATGACGTTGAAAGATCTGAAGAAGAAAGAGAAATCAGAGCCGCTCAAGCGGGCTTCCCATGGACAGGGTTCGGTGCCCCATCATCTGCGTCCCACCATCAATTCTAGCAACAGGCAACGGGTAATTCCTGTATCATCAGCATCATCCCCTGCTGCTTCTCGTTCTGCAAATTCTAACACGAAGGAAAGTTTTTTGGGGGATCTGCATGTTTCAACGGATATTGAAATTACCCCGACAGATAGGGCCGATTCAATTAGGATTAACATGCCTAAATCTTCCGAGAAAAGGACTACCAGAGATAGGAATTCTCAGAGCGATGCAGCATCATCAGGCTCTAGTGGCCTGAGGATGCTGTCAAATGAAAGTTTGCAGAGGCCTAGAAGTCCTGTGGTGTTTTTCTCGGAGCCCAGAAGGAAGAAATCATCGAAGAGTAGTTCTGCTGCTGCCCCTGATGTGGCTAGGGCTACATGTTCTTCTGCTAGTAAGCAATTCTCAAGAAGTGGGGAAAGAATGGCCTGTTCTACTCCTCGCTGCCGTTATGCTTACTGCTCTCTGAACCATTTGGAGCAAAATCCCTTGCCCTCCATCAAGCAGTTTATGGCTGCTCAGAGGCGTCTGAGGAGACAGAGCAGCTTTAAACGGGTTGGCCGGGCATCCCTTTTAAAGCAGAAAGGGAGATTGGATGACAAATTTGCCAGTGTTGATACAGGGCAGGAGATTGATGTTGATGAAGATGATTCCAACTTGTTTTTTGAGTTTTGGGACCATTCTGCTGCGAAGGAAGGGAACCTGGGATCTGGTTATGACCTTGATAGTCAAATCCCAAACAATGATGATGATGGTGAGGGGTACACTGAGATTCAGATTCAAGTGAGTAGTGGTGTTTCTGATTTCTGTGAACCAGATGGTAATATTCAGAATGGTGAGTTGGTGATCGCTTCTGCTGCTGATGATGATGATGAGGAAGAGGGAGCCATATCACCCGGAGGCCATTTAGATGATAGCCCAATAAATGAAGCTGACCCTTTCAAGAAATTATCAGGGCGGTCAGAATATCAAGGTGAGGAGATTTGGGGGAACCTGGGATCTGGTTATGACCTTGATAGTCAAATCCCAAAAAATGATGATGATGGTGAGGGGTACACTGAGATTCAGATTCAAGTGAGTAGTGGTGTTTCTGATTTCGGTGAACCAGATGGTAATATTCAGAATGGTGAGTTGGTGATCGCTTCTGCTGCTGATGATGATGAGGAAGAGGGAGCCATATCACCCGGAGGCCATTTAGATGATAGCCCAATAAATGAAGCTGACCCTTTCAAGAAATTATCAGGGCGGTCAGAATATCAAGGTGCGGAGATTTGGGAGAGTGGTTTTCATCAAGTTGGTGATTCGGATGACATTGATGATTCTGATTCAGAAGAAAACAGGAATGATGGTTTTGAAGAAGCTGATTCTCCACCCCAGGAGATTACGGTGAAAGATTGCGAAGATAGTAATCCTGCTCTGGTTCCTAGGATTGATGTTCAAAATATCAACATGGGTGAAGCACAGAGCAATGCCTGTGATGGAGACCTTGAGGTTGTGGATTTGCAGCCTTTTGAAGGACCTGATATCCAATCTCCTAAAAGCAAAGGGCAGGATGAAATTCAAGAAAATGAGGCTTTGGAAGAAGCAGCTTCTGAAGACATTAAGCCTGATCTACCTGTAGCAAATTTTGTGGAAGATGTTCATGTCCTTGATGAATCTGATATAGATCGTCAACTTGACTCTAAACCTTGTAATGATTGTATCGTTGTTCAAGAAATCTCTAAAGATAGTATCAATGCTGGTGAAGGGAACCATGACAAAGCTCAAATTCCTGTTGAATTTGAAAGCACCCAGAAGACAAATGATGATAATCCAAGTTCTGATGTACAGGAAGGTTATGACAGGGGCCTCGAACAGGGGACTGCTGAATCTGTTCCACTCGACACTGAAGGTCCTGATGAAGTTACTGCTGGTGTTATATCTGATAAAGTTCAAAATGCAGATACCTTTGACGCTGATGGTGCTGCTGTTTTAGAATCTGGCCAGGATAACAAGCTCCGCAAAATATTTCAGTTGCTTGCTGAAATGCAGGATATTAAAGACGAACATGGCTCGGATGCTTTTGCTGCCGCTAAGAAATCTATTGAATCTCTATTGGAGTCAGTTACAAGCTCTAGATTTTCTGACCTTCAAATTTCCAAGTCTGGTGATTCTTCAAGATCCGGAGATGCTGATGCAAACATGCAAGGTTCGGTTTGCGAGAGTGACAACTCAGGTGATTGTCATTCAGGAGCTAGTGATGATACACTGATGGGAAATGCAAGAGATGACTGTATCAATATATTCAAAAGTTTCTTGGACAAATCACCTGATTGCAGCTATGATGTTTCTGGATCGGTTAAAAAATGGGAAAGAGCGGCAAAATCAGCCGCAGATAATAAATCTCCAAGTGGCAGAAATTTTTGGAGAAGAAGAAGAGTGCATCCTTTTGTGGAAGAAAACTCCGGACCAGAAAGTGTGCATTTGAGGCATCTTGACCTGAGTGATAGGAAACCGTCTTCAGAATGGATGATTGACTACATTCTGAGAGAAATTATACGCACACTAGCCCCCTTCCGTAAAAGAAAGGTGCATTTGCTTGTGCAAGCATTTGAGGCTGTTGCCCCTATGGCTGCAAATTCTGAAGCCCGGACGGTTCCAGTAAAAGGCATGAAATCTCAAGAGAAAAATGGCTAAGGGAAAACTTGATAGCAATCAAGCCTCTTTTTTTTTCTTTCTTTTTTGTTGGACAGGTGAGAAGCTGGATGATAGTTACACAACATATCAGCAAATGTCTATTTCTACACCTTGGATTCTCTGGTGTGTAATTACAAGTTTGAAGGATTCGCCATTTCTCAAGCGGGTACAACTGTACGATCTTGTTTGAAATATGATGCTTCTCTTGAGCATTGACTGAACTTGATATTTTGGAAATCATCACGAGGGATAGTTTAGGGTTATTGTTGAATTCCATACTTGAGGATGTTCGAATCACACTTCCAAGAACTGCAACTTGTCTAATACGTCTTCTATGAATCTGAAGATGCCGATACACAAAAATGTTTGAATAAAGTACTTAAACTGGTTCTTTTAAAGATACAAGTCCAGGAATTTGTACAACGGTAGTTGTTTACAATGAGGCGTATACAGATTTCAAGTCACTCCTATTTCTGAATTTTTCGTTTGCATTGCTGTTGCTTTTGAGAGAACGTTTGGGTACATAATTTTGATTGCTTTGATTGCTTTGAATGTTAAATGCTTGAAAACTTGGGATCCAGTTGAAAGCACCAAAATAAACAGGGAAAATGTTGTCTTGTCTGTTTCGGGAGAAAACTACGTTTCTTGTGCAAGAATGGATGTTTTGGTATTATATGCTAGGGAACTTTCTTAGTAATAGTGCTGGATTCACCCAGCCTTGTCCCAACAAAATAGGGTTCTTTTTGCCAAAGTAACAATGCTTGATTGCTATCTTGTTTGTTTGATTTGCAGCTGCTTGGTTAGCTTGTCTCATTGAATTGGATATTATGAGGAACCTTGGTTGATGAACGCTATTGGTTCTGCTCTTTTTTCTGCTTGAACTGTGCTGTTGCAAGCCCTGTAACTGGAATACGTAGTTTCAGACATCAGGTTTTCATTGAACTGGGGTTTTCTGAAACTTTCATGTATTTTTGCAGCAGTTCTGGGCACAAATTGTAACCTTTACTTGCACTCTCAGAGTTGGCCTTAGATTCCAAAGAAGAAGCGCAATTTATTGACTTCATCTTTTTCAATTCTTGCTTCTACCTTGCAACAAAAGATAAAAGAGCACTGGTAACCATTCTTTCAACATTCCTGAGAAAGACATAAATGGGCTTGGACCAGAGATCTTAAAGTGGTAGGAAAATGCTAAGTTTCTATGAAGGCTTTGGGTATTTGAAAACTGTAGCATCTTAATTACTACCCTTTGTACTGGAACATGTTTACTGTCCATGCTTTCTTGTATTTAGATGTCCTGTAACAACCTTGATTACAACTGTTTTCGCCTTTCCTGTATAGAAGTGTGCAAATAGGCCAACCCATCGACACCTTTGCTATGAAAAGATATAATCAAATTAGTTTCTTTTTTGCAGTCCCATGTTGCCAGGTCTGTCATGCATTAGAGAGAACATCTTATTCGGTTTTTCTTAATCTTGTATACCGAAGTAATTTTCAAATGACTACAAACCTTTTCTACATGGTTTTATACATACAGACTATCAATTTTGCCCTGCCTAGGCCATATCATATCGGTTTTTGCATACTTCGATTATCATTTGGAAAGGATGGATTTTAGCTTAACTCAGGGATCGTTGTATGTACAGTGCATACCTACTTGATACCTTTCAAACACGCTGTTTGAATTTTGAATGTTGTAAGGAATTTTGAATGTTGTCATCTATACATTAATCTGTAGGCCATTTAAAAGTCTTTTTTCTGATAGTTCATCACTTCAAATCTAAATCTAAAGCTTATCATCGTCGAAGGAATGTGGCCTCCTTCCATTGGAGGCATGGCTTTTTTATCCACCAGATTTTTTTGGTGGGATGGAAACCATTGTGGTGGGCTGTTCTTGGATTCAATTATCCATTTTTCTTAAAAACTGATTTGCTTGAGTTTTCATGGTTGAAATGTCATTGTTTTGATAAAAAGTCATAAACTTCTTATGAAAATGGTTACATGGTCATTTGCATCTGAGTGGACGGCGTGATCAATTATTTTCAGGACGAAGCAATCGCTTTCGGATTTAGTGAATCGTGTGATTTCTTTTTATTAATTTGCTTTTTTATTTAGTGGGTGTCACGCTTTATGTCCGTTACTTTGGTCAAGTCCCCTTTCTCCTTTGTAGGATCCCACGTTGATAGTGCTATTTTTCAAAATTTAATGGTGCTGGCTTTTTAAATTGAATAGTTCTTGTTTTGAGAGTAGAGATGCTACTTTTAGATTTGAACGCTGCCGCTTTTGCACGATTCATTTGCCGATTTGAGTCAATAATCGTGATGCGCGTGCTGATGTTTAAAATCTAGTATCATGACTGTCAGTGATAGAGATTAAATGTCAAAGGATGCACCTTGTGGAGTGTTCCAATACAAGGTTTTAGGTTCGAGTTTGAATACTCTGCATGTAGAGGCGTAGTTTCGAACTTAACCATTCACTCTATATATTGCTTATCATTATAGGTTTTCAGGGTTGAGTTCAAATACTCATAAAGGATCGTTGCTTATCATTATAGGTTTTCAGGGTTGAGTTCAAATACTCATAAAGGATCGTTGAGAGTTGTTGATCATATATTTAGAGGTTTAGTTTCTATCTTAGGTATTGGCATTACATGTTGCTTATCACTAGCTATATTGGAAGGGCTGGTTGGACTATATGTTTATCCTAAGAAATATAGTCAATAGTACATTAGAAGTGTTATACATGTATCCCTTGGACATATAGTTAATAATTTAGCATTACCTATTGGAATTGAACTTCTAATTTCCCAAATGGAAAGTGTTATCATTAGGGTAACATCTCATTGTCAACTTTAGGTATATATGATTATTCCAACCACATGTAAAAACAAAAGGTGAAAAACAAGTACATTGTAGAAAATAATAAGAATATTTTATTAAATATTTTATCATAATTCAAAGATTATTGATGTATTATATTCCAATGCGTATGTTGATCTAACATACTACTAATTATTTTACCATAATTCAAAGAGTATTGAAAGTTGTGTGTTTAGCTATATGCTCCATTTTCAAAGGGTACAAGTGTAGTTCCATTTTCAATTTCAGACCTAGTCTATAGCAAGGGCAAAGGAATGATAAAAGGGTTCCTACTCCATCACACCTTTACCAAAAGATTAGAGATTTATGAATTTAAACCAATAATATTCATTAAATAAGCAATTTTCTTGAAAGAAACTTAGAGTAATCCAAGCCATCTAATTATCTTGGTTGCATATGTTTGTAATCAACGAAGGTGATTTAATTACAACTATTAATGGTTACTTAGTTCCTCAAAGTAAGATTCGTGGCCTATAGTAAAAGGATCATCACCTAGAGCCATAGTGCTCATCCCTTTAAGCAGGTCTAGAAAGGTTGGTAGATGAATGAAAACCTAACCTCTTTGAGTGGTTGCACCCTGGCTCAAACCCAAGAGTTCAACTTGAGAAACGAACACCTTACCATAACTCCAAATGACATTTCCTACTTATGACCTATAGTAAATAAATTGAATTATTGCTCAAGTGATAGAGCAATTGCCATTTGCTAGTATAAACAAATATGTTGTTCAACCTCTTAGGTTTCTAACTATGGTATTAGGACCTTTTGCTCACCCTAGTCAAATCTTGTATTTGTGTCATTCACCCCCTTTGTGGAGCTCCTTGTCAGTAAACATTTCCAATATTATGTGAAAGCACATTGTCACCTAATCAAGGCTATCAAAGTTGCAGAACTATTTATTTAAGGTTGGATTTCCTATGACCAATCTCGTCATGTCATTGTCACTTCCAACCTTGACTACTTAACCTGCCTATTTTTGAAAATAAAAAACCCAACACAAAGCACTATGTTTCTAAGTTGTAGCCTAGTGCACCATAGTTTCACTATGAAAGTCAAAGTCAAATGCAAACATTCTTGATTTTCCTGCAGGAAAAAATTTTTCTTCAAAAAAATTTGAGGGTTTTTCAAAAAGTTCTGCAACCAATCGCGATTTTCCCAATCTTTTAACAGTCTATTTTTGCTTGCTACAATGCCACGATGAAAAGCTGAAGTTGTTACAGCCAATAGATAATAATAATTTTCAAAATTAACATTGTTGATAAGATTTTAACCCATAACTTTATATTGATATTTTTATTAAGTTATCACTAATCAAGCGTATATTTAAATAACTGTAACTATCCAAAAAATTTTAAAAGAATGCAAAAAGCCAACCGGACCTTGTTTAACCAACTCATTCTTGCTTTTACAAATGTAAAAATATCATCGTTTTACAAATTAAGTAGCTTGTGAACAGTTTGAACGGTTCATGAGTTAGGCAGTTCGCCACTTACATTTGACTTCGTCTAATTACACTTGCAATTATGGAACATCGTGGACGTAAATAAGAGTTCACGATCGCACCAGAGTAAGGAAACGAAAATGTGAACCGTTTGAACGGTTCATGAGTTCGGCAGTTGGGCACGGTTCATGAGTTCGGCAATACATTTGACTTCGTCTAATTAGAGTTGCAATTATGAAACATCGTGGGTCGCACCAGAGCAAGGAGACGAAAACTAAATTATTATCTTAATATAGCAAAATTCATGAGTTTTTATTTAAATTCGAATTAATAATTCTGGTTACAAAAGCATGCATAGCAACCCACAAATTGTATAAGAAGAAAAAAATATTATTAATATACATATTTAACTTCACTGTTATGTGGAATTCAATTTTGTAGGCCAACGATATTAGACAATTTCCTTGAAGCAGTATTGGCGTAGAAGCTTTTCCTAATTGCATCCTCAGCAATCAATAGTTATATCACGTACAATTTTCTTGGAAGGTAGGACCAAAGCTGCTATAGGAAGGTGTCCAAGTCCACCGCTTTCATCAATTATGAATCTATAATCATCCATGTAGAGGGCTCCATGGTGACCACTTACCATTATTGTCTTCTCCGCCAGTAATTCCTGGTACAATAGTATTAAATCCACCAAGTGCTTAATGTAAAAACTGTTACATGGACATGTTAGACATAAAAAATATGAAACACCTTCATGAAGCCTAGTACTTAATAATTGGCTTTGGTAGCATTGCATACGTAAATATACAAACGATAGAAAGATCAACCTAATCTAAACATGTAAGACATAGCAATGAGGTACTTGAACAAATCATATTTGGAAAATTTTAAGGTGTGAGAGATGTCAGCATCATGATTGCCTTTATTCTATCAGTTTGGGTTAACTCAGACATTTATCAACATTACAAATTAAGACCACACGCTTCTTTCTTTTTAAAACATGGAGTAGCTTGAGAGGTATTTGTAGATTGCTGTAGGAAACGCGAAAGGTCTCATCCCAGGGATTAGAAAACATTTATTCTTCTAGTGCTTCCAGTCATTTTATGTAAGCTATATTTCTTTCCTACGTTGGTAATCTACCAATTCAGATACAACTAGCAGTCTTTAGTCTTAACAAATTAGAATTGCTCATGGCTTACGTATATATCACACAAAAGTTCAGTTTTAAGAAAGCTTGCCAAATTCAATGCTTGCAGTGTTGATTTTGTGAAATACATAGCCTCTCTGACAAAAAACGCCAGGCCACTTTTTTACTGATATAGCCAGTAACATCCTCCTTGTAATAACATTCCTTAATGAAAATTGTTAATACACGTCAGAACAATTCAATCTGTAACTAAATATTGTCATACATACATATCTGCATCATCTAATAAATTGTTAATTTAACATAAAAAATACACTTTGTGACATCTGAGACCTTGTTGGACAATTTGTTAGCAACTAGTCCCTCCCTTAGCAATCTTGTAAATCACTACTTGCCTTTAAATATCAACTACAATGGGTTACCTGAGATAAGTCAGGTTAATAAATTCAAACTCATAGGCACATTGGACTTTTGCAGAATTAGAACCTAACATGACTAGTTGATAAGAAAGTATAATTTATTCAAAACATTGTTTTGGGGAAAAAATGGAGAAAAAAAACATATTAAAAAATATACTATTCTCATACAATTGTCACCCTGTATAATTTAAGCATGAATATAGCTCATTAACTGTAAGCATCAGTTAACTGTACTCACCGAAGGGATATCCCAAACATTCTTTCTGCCACTCAGAGGTTCAATTCGAGGAACTGTAATATCTCTGTTAATAAGAATTTTCAGCTGTTCCTCAACACTTTTTGTTTTCTCAAGGCCTGCATGCACAGCCATTAGCTTTGTACCATTCATTTCAGAGTCTCCAGTGCTGATTGCCTATTTCACCACAATCAAAGCCATATACTTAGAAATTAGCTAAGCTTCAACCAGAACAACTTCAGGCAAATGACATAATGACAGTATGTAAAAGACACCTCTTGATGCACCCAAACTAGGTCCTCCAATAACTTTTTGTGAGCATCAGGAATCACTTTCCTCAAGTCTGCGAACATTTGAAGCAGTATAAGGAGCTATTTCAGAATTTACAACACTATGATGTCTCACAAAAAGGAATTATTTTGGTTGCTTTACTAACGCTAGTTTAGGGATGCTACATCACGGTTTCATACATGTGATTGACATATATGAAGGATTGAGGTAGCCTTTCACATTTCTCTTTTATTATCTCACATCGTGTTTGTTGCGGTTTTCCTTTCTTTCAATGACTTCCATCGCATTCTTAGCACGTAAGCAACTCAAACAAAAATAGTAATCTCTAAATTCACAACAGAAGAGCCGACAATTTCATGATATACCTCTGTGCTTTGTTGTGGAAATTCTACAAAAAGAGAAAATCCAAACATATGCCAAATACAATTTTTCAAGACATTAAGACTCTAAATCTTCTACTTGACAAATTCCTCCCTTTATCCTGTCCAGAAAACCCAACCACCAAATTGGGCAAAATTTCATGTTTGCTAACTGGGGTCCTCCAAGATCTTCAAATTAGACAGCAAAATCATCCTATCCTTACCTCAACAAATTCAACACCAAAATGTATAAGAAAAAGATAAGGCAGATGAACTCTACCTGGGTGGCCATGGGGTAGGCCATAGGACTGAAAAGTAGGGAGGGCGTCATAGATGGAGCCCAGATATGTTGTTCCCTTTTTGGGGTTACCAATGGCATGCATGTTGCCAGCCCATCGCCGGCCCTGAACATGCATACTCTGAAACCCATCACCATTAAACCACTGCTCTCGTTGTTCGTTGCTCTTGAATGCTTCCCACGTGTGTTCCAGAGCAGCGGATGAAAATTTACCGGCACCGACAAATGCCGCCATGGCAAAGTCATGATTTCCGCACAGAAATATGTGGGTCTGCTTGGGATGCAGCCATGGCAGCGAGATCAGGAAATCTATGGCGCCGCGGGTGTCCGGGCCTCTGTCGCAGTAATCTCCCAGAAATATGACAGTGGCTTCATCGAATGTTTCTTGGCCTAATTCGTTGCCGAGATTGATCCAGAGCCTTCTCAGTTTCTCCGCGTGGCCGTGTATGTCTCCAACGCATATCGTTACTCCCATGTCTGCAACTCCCTCCTCCTCCACCATTTCTGTTGAGGCTATATACTGGAACCAAGCGGGTCAAAAATCGCCAAGGAGATAAACGTGAATTTTGGGTCGTTTGTCGGGCTTAAAGTGTTTTGTTGACATTGCAATGGTTAATCAGGGTTTCACGTGCTAAGAAGCAAAAAGAATTTAGTAAGGTTGGGAACGGTTGGATATGCGGTTCCAGCCAACCAAGCCATGGCCACAAATTTTCTGTGCAAGATAGCACCCGAACTTGGGGAATTATTGGGTTGATTCTGGGCATTTGATGCTGCCCTTTCTGTTGCTTGGGCTTTTTCTCACGATTAGGACATCTGTCTACATGGTGTCCACATCGTTATGACATGAAATAAGGAGGTTAACAAGGCTTTGCTGATCCAGTGTTGTTAGGAAAAGGAGCCTATGTGATCTAAAAATGCCAGAAACATACAACTCCCGGTGATCGTTAAATCATTGGCCTTCGTTACGGCAAATATTACAAGACTTTACCATTAATGTTTGCTTTTGCCGAATTATATTTCGTTAAATTCTTAACTCATTGTATTAGCATTTTCGAAACATGCGTTAAAAACAAACATTTGAGAACAAGTAATGAAAGGAAATGCGTTAAACACAGCAATTGCCTAGTATGGTTTTGCAGCTGGAGATATAGTCTCAACATAAGAGTTCTCTCCCATTATAATTAGATATTCAATCTCTCCCATTATAATTAGATATTCAACCTTTGTTCTAGTAGATAGAATCATTTTACGTTCTTTATTCAACGTGGAATAACATTATTAAACACAACAATTGCTTAGTATCGTTTTGCAGCTAGAGATACAATCTCAACATAAAAGTTGCCTCTTATTATAATTAGCCTCTTATTATAATTAGATATTCAACTTTTGTTTTAGTGGATAATTTTTAAAATTAGTCTATCTTATTTAATATTTAAATACATAAATAATTTATTTATACTTTCAAATGGACAGAATAAAATCTGTTTCAGTTTTGATTATAAAAGGTGATACAAAAATTTTCCATTTATCTATAGTTAAATTTGCATGGTTATTTTTTAATTAAATCAATCAGTTAAAATACATTTTGAAGCTATATTTTCAAACCTTCACAATTTAAACTCATTTTGTTTAGACAAAGGTAAGATATATTTTGAATCCTTCATAGAAGTGCATCATCTTCATTGTGAAATCATTTTTTGATAAGTGAAAAACAAACATGTATTTATAAACTAATAGCATCATCATTCTAGTGTGAACCAACATTATCATTATCCTAACCTCATACTAACTTATATGTTATATCTAACCGATGTGGATATTAAGTTTTTAAAAATTATCAATTAACCATCCTCGAAATAAATTTATCTAAGTTACAAAAGAGCATTAGCACTTTGAGAAAAGCCAAAGATAAAATGAAACAGTTAAAATAAAAGGAAAAAATCCATGAAAGATCATATCTTTAAAAAAAATTTACCGAAGTCCAATTCATAGTCCATGATCCAGATGTCTACAACCGAACACAGTTTTTAGGAACGCAATTATCAAAAACACGAGGAAAAGGCAAAAATCAGCATTTCCCTACTGCCCTTTCGTACTTGGAAAGATCGAAATTTTAAATGCCATAGCAAGTTCACATTTCTAGTAACTATGCCACATGGACATTAATGCTAAATCCAACATCCAAATGTTAACAAGACATTATGTAAACAAAAGCAGGAATTAGTGGGTATCAAGTTAAAAATGTAACAGCATTTTTCTAGAAAACTGGTATACGTGGATACAGTGGAAAAACAGAGAATCAACTATAATCACGAATCATGGGCCAATGACAAGTTACATGAAATCCATGAAAACAATGTTTTGCAGATATGCCATAATACCGTTAAAAAGATTCGTGAAACAGAGCAAGTAGACAGTAACATTTGTGACCTTTTCAGTAACATGTCATCAAGAGATGAAACACCTAGAGCACCATCTAAAACCAGCTAACGGGAAACGTCTACTATGTGAAGCATTATTTTTCCAAATACAACAGCAAAAAACACCAGAGGTGTCACCCTTTGCTAGAAGCAAGGGGAAGCAGCACTATCATCTTCCACAAGCAATGCTGAATGAACTTACGTTCTTTGGTGTAACTACAACCAATGGTGCTTCCGGGTTATCTGTAATAGCAAATTTATCATGCATGAAGCTGCTGTCAACAATGGACTCATCCTTTGGTACAATCTTGTAACAGTAGCAACTTTTCAGACCATCTTGATTCCTGTAACATTCATGATTACTATTTTTAACCTGTTTAAAATTCCATATGACTGTAAAATTGCCAACAGTGGCCACAAGATGATGTTCTTGCTTTCCACTCTCAGTTACCTGTTAAAAACAAATTGATGATGTGGAACAATAACATGCATTAGATCAAACTTTTAAAATGAAGATCATATAACAAAAAATTATTTATAAAAAACAATGTTAAAAGGAACGTATCAGAAGTCGGAAGCCGTTATTTAGGCTATCTCAAACCAGCCTTGTAACAAAACGTCCACAAGACGGATGCTAAAACAAATGGACGTGTAACATTTCTACACCACCTTGTCGAGACATTGTGAACCCTCAAAACAGTTTGCGGAAATATTTTTATGCATTTTTCTCTCTTAATGCAAAAACAAGTTGTACACATGAAAACAAGAATAATAAAAACTGAAAACAATGAATGGACAGCTACAGTATGGTCAATTGGCCCATTAAGCCTCAAAATTGAAGGGAATGGCAAGTCAAACTGTTTCTAAGAAAAAGTCAACAAGCACAGTGGCTACAATTTCTTTCCTAATTCATAAATTTGAACTTGCATAGTAAGAGAAACAAGCACCATCCATGAATGATATAGAAAACAAACCACAGATACGAAAACAAATAAAAAAAAACATCCTGAACAGCTAAAACAAAGCGCTACACAAAGTTCACTTGACAATGGTTTTGAAATCATATGAAAGACAAACCCAGCAGAACATAATAAACATACCTTTGTCACAGATACACAAATAACTAGATCTTAGAAAATTAAAGAACACTACCAGGATGAGACAAATACATACCCATGAAAACTTTCCACCCTGAAAGTTATGAGTAGGGCCTGCAAGGTGCGAATCCACAGGGGTGAGTTTCAGGAGCCTGGGGGCTGCAATCTTGTTACCCATTCTGCCAGCAAACCCTGTCTTGAGCTTCCCACCCTTATCAGTGAACAGAGTGCTGATCAAAATCAGATAGGTATCAGTGGTACCCAGAATCCACTTTCCATCATAAGTAACATCCACATGGGTTACAGGGGAGCCCAGCCCTGGGAAAGCTGTCTTGGCCATTCTCATGGAAGTCTTTCCATACAGACGGATCTTGCCATCAGCAGAACCCACAACAACAGACCCATCTCCTGTACTAGCGAAGCACTGAAAATTGGTTCCCTTGGAAAACTGGTGACCCTGCTGCCATGTGAGAACAGGTCCATCCTCCTCATCTCCTGCAATCTGCTGAGCAACGCCATGCTTAAGCCTCATATCCCACCTGCATAGCCGGTTATCATCAAGCCCTAGAAAAGTGGAAGCACTAGGATCCAGCTGGGAACCCTTGTTATCATTGGTCACATCTCTCATGGTAATGGGAGTCCCATCCTTCTCAAATTTCCACTCTGTAACAATCTTCCCTGTCTCAATATCCAGCTGATGCAGTCCAGTGGAATGGGGCCTGCCTTCCTTTGCAGGGCTCATGAGCAACATGTTGGTCTCAGCTCTGATCAGCATGGCCTTCTTGGGAGTACTGGTTACACCCATGAGCCCAGAATTCTTGAATGGCACAGAAATACCCTTCCCCTGAATGCCATTCTGCATGTTCTTGACAGCCTCAACTCCTCTGCCGCTCACCAAGAAACTGTAATCCAGGGCACCCATTGCCAAGCTCTGGATACCTCCGCTCTCTGCAATATCCTCCTCGTACTCCATCACGGCATCATCATCCTCAGTCTTGGGTGTGGCAGAATCCGGATTCTCCTCTGCTGCTTCCCAGATGGATTCATCTGCTGCATTGGGATCAGCCCAGCCCAGAAAATCTTTGCCAAATACCTTGATCTTGTTGGCCTGGGAGGCCTCCATGAGATACGTGTTCTCGAAGATGCAGTTCTGCAACTGCTGCAAGAAGGCCTTGAAATCATTCGGATTCAGGAACTTGATGGCCCAGACGCCTCTGTTCACGAAATCCACACGCAACTGTTCATCAAAGGCCCGGAGCTGAAGGCGCTCATCAACCCTAGCGCAGACTTTGTCTCCGACCTGCAAAAGCCATGTTCTGAAACCCTTGTTCTTGGAAAGCCCTTCTTCATAATCGTCGTCGTCGTCTTCAGCATCAGATTCATAATGTTCATCATCTTCAGCTTCGCTGCCCTCTCTCACGAATCTGCACAGAACGAGCTTATCAGCCACGGCCCACTTGGCGGTGGGCGAATTCCCGCCAATGTGGCGGTACAGCTTAACCCTAGCGCCGGCGGAGGATTTGAGGTCCGGAAAAAGGGATTTTCCGTTTCCGTCGATGGAGAGGGCGCTGAGCTTCTTTTCGACATCAATGGCAGCACTGGCGTCCTGAAACTGCTGTTGCTGGGGCGTGGCCTGAACGACTGGGCTGTTCTGCGATTCCGTTTCGGAGTCCGAATCAGACGATTCGAGGTCGCCTTCTCTGCTGTGAGAAGCTCCCATTTTATCTCTCTCTCTTTCTCTGCAAATGCTGCTCTTCTCTGCTCGAAGATTCTGCAATGCTTTTGTGCTTGTGCTACTGCTGGTTTTTTGTTGGTGGTGAAGTTTCTGTGATTGTGAGGCAGCCGCAAAGGCAAAGGCCCTGGGAAAGATTTTGAAATGGAAGCAGACCGGCCTCGTAGTTAGCTTTGTGAACGGGAGCCTGCAAATGGGGGCTTCCGATTTAGGGCAACCGCCTCGTCATGTGACCGTTAGGATGATGGAAGGTACGTTGGCCGCTCGGATTTCTTTCGTTTGAAATTGGAACAACGCGGCACAGGCACGTCTGTGTTATGTTTTTTTGAACTTGTCAAAGCCTGCCTGCCTTGTAACGGTCACAAAAACAGCATGAAATGAAATGCTTGTATTGTGTGCTCCGATCTGCACTTCAAATGAGCACTTTCTTTTGGCAACCGTCGTCGCTGCTGTTTTTTTCCCTAATTTAATCCTCTCTTTAAATCATAGTCTTTAATTTTTTGCACCGTAAGGGCTTTCCTTTGAATAAAATTCGAGGCTAGTTCAGTATTGTGCATTCAAAAGTCAAAGGCTGAAGGCAAGCACCGCAAGCTTCATTTGCATTGTCGGAGGGGGGTGTCGGACCCTAAAAATGAAGTATATTAAAAGTAAAAAAATTCAAGGTACAAAAGAGAGGTTAGAGAGAGAGGAGAAACATCAAAACAAAAAGGAAGAAAGGCCAAACAAATATGTATACATTCTTAAAACCAAACCTGAAAACCTTTCGACAAGGAAGGAAAAAAGGGATCAAACAAGGCCCTAGTTAAAAAGCTACAAAAAAGAAAACAAAGGAGAGAAAAACTCAGGGACTCGGCTAGAGCATCAATTGTCAAACAATGTCTCCTTAAACTAATAAAGGGAGAACATTAGTAGGAGAATCTCTCTGAAAAACCACATTACATCAAAACTTCCAGATGACATGAAGGATAAGGAGACAAAAGCACACCAAGTATGAAGTAGAGTTCCTTGAAGTTGAGGAATGTTGCTAAGTAAAGCTTCTTCCAGTCTTGGCTGAAAACCCTATAAATACCTGCTACACCAAGTCTAAGAGCTATGAGCAAGGAAACAAGTAAAAAAACAATGGATAAATGTATACCTTATTGCAGATAAGACATTTAGGGTTAAGAACATCCAAATGAGAGCATCAAATACTAATAGGTAAACCTTGATGAACCAAATACCACCATAAATGTCTAATCTTTGAAGGAATAGGGGCAATCCAAATCTTCTGAATACATTGCTTCCAAACCTACACATTGAGATTAACCTTCCAAAGATGGTTGTATCTTGGCCAAATATTAGTATTAGAACTAATAAGAGTACACACAATCTTAGAATGATAAGGAAAAACCCAATGATCATTAATCCAAGAAAAATCAAGAAAACCTTTGTGAGAATCTTGAATAGTTACACTTTTGTTTAAGCTATCCAAAATAATAAAAAAAGTAGACTTTTGAGAAGCATTAATACCGTAAAGATATTGACACTCACACCAAGTAATCCAACAATTATGTACGTGAAAAGATGAAAGGGAGGAGATGTCAAGCTTACCCTAAGTACTACAAAGATGAGATGCTTAATAGCCTAGGAAGCCACTAAGGAGAAATCTTATCAAGCATGAAGGAAAAAATAATAATATTATTGAAGTTCCAAAACTCATGGTAAAACTCCAAGCCTTTCAAATGTGCTTAATGATAATAGAACTTGAAATAGTAATACCTTTAGGAAAAAGGAGCTAGTTAAAAAATGAGTATCTTTTCAATAATTACTACTTTTACGCTTTTCCATCTGAATGCACGTACGGAAAAGAAGTTTCCAAGGCTCACAACTAGGTAAGCATTTAACCACTTGCTTGGCACATAAAACAATACCTTGCTTATAGTAGTTTAGAAGTCCTAAGCTACCATTCTCTTTGTGGGAGGTGCAAATGTCCCAAGCAACCTGACAAATCCTTTCCTAGAATGGTTGTTGTTCCAAAGAAAATTTCTTACAAGTTGATCAATGTGACAACAAGCAGAAATACTAGGAGCCCAACACAAAGAATAATACACATGAGTAGTCTAGATGATATGCTTGTAAACAATAAACTTGCTAGCCATAGAAAGCTTCTTCTCCTTCTACTTGACAAGTTTTTGTTCAATTTTCTTCATGGTAACATCCCATAAAATTTTTGGAGATCTAGCAAAAGAAAAGGGAATGCTCAACAACTTGAAAACATTATCCTTTTCTAAAAAATGCCAAGATTTAGATAAAGCCTAATCTTGAACCAATTAATTTGAGAGCCAAAGAACCTACAATATTGATTAACATGATAAAAGAGATGATCAAAAATAACTTTATTATTCTTAATCATAAAAAAGGAGTTGTTTGCAAAATGCATATTCAATAAGGAAGGAACATTATTATCAATGAAGATGCCTTGAAGCAAATTTTGTTCCTTGTCCTTATGAATAGCATGACTTAAAAAATCAGCAATAAGGATGAAGAGATAAGGAGCAAGAAGGCAACCTTGCCTAATTGAGTGCTCAAGCTTAAAACAATTAGTGAAGCCAACATCAATAGCCACAAGGGCATTAACATCTGCAAAGAGAGTCTCCACCATCCTAATAAATTTTTTGTTGAAACCATATTTGCAAAGGCAAGCAATAATAAAGTAACATTTAATTTTTTCATATGCTTTAGCATAATCAAGCTTAAGAAAAGCTATGTTTTGATGGGAATCCTTAGCCCATCGCATACCCTCCCAATCCACAACAACATTGTCTAAAATATATTTGTCTTTGACAAAACTAGTTTATGCTGGGATAATTAACTGAGGAATAATTAGCAAATCTTCTAGCAAGACATTGAGCAAAATTTTATAAACAGAATTTAGGAGAGTAATAGGACACCAATTGCCAATTAAAGAAAGATCACCTTCATTAGGAATAAGATAGATGACTTCTTTATTAAGCTCGTGTATGAGAGAATGTGATCAGTGACTTCAACAAAACATAAGGTTCGAACCAACAACATCCCAATGATTTTTAAAGAATTTGATGGGAATGCCATCAAAACCAGGAACTTTATCATTAGCCAAGCTAAGCATAGCTGTTTTCATTTCAAAGGGAGAGATATCTTGAGCTAGAAGAAGGTTGTGATTGTTGTAAACAATATTAGGCAAATGATAAGACTTAATGAAAAAGTCCTCCTAATCAAACCCAGCTAAGACAAAGATATGTTGAAAATGTCTCTCAAGAAAATCATTAACAATATGAGGATTAGAACTAAGATGACCATCCACCTCCATAAATTCAATAGTAGATAAAGTACCTTTACCTTTTAATAATTTGAAAAACTCTTTATAGGGCTCTCCCTCAACTTTTAACCAGTTGAGACGACTCTTACTTAGAGCACTTTTAGCACGTTACATATCCCATTTTTGTTTGATTAAGCAAACATAAGCCAATCATTAATGAAGAGTACTATTGAAGGGATGCTGTTGTATTGCAAAGTTAATCTGTTGAAGTTCATTAAAAATATTTTTCTTAGTTTTCCTACATCTCTTGGCATATTGCTTACCCAACCAACTGGCAAGATTATGAACACAATAAGTGGCACACAACCACTAGTCAATCTAAGTCAATTTGCCAAGTAGCCTTCTTTCAGCATTCCAAAAAGACATTAAAATACCTTTACCAAAAGGCGTAAGAAATAAAGAAGCATTCATATGGAAAAGCTCACAATGTTGGACTGGAGATTTTGTACCAAATTCCAAATTAACAAAAATTGGATTATGGTTTGAAAGGGTAGCATCTTGGTGAATAATAACATGAACATCACAAAACCATGTAGAATAATTGGAAAAATAAAATCAATTAAGTCTCTCAAAAATCTAATTAGTACTTGCCTAGAGGTTAGGCCAAGTAAACCAATCATCATGGTGAACATTAGAACCCGCAACATTAGAGAGACAAAAGTTCTCCTTAACATCACACCACATTGAGATCTCATGGCCTATAAGTTGAGAAGAAACTCCACTAACTTTATCTTAAGAATTTTTGATCATGGTAAAATCACCTCCAAAGAGCCAAGGAATGTTAGGCAAACTCTGGAGAAGAAATTGCCAAACTTCAATTTTTTCTATAGAAGTAGTAGGAGCATAATGTTGCAAATACTAAAAGGACTTGAAGCACCTTGAAGGATAACCTAGACTATGGAGTTATGTCTACCATGAGAGAGAATTTTTTTAGACTAGGAATTAATAATAATGAGAGTTACACCACCTTGACTACTAATGGGATTAGTAAATAAGATTATAGAGTCGTGAATAATACTATTGCTTCCTGTAATGATATCCAAATTTGAAATTTTAATCTCCTGAAGAAGAATCAAGTTAGGAGGTAAAAGTCAAGTACAAAGAAAAACACTGAAAACCATTGTTTGAAGTCTATTATTAAGATCCTGGACATTCCAAGAAAATATTAACATTTTAAGAAGGGTAAGGAGGCCCCACCTTGTCCAAAGAATCAACATTATATATGAAAATAATCTCCATATTATGACTAATGGTAGTTAATAAATCCAAAAATTTTAAGTCAACGATATCATAGTTATGATATCATATCTACGATGTCATAGATACATTATTATATCTCAGCATACATTATCGTATAAATAATATCATGGGATGCATGCCAGCTTATATAAGTAACACTTGGGCACATGGATCCACAGTAGATTTGATAGCTTGGTAACAAAACTCTTTTAGTTTATTTTCTTGAATTCAGTAGTTAGCAATGTGTGCCCTCAGTGTGATGTTTTGTAATTGAATAGAATCTTTATTCAAGTGTGATGTACTTGGACACATTACTTGATTGACAATAAAGATTAAGATTACTCTACATCATTGTAGCAACACTTAGTTTTATTCCTATTTTTAATTATTTTACTATTTACTATTTTCATAGTTAATGTTTATAGTTACTTGCAATTTACTTTTAATGTCATTAAGCACAATGAGTACAACTGATCTCAAGCACATAAGTGTAACTACTTGGTAACCTAGTAGTACTATCACTTGGTATGCCTAGTAGTGAGGTACTTGGTAATCCCAAAAGTAGTTGCATGAAGTCCAAGGTTTGATTGGAAGATCAGGACCAACTACTCATCACATAGGCTAGTTTAGATTTATTTTACTGTTACTTAGGTTTAGAAAATTTTACTTTCACTTCATGTTTATTAGGAGCATAATGGCCAATACAACATCAATATCATATATCTCACTGTGAGTTAAATCATATGCATTGATTTTACTAGCTCACGTGGGAAGATAATGATCACGAACACTAACTAATTACTAGTATAATCACATTGCCTTATCTACGGAGTTCAATCAAGATTGTGCATGAACACTCATATCTTGCATGGTTGGGGGTGGATACTCCATTGCTCATCATTAGCATTGTTGTCAGGGATAAGCCAATGTTATACTAAGTAATTAACCTTTCAAAGTTCGTTGCATCAGAATCTAACTCTAATCTTCACAACCTTAATATAATGTACACTTAACATAAATCATTAGAAAATGATAACGTGGCTCAAAAAATGATAACGTGGCTTCACATAATGATCACTCATCACCTACCAAGGACACAAGAAGGAGTAGTGATAGAATTGCTAATGAAGAAGATTAGGAAATGCCAATGCAAACACGTATTACTTATGCTTATACTGATCCATACCATCTAGACTTCACCTTCATATTTTATTAGGACAAACAAATGGGGTGGAGAGATATGCAAGGTAACATAGTTCTACCTCCCAAATGTGCATCACTAAACATGCTACAAACTGCTCTAAGAGGAATGCACTTGGACAAGATTCAAGAAGGGTATCATGTAACTCAACACATGACTAGACCCTATGAATTTACAAGGAGCAAATAAAGAGGGATGTTGCTATGGAAATTAAACATGCTCATACCAAAGGGAAGTAAGCCAACACATCTGTTGTTATAAAAAAGCCTAATGCTTATTAGTTCATTACGGAATAACACCACTAGAACTATGAGGAGTCATCAAAGACACCTATCATTAGACTAGAAGAACCTATCAAAGCCCAACTTCACTTTACTTTGGTAGAGACACACAAGGGGAAGGCTACTGACTGAAGATATAAGCAGGACTCTAGGCCAAGGGATCTTGCAAACTCTCACAAGGAAATTCACAAGAGTCATGAAAGGAGAACTAGCCACCATCGTTCTCCTACTACCTCCTCTACTTCATCACGATCATCAAAGGACTATGACAGAAGATAGCACAAGTACCAAGATTTTGATAGGGAAAAGAGAAGAGCTCATGGTCATCATGATTGATACTCAAGGTATTCTGATTCAAAAGATTAGTATGAAAAAAGGAGATAGAAAGAAAGAAGAAAGGATTAAGAGAGTCACGAGCATAGAAGGGGTCACTGCTACCATACAACTTATGAACCTAATTATGATAATGAACCTATTATGGCAACCTAGAATATGATCAACATTCAAGAAGTAGTCTACATACCAACCAAGCATATGCGAGATAGTCGAATCAAATGGCTAGATATGAATAACATGCCTCAATTTGAAGGAGGTTATAACACTAATCCTTAGCATCACCTTCAAGCATTCCATGATGCTTGTGCACTTCAAAATATAGCAAGTGATTGGCAGAAATTGAAGCTATTTCCTAGAACACTTGTGAAGGAAGTGAAAAGTTGGTACACATTACTGTAACCTGAATCCATTAGATGCTAGAGTACCATACTTGAAATTTTTAATGATAAATATTAGACATATTCACAAGTGTCAAACCTAAGAAAGAAAATCCAGAATTGAAAACCAGGGATTCACAAGACCCTTGATGCAGCAATGGATAAATATTATTGACTGTTACACAGATGCCTAGGCCATGGATTTTCATCAAAGGAACAACTAAGGCATATCATAGATGAGTTGAGAAGCAAAAAAAGAGAGACCCTTTGGGTTTATGCCCAAGGAAGACTATTAGAATTAATTGCCCATTGGATTCAAAGACTCATCAATCAAGTGGCAAAAGAAGAAGGAGAACTCAGAAAGAGGGAATTAGTTGAAGAATACAATAGGGATCCATCAATCTAGAAAACAGATGCATGGGTATGTGATACCCAAAAGAAAGAAACTTTCGATTAATTCATCAAGAAAGGGACACTACTAATTTAGAAATTTGTTGCTGATGTAGCAGCACAGTTAGTGAAAATGTATGATTCAGTAGATGAATGATGCACAACAACATTAAAGATTGTGGAGGAGAGAGTAGAATAAGCACTCAACAAAGGTAGAGACAAAAAGAAGAAGAAGAAGGAACTTGGACAAATTAGCAAAGGTTCTTTAGTAGATGGGTACTCAACCACCAGCTCCATAGATGGTGAAGGTTGCACCATGTGCTAGTACGATCATCCTAAGGGATGTTGTCTAGTCATGGTACATCTGCAAGATATTGGGGCATATGCACTTAACCCATGATTTTTTCAAAAGCAAATGCCCAAATGGTAACCTTATCCTCAAGGTAACTATAGGTGAAAACCTCAACCAATGTACTATCCTAGTGGAGCCTTATTGTAGCTGCAAGAGCACCATCATTAACAATGGTAGCAATCGCAATCATGGGCCATGCCACTACCATGCCAACAATATCCATATTGATAACTGGATCCTTATGGATACTATGTCCAACACCTAGTCTTGCTTGATTGTGCAGATGTTCAAACCCCACAATACTATTCAGCATAATACCATAGATTAACACCGCTAAGGACTGATTTTAACTTATATGTGCACCCAGCAATAGTTGGACCTGCTACTCAACACTTTAGTCCTATGTCACTAGTGCCACCTCTTGTTATGTAGGGGAACTTTCCATCATAACCTCAACCAAAAAACACTACAAAGGTAGTTAATACACATACAAGGAATGCTACTTATGAGTTTCAACCCAAGAAATGACCATTCTTCAGAATGAGCCCAGAGAAGACTCAGCAAATGGGGAACATGTTTAACTTCATCCCATCCACATTGAATCCTTTCCAATGTAATAAGCTTCCAACTTCATTAGGTCCAAGTGTCACAACTATCATGCTCACACAAATAGTAATCCATTGGATCAAGGTAGGGGCTCTTTCATAGAAAAGAACTAATCTAGGAAGTCCCTTGATTTATCTCCAAATAGCAAGACAAAAATCATGCAAAGCTCTATTAGATTTTAGGTTTGGAGTAAATCTGATATCTCAAGATATGTACCAGGCCTAGAACCTCCCATCACTAAAGAAAAGTAACATTCATTTAGAGCTCACAAACTAGTTAATCATAGTTCCACTCAGATAGGTGGATGATGTGATTACCACCATTAGTGGTTTGTCCTATCTTGCTAGTTTTCTAGTAATTCATGTGGAGAAAAACAAGGGATTGTTTCCAATTATCATGGAAAGAGCTTGGCTTAGCACTATGGATGCTAAGCTTGGAATTCATGATTTATCCTTGGAAATTTCCAAGGAAGATGAAGAAAGAATTATAGACAAATGAAGGATTTCATGTATTACATACAATGATCATAGGTGCAATTGCATGCAAAGAATCTAGGACATTAAACGAAAAGAGACTAAGACATGAAATCAATGTGTAGAAAGAAGTTGTGTGCAAAATTAGTTGTATGTAGTAACCACCTAACAAGAGGGCACCCAATCATTGATTACCAATGAAGAAACCTAATATGATAAGTAGATGGAACTAGAAGAATAGATCATCAATACCTACATAGCAAAAATAGATAAGTTGGAACAATTAAAGAAAAGACACTCTTATCCTTAGAATAATCAGGAGGAAGAAATAGACTAGGGACACTTGGAAATCCCAGACACAATGGAATTAGAACCATTGGAATTGAAGGCCCTATGAACAACATTAGAATACACATTTCTAAGCAACAAGAAGCTAGTAATTATCAATGCCAAAAAAAAAGAGAAACTACTACAAGTGCTCAACAGATGATCCACAGCATTCACATGGTCTTATGATGAGATCATAGGAATTGATCCATGAATCTACCAACACCAAATCTACATTGATCCTGTAGTCAAACTAAAACATCAACCTCAATGAAGACTTAATCCTAAACTCATGGAGGTAGTCATGCAAGAAATGGAAAAGTTGTTAAAGGTAGAATTTATTTATCCAATTGCAGATAGTGAATGGGTAAGCCCTTTGGTGATAGTTCCAAAGAAGGGAGGCAAATGGTGCATCTGCATTGACTTTTAATTGTTGAACTCAGCCACATTTAAGGATCATTTTCCATCACCCTTTGTTTATCAAGTTCTAGCCACAATTTCAAGACATGAGTACTATAATTTTCTAGATGAGTACAGTGGATACAATCAAATCCACATTGCACTAGAAGACTAAGAGAAAACCATGTTCACTAATCCATGGGGAACATTTGCTTATAGAAAAATGCCTTTTAATCTATGCAATGCACCAACAACCTTCTATAGACTAGTTTTAAGCATCTTCCAAAATTAGATAGGCAATGGTATTAAAGTTTTCATGGATGATTTCTCCACATACAGGTTGGATTTCCAACAAGCCTTGGACCAATTAGAGCAAGTACTTAAAAGATGTGTTGAAACTAATCTAAATTTCAATTGGAAGAAGAGCCATCTATGGTCCAGGAAGGCATAGTATTGGGACACAAAATCTCCCAAAAGGGTATAGAGGTAGAACCTAAAAATATCAAAGTCATCCAAAATATCACTCAAATGCCATAGATAGTAAAAGATGTAAGATCCTTTTTAGGCCATACGAGATACTACAGAAGATTTATCAAAAAATTTTCAAAAATGGCCAAACCATTGGTTGAACTCACAAAGAAGGATGCACCTTTTAATTGGATTGAGTCATGTGAAAAGACAATTGAAACTTTGAAATAGAAGTTAGTTGACACACCAATCCTCTAAGCCGTAGATTTGTTAATGCCTTTTCATATCATGATTGATGCCTCCAACAATGCACTTGGCATAGTGATAACATAACTTGATGATCAAAAGAGACCATACTACATACACTGTGTGATGATTTTTCATTTGGCAGGCCTCAATGTTGGATACATGATGTTGGAGCCCTGATGTCACGTACTCGACGTCAGAGCCAATAAGCGACGTCAGATATCCAACGTTGCCTCATTTAGGTTTGCCTATAAATATAGCACTTGGATGCTTGGATGAGGGGGGAGGTAGAAGAAGAAGTAGAAGATAGTTTTAGTTTTTAGTTTCCTTTCCTTAAAGTTTGTCATTCCCAGTGCATGGNTAGTTTTTAGTTTCCTTTCCTTAAAGTTTGTCATTCCCAGTGCATGACCACAATGTGATGTTTGTAATTATATGATACCTTTGTTCATGTGTGATGTACTTGGACACGTTACATGACTAGCAATAAAGATTGAGATTACTCCCATCATTGTGGCATCCACTTAGATTATTATTGCTTTTAATCGCTAAATTATTTACTATTTTCTTTAGTTAAATGTTTCCATTTATTGTTATTTACTAT
This sequence comes from Gnetum montanum, assembly GCA_015680685.1. Lineage (NCBI taxonomy): Eukaryota > Viridiplantae > Streptophyta > Gnetopsida > Gnetales > Gnetaceae > Gnetum > Gnetum montanum. The sequence goes on along the minus strand of MNCI01018018.1, from coordinate 340,339 downwards.
TTTTGTTATTAAGTGGAATGTGTACNACTATTTTCTTTAGTTAAATGTTTCCATTTATTGTTATTTACTATTTTTGTTATTAAGTGGAATGTGTATGCCTTAATTACGAGCGTTTAAGTGGAAGTACTTAGCAACCTAGTAGTGTATCGTTTGGTACATCCAGTGACATACACTTGGCAATCCTAGAAGTAGTCTCATGAAGTTCAAGACGTATATGAATGATTAAGGGTGGATACCCATCACACATAGGCTAGTTAGATTTCACTTTCCATTATCCATTAGCTTAATTAATTTACCTTTTTATCATCATCAGGAGTAGCATAAAATTAGTTAACATCATATGCCTCACTTTGAACTAAATCATATATGACAAAGCTACCACTAGTCCAAGTGGGAAGATAGTGAACTACGATTAGAGCATAATGATCTAGATACCACAACTAGTCCCATCCACAGAATTCTATAGGATCATGCGTGAACACTTGTGATTTGTATGGTTGAGCATAGGGGCACCTCGCTTCTCATCATTGGCACCATTGTCGGGGATGGTGCTAGTTATCTAGATTAGTTATATTATACTAGATCGTTGTAAAGGTATTAATGCTATATCTTTTAGAAACTATTAAGTCACACACATTATAAACTAAGAACAATCTCTCTCTTACACAAAAATGATGATGCACTATATAGCAAACACATTCATTAGAGGAATAATGCAATATACAATGAAGAAAATTGGAGTGATCAACCTTATGCAAAGGTTTCTTATGAACATAACCACCCTAATAACACTCAAAGACTACATTCACCTATNAGGTTTCTTATGAACATAACCACCCTAATAACACTCAAAGACTACATTCACCTATGGTAAACAATCTTGGAGGAGATGATGTAGGTCCTAGACTAGGGAAGGCCTCAAGGCCTAAGACCTCCTTGAGACCTTGAGGAACACCATAGAAGATATGGTAGTTCTTCCAGTTCCTCATCTTCCTCTTTCCCCTCAACTTCTAATTCTAATCAAGATGAACATAGGTATAGAAATAAGGCTCCACTAAAGGGTTGGACTAAAAATTGGAAATGAAGCCACAGGAAAGGTCATAGATAGCACCATCATGATCAAATGAATAGAGATAGAAATTTCCCTCACAACTTGTTTGACGACGATGAACCCTTGTTGGCCATTAAGAGCCTAATGCATATCATAGAGGCCATTAAGATATCTCGTAGGCATCGCAAAAAGAGTTGTTTACCCAAACTTGACATGAACAACATTCCTAAATTTGTAGGAGGCTATAATTTGGATATGCAACATCATTTACAAGCCTTCCATGATGCCTGTGCCTTCTACAACATCGAAAGTGGATGGAAAAAGCTTAAGCTTTTTCCTAGGACACTAGTTGATAGAGCCAAAGTGTGGTATAGATCATTGAGACCGAATTCAATCTGACAATGGTCCATAATGTTGGAACTTTTCAACGAGAAATACCAAACCTATGCAAGAGTGTCCAATTTGAAGAGACAAATCAAAGAGTGGAAGCAAGAACAACATGAACCCTTGGACATGGCCTTAGATAGATATTATTTCCTATTTAATAAATAACCAAGTCATGGTTTCTCTGAGGAAAGGCAACTTTTCCACATCATAGAAGGACTTTGTAATGAAATAAGGGAGATCCTTGGGATGTATGCCCCAGGGCAATTATATGAGCTCCAAGCCCATTAGGTCAAAGAGCTAATCGAGTGTGTGGAAAAGGAAGAAGAAGAGATATGAAAATGGAAGAATGTCAAGCAATATCAATGGGACCCTACTCTTCAATTGAAGGAGGTCTAGATTTATGGTAAACAGAACAAAAATACTCTTGATAAGGTGATTTCGCAACAAACCTTGCCAATAGTGGAGTTTATTGATGACCTAGAAGCAAAGTTTAATAGGATGTCCAAATGGATAAATGAAAACGTCACAACTCTTATTGAGACAGTCATAGAGAAGATCATGCAAAACAAGCCAAGTAATCATAGTAAATAGAGGATACAGGACCAAGAAACAACTAGGAACACTTTTTGGCAAATGAGAAAAGTGGATGGCGAAAATGAGTCTAAAGACTTAACCATAGATGATGATGATGGATGTCAGCTATGCATATATGACCAGCCAAAGGGCCAATGCTCTATATTGTTGCATCTATAGGAGTATTGGGAAAGTGCCTTAAATCTAATGTTTGTGTAGAAGCACATGCCCGGGAGATTTCCTCTCCCACAAGGTAATTATAGATAATCCCATAATTGATCATACCATCCTAGGGGGACCTATTACCAACCTCAACATGATCATCAACCACAGTGGCAACACTTACAGTCATGGGGGAGGCCACCATCAAAGTAGCCATATCCATTGAAACTACACGAATATTATGTTCAACACCCTGTTTCTCCAACTAGTTCTACATCCTCTACTTTAAATCACCGCTACCACTCTCCCTAGTACCATCAAGCCATGACATCCCTTGAAGGATCACCACCTCACACCTCTTACCATTCATCTGACTCTCAATATTCTCATTTTCAACCTCCTTATACGCTACCACGAGCAACATAAGAGAGTTCAGCACCACAATATCAACACATGAGTGCCACTTGTGCGACAAATGTGCATAGTCATGTTGATACCAGTGGGTTCCAACTGCAACGTAGGAAACGTCCCTTCTAGAGGAAAGGCCATAAGCCAAAGCAAACCACGCATGGACCCACCATATCATCTGAGCCCACACAATGCCAATCTAGTTCACCACCTTCCTTTTCTCAACCAACGTCCTCTGATCATATACACAGGCCACCATCTATCAGTACTTCAATTCCAAACCCAACCAATGAATCTACAAGTGTGGGGAGCCCAAGACATCCATGCATACCATATAATGATCAAGGGTGTAGTCGTGGGCCAGCCATCTATAATGTTAACACACCTCATGCCCTTACCCATCATACATATAACAATCAAGTGTGTGATTGAAAATTTTTCTACCTAGCCACCACACTACCAATAGACACCCAATGGCTAGGTCATGAATGGTTACTAAATTTTTATCCATGCATGGATCCTAATTATCCACTTATTAATCCTTTTCATGTCCAAATGTTTAGTCATGGGGGTTACCCCCCATTCTAATCTTTGGGATTCTTAAGTGCTTTTCATCTTTTTGTTTTACAACTTTTTGTCATTTTCCTGTTTCTTGATTTAATTTTTCCTATTTCTTCCAATTTTTCTAGTTGTTGTTTTCATTTTCTTTTGTAACCTCGCTTATGCATAAGATGATCATGTTGCCCAATGAGGTGAGGTTTTCTCTATGTCATCGAGTCATAAGGGACTGATTACCATGTTGCCCTGGTCATAATGGTAATCTCTTCCATCATCCAAACTAAAAATAACTTCATAATCATTGTGTCTAGACAAAAGGGTGTAGAACCATGGTGAAATGTAATGGGTGTGACATCAAGGGGATTTGTGGATTCTGTAGGTTCTATCATGTTGCTAAGGTTGTAACTATATTCTTGTAGATCTAACAAAAAATGGAAGTTAGAGTAACTCAACACAGCACTAAATAAACTTTTACAGGTTCCATTGAAAGACATGTACCCATGCCTAAAGGTTGGCAGCTTCTCAGAATTGACAAAAAGAAAAAGAAAAGAAAAACAAGAGAAAACAAATGAAAAAGAAAAATATATATATATAATAAGTGTGCCATAATAAGCTCCTCCCATGGACAAAATGCCAAGTGATGTTACTCCTCACAACTTTGTTAGTCTTATGGTTGTCCACCAATATGATGAATTAATGCGATGTTACTGCAATGTGGTGTGGGCTTGGTTTGAATCTTGGAAATAAGGACTCATGATTATTTAACTACTAATAAGACACGGTTTCATTGTGACCATGGTGTGAGATACCTCATGTCCCAACTTCTACAATCCTTTCGATGGTCCATCTCATCTCATTGTCTGGATGATCATAACTTGTGGTTTTGTGTAATATAGAGTTATTATCTCAATTTGATGGTTTTAACATGTGTGTTTTGTTTCATAGGTATACATTACATTCAACCCCTTTAGTGCCCATGGACATTTTTAGGTGTGGTTACATAAGGGCATCATAGGCTAGAGCCTACTTTGGAAAGGACCCACTTGTGTGATTTTTGTAACTTGTACTTATTTAACATACCCACATCATCTTTCTCCTTCCAAGTGCTCAACTTGTTACATTTTATTGTTTCCCTTATCATGAAACTAATATGTCTCACACTCTTGATTTCAACATCTTTTTCTTGCTCATTCCAATGTTTTCCATGTCGACAACTTCACCTTATCATACTTTTGGTGCTCCAAATTGATTTTTCACTTACCCCAGAAGGATGAACTTAACTTCAAACCTTCCAACCAATTCTAGAGCTTTCATTTGCATGCTCAATTACCCCATGGAATTAAAATTTTTGGACCTCGACATTGTGTACTCAACGTCAGATCACATGCAATTATAAATATATGATCCCTGCGGCACTTGAACTTCATTTTCATCATTTGCTACTAGGGGAGTTGAAATTTTTTCTCACGACTCAGAGCTCTACACATCCATCTTCCACTTATGATATTTAGCTCTCTACCATTTTANGGGGTCGCAATAGTGCTTTACATGCAAAACTTGCCCCGAATTGTTGAAATTTTCTATCACCCAGAAGGCATCATAAGGGTAAGAATGTAAAAAAACTTTAGAAGTTATAATGAAAAATCACTCACGTTAATGCCAGAAATCTAATTTTTCCAACCCATGAGCCTATAAGCATTATTATAAGCCACATATAATGAAAAAGAAACTAGTTGCAAAGGGTCATGAAAGGAGATAGACAACTTTTGGGCATTTTTCTTGAAAATTTTTCTAACTCTGAAAACTTGTGCCAAATTGCTAAAATTTACTATCACCCAAAAGGTATCATAAGGGTAAGAATGTAAAAAAATTTAGGAGTTATAATAAAAAATCACCCACGTTAATGCTAGAAATTCAATTTTTCCAACCCATGGGCCCATAACCATTATTATAAGCCACATATAACAAAAAAGGAACCAATTGTGAAGGGTCATGAAAGGAGATAGACACTTTTTGGAGATTTTTCTTAAAAATTTTCTAACTCTGCAATCATATGTATTATGAACTTAATGAAATAAGGTTATAGGTAAGGTGTAAACTGATGATAACAAATATAACCTTAGTAACACTTCCTTTGCTTGATTGCAGATGGCCCCAAAAAGAGGTGCTCAATGTGAACCCTTGCAAAGAGCTGCTAAGCACCCATGTAGTGGCTATGGTTAGCAAGGAGAACATGCAGAATATGCTAAGCAAGAGGCCCAATCCTTTAGCATTCATCAAGATGCTCCTACTATTGGGTAATCATCCCAAGGAGAGGTGGTAGAACTACTACCCTTCGAGTAGGGACAACATCTCACACTGTCTAACAACTACCTTGCTTCCACCTTAGAAAAGTCCACATTGGCTTCAATCATTGTGGAAATGAACTTTGGTCCATTCATGAAGTTTGCTCTAAAGATGGTTTGGACACAACTCAAAGCATCTTGATTGTGGCCCATTCTGTCAGACAATGGCAAATGGTACCTAGGCAAAACCTATTAGTTCTGGCATAATAAGGATGAGGGCATCACCGTTAACATCTACAGGGTAATCGTCCCTTATTTAGTCAAATTAATTACTGTAGCTCTCAACTTTCCCAATGAAGGGGCTAAGGTTGCTCATCTATTGACCAGATCTGACCCCAAGACCAAGAAATTGTGGTTGAGACGAGCGTACAACAAAGAGGAAAAAATGTACAATGAGATGACTCTAGAGGAGAAAACCTATTTCAAGATTAGGATTACCACCTATTTCCTACAAAAGGGCTCAATCAAATTTCCACTTATGCAGCTAGGGGAAGTGTCATTTTAATGGGTAAAGTTGTAGCCAATCTTTCCTAGTATTGCTTCACTAAAATCCAATGACGATTTGAAGAAACGAAGTTAGGGAGATCAACACTTCCATTTCCATGCTTAATTAGAAAGCTATGCAAGCATGTTGGGATCCTAGGATACATCAATGATATCCCTAGGAAGGCTTAGAACGCCTCCTTCACTGAGCTCCTAAAACTAGCAGCACCAAGAATGGATCTTGGTGAAGAACAAGAAGTAGAGAAGAAGGTAGAGCCACGAACAAAAATGCAATGTGAGCTTGAGCAACGCACACAAGCATAAGATTTGCTGCTACCACCATCGCAAGACTATAGGCCTTTGATGAGCCATCTATAGAGGATCACTAAAACAGTTAGTTGGGGAAGTAGGAACGTGTTTAATCTCTTCCAAGTCATGGATGATGCTATATGGCCCACCGTGTCAGCTGACCCAATGCAAGGGAAGATCTAAATATAATCATGAGGAGAAGGATTCCAATGATCACGACAGATCTCTGGAAATGCTGCATCCTTTCAAGTAACATTGGAAACTAGAGAAGGTGCCACAATCGTGGTACTACAACATGAGGATGTGGCAGGCGTAGCATAGGTGATCATAAATCACATCAAAAAATCATTCAATGTGCCTGTTGTGCCACTGATAGATCTAACAGGGACTAGAGATGCGCAAGTATTAGCTGAGACTTCAATGACTTCTATGGTGCATGAGGATGTGCTTGATCAACTATTGCAAATGAGCGAAGTAATGACTACCTTATTTGACATCCCTAGTGATGTCATTGTAGCTCAATTAGATCTCATCACCACCAAAGGAAAGTTGGTTATGGTAGAAGTCAGGGCAGAGCATGCGAAAGCCAAAATACAGAGATTACAAGAAGAGTCAATTGCCCTACGAGCTGAGCAATGGGATCCTACCCATTTTGTTATGCTAGACCAACTCAAACAATTCAAGATAGAGGAACTCACCAAACTAACAAAGGAGAGAGTAGCTACTAAGTAAGAAAAGGAGATGGCATTTTGGAATGCCTCTACTATTGATGCGCAATCTCATGCATATAAAAAGGCATTGACTATCGTATAAGAGGAGAATAAGAAGCTCATTGTAGAAAATTTTAGGTTGACCACTATACAAAAACAAAAGAACATCCTAGAAGAAAGTGTCCACCAGTTGCGAGAACAACTGATGAGGGTTAACCAAGACATGAATAGATTGGCCCAAGAGAATAGAACCTGTCCATGGAGGAGGTCCTTGTTGTCCCTAGAAATCAGCAACTAAAATTAGCACGTGGCAAAATGAGGCCAAGAAGCTTAAAAAACTAAAAGAGCACTTCTACGACCAAGTTGGCATGTATAAGCAAATTAATAAAAAGGAAATCTAGATGGCCAGATCCCACATTAACTTCTTATCAATGCAGAATCCTGAGTGGTAGCCCATCTTGGATAGCTATGCCTTGGTCCAATAAGCAAAAGTTAAGAAACAAAGACTTGCAGATAGAGGATCTAAAGGAATACATGGTGTTAACTAACCTTATATATGCCAACCTTGCCATGTTAACAAGAAGTCACCCCCGAAATGAGCTAGAGAAACAAGTGACAACCACCTATGTGTTGTATGAGAAAGAGTTTGCAGATCGAAAGAATGCTTTGCAAAAGCTATAGGTGGCAAACTCAGAGTTAGAGGTCTTCAAAGCTAGTTATCAAGAAAAAAAAGATGTAGCCTTGAACCTAGCTCAAAGATTGACAGATTATCATAAGCTTAGGAACAAAGCTAGGGCTTTGAAGGAAGAACAATGGTAGTTCATGGCATGGTATGTAAAGGCGAATCAGATGTTTCTGTAACTGCCATTTCCTAGGGATGTATTGGTGCCAACACACATTGGCACAATAGCCTGGACAATGCATGACTTGAGGATGGAGTAAGAAAAGTTGTAGGTGCTACAAATTATTACAAATTTCAACGGCATGGCGATAAAGAGAAGCAACTGATGGAAGAGCCACTGCCTCCAAGCACCACATGAGTTTTCCATTTTTGTTTTTTTTATTATAATAATGTGTCCTATTATTGTACTACACCACTATGGCATGCAAAAAGTCAATTATTTTGTTCATTGTTTAAGTTAGTCAATAATCCCATACCTACCCAATATTTTTGTAGGAAACTTGTTCCTCATATTGTTTAACTCGAGGTCAAGTTTTCATTCAATCATTGGGGTATGATGAGTTGTCATTTGGTAGGTGCCGACATCAGATATGTGATGCCAGAGCCCCAACGTTGCGTACCTAACATCAAAGCTAATAAGTGACATCAGATATCTGACATCGCCTCATCTAGGTTTAATTATAAATATAGCACTTAGACGCTTGGATGAGGATGGAGGTAGAAGAAAAAGTAGAATATAGTTTTAGTTTTCAGTTTCCTTTCCTTAATGTTTGTCATTCCTAGTGCATGCCCGTAATGTGATGTTTGTAATTGTATGGCACCTTTGTTTGAGTGTGACATACTTGGATATGTTACATGACTTGAAATAAAGATTGAGATTACTCCCATCATTATGGCATCCACTTAGATTATTATTGCTTTTAATTGCTAAATTATTTACTATTTTCTTTAGTTAAATGTTTCCATTTATTGTTATTTACTATTCCTATTATTAAGCAGAATGTGTACGCATTACTTACAAGTGCTTAAGTGAAAGTACTTGGCAACCCAATAGTGTATCATTTGGTACATCTAGTGACATACACTTGGCAATCCTTGAAGTAGTGTCATGAAGTCCCAAACATATATAAACAATTAAGGGCAAATACCCATTGCACATAGGGTAGTGAGATTTCACTTTCCACTATCCATTAGCTTAATTAATTTACCTTTTTATCATCATCAAGAGTAGCATAGAATTAGATAACATCATACACCTCACTTCGAACTAAACCATATGTGAAAAAGCTACCACTAGTCCAAGCGGGAAGATAGCGAACAGTGATTAGATCATAATGATTAGATACCACAACTAGTCTCATCCATGAAATTCAACTGAATCATGTGTGAACACTTGTGATTCGTATGGTTGAGTGTAGGGGTACCTCATTGCTCAATTCTATCCTAGCAAGAGCATCACTAGAGAATAATTAAACTACACCACAAATAAGAAGAAGTTAATAGTTGTGGTGTATGTGCTTGAAAAATTCTGACATTATGTGCTTGCTTACTAGATCTATGTTCACATAGACCATAGTACCATCCAATTTTTAATGAACAAGCCAACAATCAACCTTAGAGTGATAAGATGACTTGTGATTATTCAAGCATTTGACATCACAATGATTGATAAAAAAGGGATAGAAAATGTTGTAGTTGATCATTTATCAAGGTTGAAATGGGACACATACAACTGAGTAGAACCCTTATTAGACTAATTTCCTGATGAGGACCTCTCCACTAGAACAGTAAAGGTTGTAAGTTCAACAAAATAGCCATGGACTGTAGAGCTGTAGAGTACTTGATGTATCTCACCACACAAGAGCTTTCTGTTGAATGGAATAGAAAGCAACGTGAACAATTTCTTCACAAAGCTAAACAATACATGGAAATAAATGGCAACCTATACAAAATTTATGTAGATGGGCTTATTAGATGGTATGTACCTGATCACGACAAGCAAGGGTATAAGTCTATGTGGTGGCCACTATGTAGGGTGTAGAACAACCCTTAAATTACTGATGATAGGGTACTTCAAGCCTACTCTGTTCAAATATGTGCATAATTTTGCCCAATCATGTGAACATTGCCAAAGAGATGGAGGAATTATGGCCTAACATAATGGGCCACAACACTAGATACAACCACTAGAACCTTTTGATATTTGGCGAATTGATTTCATGGGACCCATTCAACCTATGTCAAATGGAAAAGCATACATTATTATGATTGTGGATTATTGCACAAAGTGAGTAGAGGCAGCAACATCAAAAGATTGTACAGCAAAAACAACTGCCAAGTTTTTCCAACAACATGTGGTGAGTTGATTTGGAGTACCTAGAACACTAATATTGAATAATGGAACCCACTTCACCGATGCTACCTTTAAGAAACTCATGCAACACCTTAGGTCAACCATAAATTAACAACACCATATCATTTCCAAGCAAATGATCAAGCTAAAGTTACTAACCATGAAATTACTAGAATACTTACTAGGATGATTAGTAGGTTTAGACATGATTGGAGTATGAAATTAAACAATGCTCTATGGGCCTATAGAACATCCTAGAAATAACCTAAAGCATACACCTCACATGAGTTAGTCTATGGAAAGTTACTGATACTTCCAATCCATGAAGAGCTTCACACTTTAGCTATTGCTAGTGAATGTCATCTTGATTTGAGTTTAGAACAAAAGGAATGTCTAATGAATATGAATCTTTTAAATGAAAATAGACAAGTAGCACTTATGGGTAGTGAATTCCACAAGCACTATTCCAAGCTTAGGCACAATTTGCAGATAAGAAATGTAACCATACAACTGGGTAATAAGGTCCTCTATTACAATCCTAGTCATTTATCCCAAAAGGCTAAATTTCAGACACTTTGGGAGGGACCACACATAGTACACGCCACTTATCCATCCTATGCCTTACATATTCATCACCCATCTAGCCCACATAAGCTTATCCTTGTCAATATCCAACAAGTCAAACCATGCTATGAGTACTTGAAGAAATCTACCCAACCTACTCATCAATCTTCCACTTGTTCTATCTTCCATTTTCCTGACCTTCATAATAGTCGTGTGGATGTCCATTTACAACTGTAGGTACCTTACTGATTTTTCTATTTTCTTTATTTTACAATTCCTTTTATTTTTCAATTTTTTTTACATTTTCTCTTTTTTTTCAATCTTTCTCATTTCTTTCATTTTTCACATTTTAAAAATATTTTTCAATTCTTTTAACATATTTTATTCTTTATACTTTTTCATAATTTTTACCATCTTTTCCATTTCTTTTATACTTTGTTTCAAACCCTTTGTAAATAATTTTTGATCATTAATAAAACACAATTAAATAAAGGCAAGATATAGCTCAATAAGGTGAAGATTTCTCTATGATATGAAATCATAAGAAACTGATTATTTGCACAGTGAGCCCACATCATCCATCCATCCATTCTAATAATAAGAGGTTCTTATCATGGCCATAGTGATATTCTTTCCATCATCAAACTAAGAATAAACTTGTGATCATTATGCCTAGACAGAACCAAGTGGAATGAAAAGGGTGTGACATCAAGGGGACTTGTGGATTCTTTTTGGATTATTATTATAAGTTCTATCATGTTACTAAAGTTGTATTTTATCCTTGTAGATCTAACAAAAAATGAGAGTAAGAGTAAAATAAGTGCTACCTTAAAAACGTTGACACAAATAACAAATAAAGGACACAAAATAAGTTTTTGGGGATCCCACTGGAAAGACATGTTACCCATGCTTGAAGGTAGGCAGCTTCTTAAAAATGTAAAAATAAAAATAAGGTGCCTAAAATAAGCTCCTCCCTTGGACAATACACCAAGTTGCAATACTCCTTGTAACATTGATAGTCTTACAATTCTGATTCCAAGAGATGAAATGACGCGATGTTGTTGGAATGTGGTCTGGACTTGGTTTAAATCTTGGATGAAAAGGCTAATGATTACCTTAACCACTAATAAAACACAAGAGTTCATTATGCCTATGGTAAGACACCTCACATCCCAATTTCTATTGTCCCTTCTAAAACCATTTCATCTCACTATTTGAATAATCATAAATTATGATTTTATGTAACATAGAGTTACTCTTCCAATTTGGTGATACTAACATGTGTGTTTTTGCTAAATAGGTATGTCTTACATTCAACTCCTTAAGTGCATAAGGACACTTTTAGGTGTGGTTATACAAGGGCATTAAGGGCTGGAGCCTGCTTTGGAAAGGACGCACTTGTATAACTATTGTATCTTATACTTGCCAAGCGATTCCACATCATCTTGAGCCTTTCAATTCCAATAAATAACAATAAATACTTCCCATATCATTCACACTATTTGTTCTAATAACACAACAATGTTGTCTTTCTCATCCATTCCATCAATACCTCATATACTTTCATAGTCCAAGATTCCTTAATCATAAACTTTCAATGCCTATTTTTCACAATTGAAGTATCATCTCTATATCAAGACCCTTTTCCATGATGCATATCTTCCAACTATCCTATGGGACTCAATTTTTTTGAGCAAAACATTCAAAAATTTTGATTTTTCTATGGTAACATCATATCTATGATATCGCAGGAACCTATGATTTTGCATCTACGTTGTTGTATTTATGATATCATATCTCAACATAAAATCTATATATAGTGCGGGAGAGCTAGAAACAAGTTTTCATTTTTGAATTTCATAAGAAGGGAGTTGTTGCCAAATTTTCTTTGAAGTTAAGAGCTTTAACACTCCAACTTATAATGCCCATAACTTGCTCAATATTACCTCGATTTGCNAAAACAACTTTAGAAAGACTTCGAATTAATCATACCACTCATTTAAAGTACTAATGGGGTTGTTATTGACAAATTTCCTAATTCTACAATCATAATGAATTAAAAACTTGATATAACTAAGGGTATGAGTAAGGTACTAAATTGTTACCCATTTATGAGAATATTATAATAATTCCAAACCCTTGATTGATTGTAGATGGCTCCAAAAAGAAGAGCACAAGGAGAACTCTCACAATTGATCAGCAAAAGACCACAAGGTCATGGAAGAGGACAAGCAAGCGAGCAAAATCTACAAGTAGAACAAGGAAAGCAAGAAGCACAATCCTTCAACATTCATAAAAAAACTCTTACCACAGAGCAATCTACTCATGTAGAAGTGGATGTTCCACTAGCACATATCCAAGGACAACAACTTACACTATCATCTGAATGTCTTTAGGCTATTCAAGAAAAATCCATCATGTCAACAGTAATTGTGGAACTTAACTTTGATTCATTTTTGGAATTTTCTCTAGAAGTTGTTAAGGACCAACTTTAGTCATCTTCTTTATGGCCTACTGTGACAAACAATGGAGAATGGTATCTACAAGAAACACTCTAGTTTTGGCAAAATTAAGAAGTTGATGTGACAGTTAAAATTGAAGGAATCTCAGTATCTTACTTAGTTAAGACAATTGTAGAGGTATTGAATGTTCCTAATCAAGGAGCAAAGGTGGCATAGATATCAACCAAATTTGATGCAAATGTTAGGAAATGAGCGTATGGCAAGGAAGATAAAGAATATAGCAAATTGACTGCAAAAGAAAAGATCTATTTCAAAATTGTCACTTATCACCTATTTCCATAGATTGAATAGAATCTCTACATATGTGGCCAAAGGGAATGCAATACGAATGGAAAAAATCAATGCAAACATGGCTCACCTCTACTTCACAAAAATCCAAAGGTGGCTCGAGGAAAAGAAGGAAAGGAAGTTAACACTTCAATTCTCTTGCCTTATCAGAAGTTATGTAACTAAGCTAGTATCCAAGGGTATACAAATGATGCATTGAGAAAGGCACAAAATGTTTCCTATGCCAAAATTCTTAAGCCATTGCCTCCCAAAAAGGACCAATTAGAAGAACAACCAAGCATTGAGGAGACTACCCAACCCACAAGACAGCAGCTGCAGCAACCACAAGTTCCACCATTACTACCACAAGATTACAAACCTTCAACAAGTCATCTGTAACAAATTGCAAAAATCATCGGTTAGGGACACAGGGAAGAGACCAATTTATTCAAAGTAATTGATGATGTAGTCAGGCTAAGCATTTCAACCAATCTCACTAGCGAACAGATATTGTTGCAGCCAAGAGGAGGGGCCCAGTGGTCACAATAGATTTCCAAGAACACCACATTGTTCCAAGTGGTGCTTGAATCAGGAGAAGGAGACACAATTATGGTCATGCAACACCATGATGTAGCAGAAGCTATAGAAGTGATCACAGATCACAGTAAAGAATCCTTTAATGTACATGTTGTGCCACCAGCTATTATTTCTGGAGCCAAAAATGCTCAAATGCTAGTTGGTACCTCTGTGACTCCTGTAGAACATGAAGATGTTTTGGATAGACTATTGTAGATAGGACAAGTTATGACAAACCTATTTGATATTCCTAGTGATATCACTACAACATAGTTTAAATTGATTGCCACCAAAGGAAAATTAATCATGGAAAATGAGAAAGAAAAGGTAATATGAAATTCTTTAGTAGGTGAAGCCCAATCATATGTGCATACCAAAGCACTTGCTACCTTACAAGAAGAAAATAAACAACTTGCTACAGACAACATGAGGTTGACCACAGTAGAAAAGCAAAAAAACACTCTAAAAGAAAGCATCCATTAGTTGAGAGAGCAACTAATGAGGGTCAACCAAGATATGAACCGCTTCGCAAGAGAAAACAAAACCCTCTCCATGGAGGATGTACATGCCATTATATAGAAATCAACCATCAAAATCAACACGTGGCAAAATAAGACTAAGAAACATGAAAGGTTCAAAGAACACTTCCAAAACCAAGTGGGCATGTACAAGTAGATAAATGAGAAAGAGATCCAAATGGAAAAAGCCAAAATTAGTTCAATTGTAGCACAAAATCCTAATTGGAATCCATCTTGGACAGCATGGCCCAAACCTATCAAGCAGAAGTGAAAAATAAAGACTTATAGATAGAAGACTTAAAAGAATACATGACATCATTAACAAACCTTTGAAATGCTAATTTGGCCATGTTAACAGCAAGCAAGCCCATAAATGAACTAGAACAACAAGTAGCAGCCACTTATGCTTTATATGAGAAGGAATTTGCAAGTACAAAAGATGCTCTATGGAACTTCCAGTAGCAAACTTAGAACTAAAAACAATCAAGGCTGGCTACCAAGGGCAAAAGGATGCAGCAACGAATCTAGCCAAAAGATTAACAGACTATCATGAACTCAGAGAAAAAGCTAGAGCTTTTGAAGAAGAGCAATAATAGTTTGCGGTGTGATACATTAAAGCCAATCAAATGTTTTCACAATTGCCATGTTCATGGAACATGTTGAATCCATGAAACATTGGTTCATTAGCATGGATGATCCATGATCCTAGAATGGAAGAAGAGAAGTTGTAGGCGATCTTGAATAGATACCAATTTAAGAAGCCTGATGACAAAGGGAAGAAACCTATGGAAGACCCACCTCCACCTAGAACAACATAAGGCTACATTCAACCTTGCCAAATCTTGTCTTTTGTTTTTCTTTTTAAATTATCATATCATGTGTTCATTTTTGTAAACTCCACTGTGGTGCTAGAGAGCCATGTATATAGAAGTCAATGTCATATAAATCTACCTCCCAATTTTGTAAGAAACTTCATCCTCATTTTGTTTTAACTCGAGGATGAGTTTTCAATTAGTTGTGGGGGTATGATAAATCCAAAAATTTTAAGTCAACAATATCCTAGTTATGATATCGTATCTACAATGTCATGGATACGTTATCATATCTCAACATATGTTATCATATAAATGATATCGTGGGATGTGTGCCAGCCTCTATAAACAACACTTGGATGCACAGATCCACAGTAGATTTGATAGCTTAGTAATAGAACTCTTTCAATTTGTTTTCTTGAATTTAGTACTTAGCAATGTGTTCCCGCAGTGTGATGTTTTATAATTGAATGGAATCTTTATTTGAGTGTGATGTACTTGGATGCATTGCATGATCAGTAATAAAGATCAAGATTACTGTACATCATTACAACAACACTTGGTTTTATTCCTGTCTTTAATTAGTTTACTGTTTACTATTTTCATAGTCAATGTTCACAATTACTTGGAATTTACTTTTAATGTTGTTAAGTGGAATGAGTATGACTGATCTCAAGCACATAAGTGTAACTACTTAGTAACCTAGTAGTACTGTCACTTGGTATGCCCAGTAGTGAGGTACATGGTAATCCCAGTAGTAGTTGCACAAAGTCCAAGGTGTGATTGAAAGATCAGGACTAGCTACTCATCGCATAGACTAGTTTAGATTTGTTTTACTATTACTTAGATTTAGAAACTTTTACTTTCACTTCATGTTTATTAGGAGCACAATGGCCAATACAACATCAATATCATATACCTCATCATGAGTTAAGCCATACACACTGATTTTACTAGCTCAAGTCGGAAGACAATGATCGCAAACACTAACTAATTACTAGTATAATCACACTACCTTATCTACTGATGAAGCACTAATCAGTCGATGCGTTGACAGGGTCGCGTATAAATAAGAGCGTCATCCGCCTCATTTGAGAATCCTTTTGTCATTTGTAGCTAGACTCTTTCAGTTTGTTTCCATAGAAGTTAGATTATTTTCCTAGTGCATGCCCGCAGTGTGATGTTTGTAATTGTACG
>MNCI01018018.1:288120-318630 GCA_015680685.1 Gnetum montanum | reverse complement strand
GTGACTACTTGGTAACCCAGCAGCATACCTAGGATCTACGCTTGGTAACCCCAGTAGTCGTCGTGCACGAGGTCCAAGATGTGTACGGATGATTAAGGAACAGATGCTCATCACACTTAGGTTAGCTTAGACTCATTTCCTATTGCTCATTAGTTTAATTAATATTATCTTCCATTGTCTCTAGGAGTAGCGTTGCTTTAGGATCACATCATACACCTCACTCTGGACTAAACCATACGTGACAAAGCAAATACTAGTCCAGGTGGGAAGACAGTGAACTGCGATCAATGTGTAACTATCTAGATACCACAACTAGCCTGTCCACAGAGTTCGACCGGATCGTGTGTGAATGCTTGTATTCGTATGGTTGGGCGTAGGGGTACCTAGCCGCTCATTATCTACAGAGTTCGATTAGGATTGCATGTGAACACTTGTATCTCGTATGGTTGGGTGTTGGACACTCCACCGCTCATCAATTGTAAACGAATTATTTATAATTAAAAAATCCAAAGTAGGTTGATCAAACTAAAGATTTGGCATAACTTCGCTAGTGGATGGATCACTTAAGGGATCAACAACTAAATCTAGTGGCATTGCATGAAGTCAAACAACCACTAGAGTCAGCAACCAACAAACCATGGTAGGCATAGGTGCAAGAAAACAAAAACCAGTAGATGATGAAGAGATACTGTAGGAGTAGCAACACATAATTCATATTAGGTGGATGTGCACAGTAGCAAAGCTGCTTTGCTAGCTATGGTTATGGTTGTGCCTTACAAATCATGGATCGTAGTTGTTGTTAGACCTAAGGTATGCATGCCATATCTTCGTGATTTCATTTCAATTACATCAAATCTTGACCTTGGACCATGTAGACCTTCATTTGCATTGTCATGTATGAAGCTTTTAAGGCTACTTCTAACCACAACAAGCTCTTTTCCGAGAAACATTTTAAAGGGATTCAATAAGGAAAATGAAATAAAATATTAAGGCATGTTATGTACATGTCACGTGTAAATTCTTTCAAGTTTTGATACCTTCTCACTTTCCACCAGTGTTTTGCATGAAACATTTTATGATTTATAAGTTTGGTGTTGGATTCTAAAATATAAATATATTAAAAATAAAAATTTAGAGTACAAAAGCAAAAAAGCATTGCAAAGAGAAGAAATAATAAAGCTACAAAAAGGAAAGACCTAATGGTTCTGGGAATGACTTTTTAAATTTTCATCCTTATAATCAATCTTGAAAAACCTCCCCTCTAGGAAAAGGATATAGATCAAACTTTGCCCTCATTCAAAACTATCCAAATGGATTTTTGCTTCCTACTAAGGGCTTGCATCTAAATGAGTTTTCACTTCCTACTAAAGGCTTGTGTCCAAATAAGTTTTACTTCCTATTAAAAGCTTCCTGTTAATAAAAAAGAGAAACTAAATAAAAAAACATTTAAAAATTTAGCTGAAGCATCAACTATTAAATGATGTTACGTTGAATTGAGAAGGGAGGAGAATACTCTTTATGGTAAAATTTAATTAAATCATATTAGTGATAGGTGGTCTAAGTGGTTAGCTCCTTGTCTTGTCATGAAAATTTGGCTAAAGCCTAATCAACTTTTCAACAATGGAATGTTCATAAGGCATAAAGTGCCTTAACCAAAAGTAAGCTTACTTGGTTAAAATTCAAGATGAACACTATAAGGAATTTTTCAAATATCTAAATAGTTCATCTCCTTTGCATTCATTAGACAAAATTTTAATTGATTGTACATCATCATTGACCATAAAATACTTCTTTTCTACCTTAGAAATCATTTTGAAGCTTTATTTACTATTACTCCTATCGATATTTCTACCTTAGAAAATATCCTGTGATATTACTCAACTTGAACTTCAAGAGGCATGTTTTAAAATGAGAATAGGTAAGGCTCCAGGCTATGATGGCTTTGAAGTTGATTTTTTAAAAAATCATTAGGAGCTTGTTGGCAATGATCTCTTCCAAGTTATTAATGAGCTTATCCATTAAAATTTTTGGGGGCCAAAATTAAATTAGGGAATAATTCCAACTAGCAACCCATCATACCTATTAACATGGTGTATAAATTCTAGGTTAAATGCTTGGCATTACAATTGAAGAAGATTCTTTATCATATTATTTCTTCTCAACAAACAAGTTTTGTTCATGGTGGATATATTTTAAACCTGCTTGAAAAAGTCCTCAGTGGGCAGAAGATGAGAGTTAAGATATTTTCTTTATGAAGCTTGTTTATGCAAAGGCTTATGACAACATTAAGTGGGATTGCATTTTGCAAATCATGACTAAACTTAGTTTTGGCCCTAAGTCTCTGCATATGGTGAAATGCTTATTCTCAAATGCTATTGCTAAAATAACTACTACATTTGGTATCACTTCGCCTTGCTCTATGCATGGGTCAATAAGACAGTTTTCTTCTTGCTCATTATTGTAGCATACTTTCTTTACCATCAATTAAATTATGATATTTAGAATAAGGCTATCACTAGAGTTCTTTTTGCTCCTCAATATCTACTTCTTAATATGCATTTCATTGATAACTCCTTTTTCTTTGTTCAAAATACACTTGTTAATCTACATCGCCGCTTGTTTCAAGTGGAATAATATTGCTCTGTTTCTTCTTCTATTTATAGTTTCAAAAATAATTACCTTTGTTTGACTCAAAAAATTGGAAGCTAATCCATGATCAAGATATCATTAAAATTTTGGGAATTCCCTTTTATTTTAAAAGATTTGTTCAGCTCTTTGAGCTCAAGTGATATATCGAATTCAAACAAAAATTGATAAATGAAAAACACAACCCCTTACTTTAACAAGCATCTAGTTTGCAAATTTATTTGTGCTCCTACTCGTGTATTATTTTTCATGTTAGACTCCTCAAGCTACTTATCAGAAGTTGGAATCGTTATTTAAAGATTCTCAAAAAGGTTTTCACCAACTTGTGCAGATAGATATCCTTAAAAATAAAAATGTATAAACCATCTCCTTATATCTAAGCATTGTGCAAAATGTAGAATGCTTGAAATTGTACTCAAATAGCTCACCAAGGTTTTCACATAGAAATAAAAAAGTTCAAGTTTTAATTTTACTTAAAAATACTTAAATTTGTTTCTGAAAAAAATTTAATAGAAGAATTAAATGAGCAATGAAATTTGCCTGATGATTATAAAAGGTTTTTTTAAATGAAACATTATTTGGAGAAGTGGGCACTAATTTGAACATTACAAATAAATGAATGCAAATTTTATGGAAAAAAATTACAAAAACTGAAACAATTCTCAAGAGAGAATACTACAGTATACAAATTCCATGTATACTTTATTGCTAACATAACTTACTTAGTTCTCATCAAGAATCACGGGGAACAAATCTATTTTCCTCACTTTAGTATTCCTCAATAATAGCTGCCGTATGATTAAAGCCACATGAGATTTGTAGCGCGCTAACATGCATATCAAATTTAATTTGAGATGGTTCAAAGTAATCAAATTCGTTGCCAAGCCCCTGCAAAATCAAAATGAGAAGGTTGTTAAAAAGCAACAAACACCTTAACCCACACAGACAAACAAAAATGAAGAACAGCACCTAGAATTCATTTAAAGCTCTAGCAACTGCTTTGCCGACTTTGTTGGACTTGAAATAAAGTATTGAAAAATCGAAACAAAGGTGTAAGCATTCTTTGAGCATGTAACAAATTTTAAAAAGTTGATCCCCTTAAGAATGACAATTGCAATGAGAGTCCATACAACTTCTCCCATTAGAGATATCAAGCAATCCAATGTGCTAAAAAAATTGCTAATGGCCCACAATGCAAACATCAAGTAATTGTTTTTTATTTAATTAACTGAAAGTGAGCAAATGAAAGAAGACACACAACACTCAGATTGCCTGGGCAAGAAGCAATGACTCTAAGCTGAAACGTGTTCTTTACAGTAATGAAACACTATTCAATGAACACAAAACCGTTGTCTAGATAAATCCGACATCTCAAACGGAGATGTAAATCCACCAAATCCCCACTTAAATTAAGGAAAACAATATTCCTAAAATGTGAACTGACTAGATACAGAAGGATAAAAAACTCTAATTGGATGTTGAAAGTTTTTCCAATGAAATTAAAAGGTGAACTTTCTTTAAGACATGGAAACGAAGTCCCAGAAATACATCGTTTTGCAGGCAAAAGAATTTATTGAGCAATTGTGTCAGCAACTAAGCATAAATTTACAGGCAAAGGACTGAGAAAAAAGGCACTAACCAATTGCCCTCCAGAGGAGTGACCATCATGTGAAAATGTTCCTTGTGAGCCTCCCCATCCCCATGTAAAAATCTTACCATCTGTTTAAAAACGAACTTAAGTTACACTTGCTGATAATTTAAACAAAATGAAAATGGAGAAGAATCGTTTCCCCTTTTACAAGTCAAATTGTGGGATTCAGGCATTTGCTGTGAACTTGATAGTAACAGCAGGAAAAGAAACTTACCAGAAATCACAACCGAGTGCTTCCAACCACATGAAACCTAATTTAGAAGTAACGTAACATCAGAACTTTTTGTTATAATCAAAAACAGTCCTTCAAGGGTAACATTAAAAGTTGCCTTTCTGTATATTATCAAATGGACAACACACCTTGGAGACATTAAGATGCATTAGTTTCCCTTGTACTCTCTGTGGCAGAGGAGATAAATTTATGGACCTAAAGAACGTAAAATTGTTTAATTCATAAATCATAGATGCTTTCAATTTTAATAAAGAACAATTAAATTAACTTTATAACAGCTGAAAACACATGATATTCATTTTTGACATGAAGGTCATACCCAAGACCAAGGCAGCCATTTTCATTTGAACCCCATGAGTAAACATCTCCATTATCTGAAATCACAAAAAAATACATAAATAAACAACAAAAATTCCAGCAAACTAACAATTAAATACTATGCATGTATAACATCTGGGAAAACAAGCAAACAAGTGAATAGCATTAAATTTTCTTCTAATTAAAAGTATAGCATGGAAAAAAACATATATAGCCGAATTCGATGCATCACTAAGTCTACATATCTGCTTGGAAACAAGTAAAGATTTTTATCATGTCAAACTACTTGATGTAGTCTTGTGATCTTATGTGCAAGTGTGCATGCCGGTTCTTGCTCCAGCATGAAGGAAAGAACGACGTACTACGATACTTTTGGTTTCGCCGAGCCCTGCTTTGGTCTCTAATTAGGTAGGTTTCCTGGTTAAGAGCGCTAGTAAGAGTTCCACCTTAAGCTCTCATGGTAGTGCAACATCTAACATGAAATACGGTACTTTCCATTTGTGAAATGAAGAAATAAATTTTTAATAGAAACAACTAAGATAAGTATTTTACTTGAAACCTAAAAAAGTTTCTGAACTATTGATACGAGATGGTTGGTAAAGCAATGATAAGGTTTTTACGATGGATAGAAAATTAGAGCCAGCGCAAAAAACTTTCATCGAACTTCAAGATAGTAATAATGATAACACACTTGATGTTATACAGTTAGTTAAAATGCTTCTTTATCCAGAGTATTTGCAGTATTCTAAGACAGAAACATGTGGGATACTCATACCTGTCTTCTACTTGCCCAAAAAAACCGATTGCATTTTTATCTTATTAAGCTCAGAACTACACTATTGTTTTCTCCTTCATTGTTGACTTCAACGGTTGTATTGATGTTCAATCAACTTAAGTTCCTTCTCATCTTTAACCCAAAATATTCGTTCTTACAAAAAATGATCTATAATTGCAGGCCATCAAAGAAGAGCTTATTGCAAGCAGTGCCTGTCAGGATAAACATACATGTCTCATAGAAACTTAAGGAATCATTATGAATGCATGAAACATACATGCCAAGGCTCTATTGTATATGCGGATGCACTACTATATAATATATCATCATTCTAGTGTCGCTCAACAATCATTACTTCTTATTCACTTCCAATAAGTTTGCATCTTTCTATGAATCATCATTTATGTGCAATAGCATGACTAGTTGGGCAACACAGGCTTCAATAACTTTTGCTTTGTTCAAGAATAGCTACGGTATCTATAAGACGGCATGATAGCTCCAACTTTTTTCACATTTGAATTCTGTGTAACGAGCACCATTAAAAGTATTTTTAAAAGATCTTGAAAAAAAAAGGCATATGTGTACATAAACTTGTAACAACATAGCATTTATAACATTATTTTTAAGTAAACAAGTAAGGTTACGTTATTACTAGATATGGCACATGTGTGATAACCTCCACAAGCAACTTCCTTTGTGAAAGGAATTTCATTCACAGCAGACGGCACAGAGCAGTTTTGCATTTTTCCTATACCCTGAAAAAATAACCAATTCACAACTAGTTATTTCCTAAGTAGCTCAAAGATATTCTCAATGAAATTTTACAACACAAGGTATCAAGCCTCACAAGGTTTCTGTAATGAACGTAAAACTAACCAATTGAAACATTGTACCCTGACCAAATGTCAGCAGAGTACCCTTTTCTGCAAAATAAAAAAAAAGTCATAAATACTTGAAAAGTATTGAAAAAAAGAACATTTCACAGTTAGAACTGCATAAAATATGAAACCCAGAAACACCCCCACCCTGAAAAAAATCATTAAAAAAAAAACGTATTTACCATCAACACAAGCAGAATGGGTCATTCCAGCAGCAATCTTACAAACCTGAAAAATAGAATAAAATTCTGGGTCATCATAACTCGTTTGTGCGATTAAATTCTTCCAAATCCTCGTGATCAAAAGTTACAATAATTTCCTATAATACACAAAGACAAGCATGGTTATTGTGACCTTTACTCCCTCCAATGACTGAAGTAGCTTTGGTGTATATTCACTGCAACAAATGAGAAATATGAAGAAACATCACATTTTCAAGACACTTGGGATGATATACAGATGTATAGATTTACAATCTAGTCATCCTAGTAGACGAAACAAACAAAATGTGAGGTTACAATCACAAATAGAGAAAAACGCTACCAGTTGGCATTTATATCTCATAAAACTAAAGGTGATCCATAACAGTATCAGAGGATTCATTTAGCTGATTATATACAAATTTACATTCACAATATACTATAAAATCTGATATAACTATGTCTTTCCAAGGAAGGGTACCCTATAATAGGCTAGCAGAAGTGTTTGTTCTGATCTATAACAATTCACAAACTGAAGTCCATGCCTGACAATGCTACACATGTTGCACTAAATTGAAGGGATGTAAAGTATATATCCCAAGATTCCATGGCAGAATGTTCACTCCTCTTCATATTTTTGAAGGCTCAATCATAAGCTTGAGTGAATGCAACAATGCAACAGAAAGGAAGCATCTTAGCCACTGATCCAGTTAACTAGCCTGACAATGCTACACACGTTGCACAAAATTGAAGGGATGCAAAATATATATCCCAAGATTCCATGGTAGAATGTTCATCCCTCTTCATATTTTTGAAGGCTCAGTCATAAGCTTGAGTGAATGCAACAATGCAACAGAAAGGAAGTATCTTAGCCACTGATCCAGTTAACTAGCATACTTAAAAATATCAAACTTAAAACCACTTCAAACATAAACAAAGATTGTCAATGTCCACAGCAGGCTAGACTTAGGTAGCTGTCAAGCCAATATGTAAATGATTATTATTGGAGGGTCACTTCAGCATATGGTGGAATCAAGATACATTGATGATGAACATACACTCAACTAATATTAAAAATCTGGCTTGTTTCATGCATGCTAACTCATAGTAACAATAGTGACTTGCATGGAAACATTCAAGAGAAAAATCCATGATGAATCTCAAATAGAAAAAATCTCAGTTGAAAACAGGAGTGGGCAAAATTTGAGCTGCTATATATATATATTCTTTTTGCAGATAGATCATTACTACTATTAATGTTCTTGAATTCATCTATAATTAGAAAATGATGAAAACCTTGAATCTCCGAGAAATTTGAACATAGTTGATTGATGACCATGACCAAGTCGTCCATGCTCTCCTAAACCCCAGCTGATCACCCTACCATCATCTATTTTGCAGAAAAGAAATATGTGAAATGAGCGTTTTTGGCTATATAAGTTAGAGATGAATGCATCTTGCAAAACATGGTATTACAGATCCAAATCTAAAGGCCACAAAACTATTGTTACCTGTGAGAGACAGAGAATGCATCCCACCCAAAGCAAGGGATGTGATCTTCAAACCATTCAGTGCCTCCACCTTCCTTGCAGTACAAACCATCTTTGGTGCCTCTGTAAAAAACAATTAGTAAAAAAGTAGAACTACAAATAGCCCTCAAACATTAAGACTTATTTTGAATGATGTTTTTTAAACTAACAGTCGAGAAGAAAAAACGAGAAATGATTCTAAAGAGAAAAATAACTAAAATTTTTAGTTATATGTTGCTAAAGATTACAACAATGAAGATATATAGTATGAATATCACTTAATGTTGAGTGAATTTCCCGAGATACACAGAGTGAACACTTATCTAGGCAGTTGCTCCTGAAAAGCGTCATCCCTCCTCCGGGGGTCAAACGAGTGCCTCTTGTCTAAGAGTCAAAAACTTACCAACCCACTAAGATATGTGGACTAATATAGCTCCCGCATAAAACATACAACCGCAATAGCAACCTTCATAGCACAGCATTTACATCAATCCTACTGCAGACCCAAGGTTTATAATTAATCCTAAACAACAGGATTTGTTTCACGACCACATGTCTAAGTTTTGCTATTAATTCTAATAAATCTCAAAACTAAAATCCTTTCTTGCATTAAATACAATTGAATTTTCTTTTAATAAGTCAAAAAAACTTATTTTGTTGATAAGCTCCAAGATAATTAAAATTGCACTTTTCTGATAATTCATATAAAGCTTTAGAAGAAAAGAATAATAAACATCAAGGGCAATATCTTTTCATCCAAATGTAAGCCTGCATTCTTTTCATTATTTTAAAGACAGAAGGCCTTACTTTTCCCCAAACCAAGCTGGCCACTTTGATTACTTCCCCAAACATAAACAATGCCTTCTTCTGCAGAAACATTGAACAAACAGGATAAGAACAAGCTGGGTAAAAACCAATAACCTTTGTTTTTCACAGAGAATACAAATATATTAGAGCATTCAAGTTTAACATTCAATTGTGTGCAGTTATTCTAAAACTGAAAAGAAAATTCAAATCTGGGTTAATTAAGCCAGCCAAATGTTAGAGCCAATGAAAACTGTTTAAACTATTTACAACCATAAAGTTAGGTCACAAAGCATATCAAGACCTCTAAATGAAATAATAATAATAAATACTAACTCTGCCAATACTGGTCCTAAGCCCAGATAAGAAAGGAAGAGGGTTAGCATCAAGTTGGCAGCCAGTTGTAAAACCATGCCAAATCTCATGGATAAGTTGTATTTTGAAATTTTGCAGATGCTAGGGCATTCCCCTGATACAATACGTAGTAGTCACAGTGCTGCATGGACTTGTTAAGGAGTCAAATATGATGACAAAGATCTAATTTTTCATAAAGAAGAATGGCGAAAAAGAACTCATATAGCAAACCCCATTTTGTTGAGACAAGGCTAGGATAATGATGAATACTTAATACTCATTTTCTTTGTTACTTGTACAATGCACTACTGTATTAAATCAAACTTGTTGCTTTCTCAAGAAATTTTTTCTTAAAAAAATGATAACAAGAAAACATTTGAGAATACACCACCATTACATCATTCAAGTCTTTCATGTTCTTGCTATTTCTCATGTGATTCTGCTTAGATTACAACAATCATTCTAATAAGTAGTACCTATAATCTTACAATGCTTACAAGACTATTGACAAGGTTATGGTCAAATATAGAAGGAAAGGGCAATGAGAGGTGGCTCAAATGGTTAGCTCATTGTATGACAAGCATTTACAGGTAAGAGATTGCCAATTCAAGTCATATTTAATGCATTATTAAATTTCACTATAATTATTTTGGCTCTATGTCTATATTTCTTCTAAAGTATCATGTTGGATATGTCTTCGGGTGTACTTACAGTTAAAATTGTTTTAGATTTGGAGCACGTTAGAGGTAATTCTTTAGATTCACCAATCCAAGATCTTACAGCTAATATCTCGATTAGAGCACACGGTTTTATCAACAAACTTCATTTGAGTTAACATTATCTAAATTATAGAAAGTGGAAGATAAATTCACCTACCAAGGGAAAAGCACACATGCAGGTTATATGGGTCTACAGCCCTTGAGAAGGAGCAACTCGTTTTTCTTAGTTGCCATATAACTGAACATTTCAGCCAAAATACAATCTTACTGCCAAAAATTTGTATGATTTGGTTAGCTACTTTGTTGAGTTGGTATTAGTAACAGAAACTGAAACTGAATTTTTATGTACATCCACTAAGACCCTCTAGATCTCTCAGGCTAGTTTCAGAATTCCTTTTACAAATTTTTTTTAGATATTTTCATAACTCAATGTAGCCCACCAGTATCAAGCCTCTAACATGGGTTTTCCAAACCAAGACTCTTACCACTAAACTAACACCTCATTGTTTCAGAATTCCTTTTTCAGGACATTAATGTAATGGCTGTCCAATAGATCCTTTGGGTTTACAGACGTAATAAAATCTCCGACTTCAGTTTCAATTACAATAATATTGTCCTCCCATCTTCATATAACATGAATTTAAGAGAACGAAAATTCCTGTTCCATAAAAATAGCATGCTTTTAATCCTAACCAGAACAATTGACATTTTTGAAGGATTGTAAGAATTTTTTCCTTATTGGATACTTATCTAGGTCAATTTATGAATAATTAGCTTCAGTTATATGATATCAATCACCTAGGTGCCAGCTTACTCTACAAGCGGCCTCAATGCAATGTATCAGCTTTGTAGTACAAACATAACCAGAATAAGTCTTGGGTACTCATAAATAATGCAATAATGTTGATGTTGCTGTAATTGCAATGCTACCAAGACAGCATCAAGCTGTAAAGATGCCACTGGCCTTCATTTGTACAGTGAAATGGGCAAGATCCCATGCTCCCAATAGAGACTGTGGTTAGATCCACCAACCACAGCTCAGCAGTTTTGGCAATAAAAAAAAAAATGAAGAGGATTGGAGTCAATATCTTGTCAACCAGTGAACTCCAATCTGACAATAGCTGATCAGTTTCTTCAAATCCAGTATTTTTTATGTGTGCCATTTGCCCAATCCCGTAAAATAATTCATACTTAGTTAATTCAATCCAATAACTTTTATATCTGCCATTTGCCCAATCCCATGAAATAATTCATACTTAGTTAATTCATTCATAAAATCATAAAATTTTTCAAACCTAATGTCGTGTCTACCAAAATAAGTCTCAGCCAGTACAATCACTTGTCAATCCAAATATTAAATTCAAACAAAAGAGATCATCTTAGTCAGGTGAATAAAAATATTACTAATTTACAGATTAGGTCAACCTTAGGTTTAAAGGGCATCGAGACAAGAAGAAATACTACTAGAAAGATAAAGCCCATGCTCAATCATCTATCTGCATTATCTTACATAGGTTTTGATACTAATGTAATGCCCCATTCTTCTTCTCCTCCTTCTTCTTTGGGAGCTATATGAGAATCTTTGAGTGTACCTAAATCACATAAATCCTTAAGCTCAAATGCATCATTTTCCACGATCCTTCATTTTTCATTGGAATCTACATCATATCATATTGAGGTTAGCTAACAGTATTAGCCAGATAGCAATAAAAAGTTTGTGGAACTAATGAGAAAGATTATACTTTCCAAATAAATAATAAAAAACTCAAGATTGTGGATACATACAGATATTTGACAGTAAAATGCTCTCAAAATCATAATAGAAGCATTGTATATCACAATGAGTTGCAAACAGACATAAGGCTTTACATACAATATAGAACAGATGTAGCAATAACAATATTTGCTTGAATAATTCAAAAAATATATTTTTCAAACAATTGTACAAACTACAATGCTTTATGGATGTGTGTTGTGGGACCCATGTCTTGATCAAGAATCATGAAAGAAAATTAAAAAACTTCAAAAACAGTTCTTGTTGAATGAATTCAAGGTGAAAACTTCATATGCAATATTTTTATTAGAAGATAATATGCAATATTTTTATTAGAAGCTAATTTGTTGCCACTAGAAGTTGAAGCAAGGTATCAATTCTTAACATTCTACTTGAAAAATAAAAATAGCAATAAGATCTCAGGAGATATCATCCAAAAATCGCAACAATAAGGGTGGTTCCATAAAGGATGATTGTGGCAACAAAAACAAAGTATTAATAATATTGATGTAATGATAAATTCAAAGTATGCTTTGAAATTTGTTACAAAGAATGTTTTAGAGAGATAGCAAAATGAAGCACATATACAAGGAAAAAAAAAAGTTAGTCTTACTAGCAAAATATTAGAGGTGGTAGACATGATTAAACAGAATATCTACATGCAACAATTCCATTATCCATGAGAGCATTAATTAGTAAAGTAAGAATGGGATCACGCCATCTTCAAGTTGAAATTGAAAGATGAAACAATGAGCAGCATGAAGACAAAATATGCCAAATGTGTTTACTTCAAGTAGTAGAAGATAAGCAACATGTATTATTTGAATGTTGCAAACCAGATTTCTTTAGAAGAAAATGACAAAGTTCTAGTCAATCTTTGTATCAGCTATTCAAGCTACAAGTGTTAGTTCTAGAGAATATAGAAAACATGTTCAAGTTACATGAATATTGGATACATCTACAATGCACAGGATTTATTGCTATTGATGTATTGTACACAAGTTTTAGTTTCATAATATAAAAAAACAAGATATGATCACATACCCCTCCATGCAATATTATTTAGTATATCTTCCTGAATAAATATAACGAGGAATGAAACCATATGTAATTTCAAACAATCAAAGATAAATAAAAATAAAACACAGTTTCTCTGACATGCACAACCCTTATAACAATCATCATAATATAAGCCAATATGGGAAAAATAGAAACAAGAAAAGAAACTTCAATTTTTTAATTACAAAGATACACTTTCTCTAGTAGATTGCAAACATCACACAAATGTACAAAAAATCCCTCAAATACATAAACTCTTAAACCAAAGAAAATTTGTGGTTATTCTCAAAAATTATGATTATTAATAAACTTCTCTTTTTAACTGTTAAAAAGCTTACATAAGATAGCGAATTTAGAGCCTCTTGCAAATGTTTTGACCATGGTAATTCAGGAACATGTCATCATATACCACAATAGATCTTCAAATAGTGATGCACAGACATCGTTACATTAGTAGCCTGTCAGAACCAAAACTTTGACTATATGTATTTGCCAGCCTATATAGCGAACAAGATAATTTGCTAGAAATTGGGCGGAACATAAGAGTTGACTAAGAAGCCCAAGTGACCACATGCTATAAGGCATGAGCCAAAAGTTGATAAGCAAGGTCCTAGTTTGAACCTCTTGATCATTGCAGCAAATGCCTTGGGCTTTCTAATTAATCGGACGATTAACAGAGGCTTCCTTCATGGGCTTCAGCTTCACAATTCCAATAATCAATTAAAAGCACGTTATGTGATAGATAAATAACAGCAGGATGGTTCCGTTCTTAAGCATATGGCTAATGTCCCTCTTGTAAAAGGATTTTGTTTAATCATACTTAGAAGGTAATTGGAAAACAGCTAGTAGTTTGTGTTACTATGTTGAACTTTCAAGATGGCTCCATTATGTACCATAAAAGACGCCAAATAATAAAATTATTTAATTGATATGTATCATTCCCAATACAGGATGAATAGATAAAACTTGGCTGATTACACTCTCAGACTTGTCAATAAGGTGTGTGAAACCTATCTTTAATAAAGAAAGCAATATATTACGTAGAAATCCATATCATTTTAGCCTATGCAACTCAGCAAAACTGAGTTCCTGAATAAATCACCTGTAATTGCAGCGGAATGATAGTATCCTGAAAATATTTCTTTGATATCTTGCGGAAGACCAGGTACTTCAATAGGGTCCTGAGCATAACTAAGCAGAAGAAACATGTATTAGTGGGGTCACTAGTGAGATTACAAAAATGTGCTACAAAGCAGAGATAAACATTGAAAAAACAGGTTAAATGGATACTAGCAATGGCGGTCCTATTGATGATAATGAATTCATTGTCCAAAATCCAGTTTACACAAACTACCAATTTATCTTAAGTATTATCTACAAGCCTATCAAATGTGATGAACATCAAATGCAAAAATTCGGAAATGGTATCCGCATTAATACATATAATACGACCATATGTGATCAACGCGACGTCCAACAGAGGATTCCAACAGCAATTAGTTTCTTCCTATCACGGATCTACACATGGATCCAATCTCCCTGAAAAAAACAACTCTATATATGTATCTCATTTTTTCCCTTTTGTCAAATGGATGTGCTCTTTACTTAAATTTTTCAATTCTCATTAATGCATGCTTTAATTTCAAAATTTTCATTACATAATCGATGGAAACTCAATTTCTCATTAGCTAATCAATGGAAAAATCGAAAGTCATGGAGCAGGATTTACCGTGGTGTAACGTGTGTCAAAAGACACCCCAAGCTGCCCATGATCGTTCAGCCCAGCTGCAAAAACCCGCTTGTCTTCTGAATTGTACCCACATCCGAAAACCAAAATATCGATTACTGAAATCGCTTATAAAGATAAAATCCCAGAAACTTAACATGATGGAAGAATTTTCACAGCACGAGAGTTAAATTGGATGCAAAATTTGCTGATAAGAACAGGAAAAGTGGGATGACCAGTGAGGATAAGGGTATGAGCCCCGCCACAGGCAATTGATTGAGGTTGATGATGCTGCAGGCTCCTGCACAAAGTGGGTTGAAGCTGAGATGCAGGTGAACCCAAACCCAGCCTGCCGAAATCGCCATTTCCCCACAGAGCTGCCCATTTCTTCTTGCCAGAATCCACCTGCGTTTGAATTGATCTCGCCGCGAATTTCACAGCAGACTGAATTTTGAGTCTCCTTAAAACGTTCATCCTGCTGTTCGATCGTGCGAAGCGAGAAGCTGCTCCACCATGTCTGTCTTTGCGAGTAATTTTGGTTGCTTCTTGGCTTCTTGCAAGTGATGGAGCAGCGCAGGCCACGTGGAACGTTGCTTGCAGTTTTAAGCCATGTATGGTAAAGAAATTCCGAAACGTGAAAACATGGAATTGATAGTGGGTGAAACAGCATCATGAATTTGCAGAACCTTACAGCAAATGATTTAAAAACATTTTCTTTGGCTAGCATTTTCGTGTATGTTTTATTTTTCTCATTGAGGGGTTCGTCAAACTAAAAAATTTAATTCTTTCCAATAAATCAAAGTGAAAATTATCTGGTGCGTACGTGAAACGGAATGGATTGTGTTCAAGCAGATAATTGACATCTACATGGTCAATACCTTACATTTATATAAAATGTCTTTAACTACGGAGAGGTTAGGAAAATACGTTGGAAGAAACGTAGCAACCTAAAACTTTTTGACTATATAATTGAAACATAGGTACTCTTTAAGATATATAGTCTAACTAGAACTTTATAACTCAACATTGTCCATTAGAATCAACTTCATTATGTGAAGCTTCTAAATCAAGAGTCTTTTCACCAAGCTAACAATAAGGTATTGGCCTAGTGGTATGAGTCTTGGTCTACTAACCCTAGGTCACAGGTTTGATTGGGTTATAAACTTCTATAAATCTTGGGATGTACCTATGTTTCAATTATTTTGGGTTTCAACACCCCCTTATCACCAAGCTAACACTTCATTGTTAACATATAAGTAATAGGATATTTTCCCATTGATGAGAGGTATCTCAAGTGGTTAGCTTGTTGTCTAAAAGGATTTTTAGGTAAGAGGTTGTCAATGAGTCATACTTGAAACATCATTATATTCCTTTATAAGTCCTATAATGTTTTACTTAGCATCACTCTTTCTCCACCTCCCCACCCATCGCATGTATAATATTGATAATAAAGGTAAAAAAGGATATTTAGAGTACATCACATGCTTAACACTTCATAGAAAAGACAAAAAACAACAACATCATCATCATCAGCCTAGCCTTATCCCAATAAAAAGGGGTTAAGTGCATGAGTTCTTTTTCACTTTTTTGCCTCTATGAATAGTTAGATCTTTATTTATTTGAAAATTCTTCGAATCATCTTTAATCATTTTTCCCATGTCTTTTTTTTGTTATTCCTTTCAATGGCTTTCCTTAAACATTGATGTAACAACTTTTATTTATAGGCTCATCATATGATCTTCAATGCGTATGCTAAAACCATCTAATATTTCATCATATGAAATAGAAGCCACTTCAAGTATTTCTCTAACGTTTGTCTTATGCAATTTATCTCTTCTAATAACATTCAACATCCATTTAAGCATTCGCATTTTTGCCATATTGATTGTTTGTTCATGACTATTTTGTATTGCCTACCATTCAACATCATATAAGATTATAGACTTGATTTTTGTCCTATAAAATTTTCCTCTTAGTTTTTTTGGGATTCTTCTATAGAACATCACTAGCCTATATCCATTTTGATCTTCCTACCTTAATCCTATTTTTCATGTCTTTTTCATTTTTACCATCTCATTGTAGCATTAATCCTAGGTAGCAAAATCGTTTACAAGGAGAGACTTTTTAGCTATCACTTCTATTTTATCTTTGTTTATGCTTTTATTAAAATTGCATGTCGTATTTATCTCACTTCAACTGGTTTTTAAAACTAAACTAAAACTGAAACACCTTTTATTATGTCTGGAGGCCCTTAGGATCTATTGTACAGAAGAAATATACATAGTATATGTAGTAAACAATTCATCAATAAAGTTACCAAGTTTCCTTAGTCATCATCATCACCATCCTAGCCTTGTCTAATTAAAATGGGGTTGGTTACATGAGGTCTTTTTCACCCTTCACCTTTATAAAGAGCTAGATCTATGTTTATTTGTGGTTTTTTCAAATCATCTTCCATCATGTGATTGTTGCACATCGCATTTGGGAAATGCCCTTTCATTTGTAAAATCTAAAAAAGAAACTCATATATAAAATTTGACAAGGCTTTGTAGCCAATTGCCAACCCAATGCTAACCCTCGTTTCATGTTTGGGCTTGGGATCGGTATTGGTAGAGTTTACTAAGTTTCCATGGTGCTATATCAAAAACCTCAATTAAACTACTAGCTATAATTGGCCATTTGTCAAGACTTTGCTCAAGAACAAGACAATATGTGATGCTCATCATCAATTCCTCTTTAAGTGCATAAATGATAGGTTCTCTATTCTCTTGGAATCTAGACCCGTCTTCTTGTTTCAATTCTAAGATAATGGGAGCCTAATTTTGCTTGATTGATTTGACAACGTAGGTGATAGAATATAGGAGTACATACAAATGTTACTTTTCTGTTGGTGCCTTTGCTAATGTTGTCTAGATAGAATTGTTTTTTTCCTGTTGGGTTACTCTAGATGTGCAAAAGTGCCTTGTTTTTGATACTCTTATAGAGTTGCCTGATATTACTATGTAGAATATCCATCTCAATGTTCTATTTTTTGAGCCAAATCATTTCCTCATACAACCACCTCTTATATTGTTTAGCAATTAAAACTTCCTTTGAAAATTTAGTTGTTGTTTTACAAGAGAGACCATGAACATATGCTACAAATTGACAAATAGCTTCTATCTCTAAAGACATCATATCTACTTCAAGAAGCAACAAATCATATTATACTTGTCTTTTAACCTGATAATCTTCTACCAAACAAATGCTTTTGCACTTTTTCTATTTTCTTCCAATATTTACTAAAAAAGTCTAGGATCCCATACTACACACCTATACAAAAGAGTTGGTTGCACAATAGAACAAAATAACAGTTTTTTTATATCCCAGGCTAAGATAGTTTCCTTTTGACGTTTTATTTTTAAATCAAATAAGGATCTCAACTCACTTGCAATCCTCTATTTAATGCACATCTCCTAACTGAAATTGTGAGAAAGATCTAAAAGAAGGTATCTATATTGGTGTCATATTTACTAGGTCCTTTCCAATAGTGAAAGGGTAATTACTATTCCTAGTGCCATACACTATAATTTTGGTTCTTTGCACATTAATTTTCATTTCTCAATGTTGGCAAAAATTATCCAAAATAGTAAGCATTTGTTGTAGGCCTTCCTTGGAGTTGGAGATGAGAGTTACGTCATCAACATATAACAAAAGGTTGACAAAGTGATCATTAATTTTAATGGAGTATCTATCTAGAATTTTCTGCATCTACTCCTCAAGTTCATTAATAAAAATACCAAAAAGAGTAGGTGAAATAGGACAGCCTTATTTCACCCCAATATCACTATGCAATAAACCATTTTTATGGGAGTGGTGATATGTGATTGGTATGTATACCTCTAAGTAAAGACTTTGAATAGCCGCCACCAAAGATGGAGGAGTACCTATGTGCTGTAATCACTTCCACAATTTACTTCATGGTTTAGAGAAATCCACCAAGCAAACAATATCATGTGCAAATAGCATACATTAAGGGATTTCATTGTATATTTTCTTTGTTAATTTATAGCTAATAAGTGTCGGTTAAGTGCAAATCCTTGATAAAGATGTTCTGTTATTGGAAAATCAAATATTATTGCACAAATTATTCTAATTTTAGCGGTAGCTTTTTCGATATCGCTTGAATGGATTAACTTTGAATTTATTAATATTATTAGGAAAACGCGTGCACAATATGATACTTTTTACGTTCTCGGCTAACTAAATTAAAGCCTTTAGCATGGATAATGACGAAATCTTAGTGATTCCTCGATTAGAATTCTAAGTTCTATTTATTAATTATACTATATGAGTATATGGGATGCTAAATATAAATTCAACGTTAAACGATCCTTGAAACGGTGCATCCAGTAAATCGGAAGCAGACGTCCCGCAGCTTGCGGTCCCCTGGCGGGGCCACTCTCTATTTAGNCATCCAAGTTTAGGGAAAGGAAATGGAAAACCTCCAAATTGGAACTGGGATTTTCCATTGCCTTTGTCTCCAGGCATAGGAACATCATTATCTTCTGCATCTTTATCATCATCCTCATCTTCACCGTCATTGTCACCGTCACCATCACCGTCGTCAGGGTTAGGAGGCAGAGACCAACCACCAAAACCTTCATCTCCATCATCATCATCACCATTACCAGGTGAAGAAGCCGGAGATTCACCTTCGTCCCCAGAGGAAGCTGAAGCTGCTAAGGAACTGGAATCATCGTCGTCGTCGTCATTCTCTTCCTCGTTGTTTTCGATTTCAGAAGCTTCAAAGGAAGTTTGTTCTTGTTCTTGTTCTTGTGCAGTAGGTGAGATTGATGGCGAAGATTCTGCTGCTCCTCCTTCATCTGCATCTCCCCATCCANGGCTTCTTCACCTGGTAATGGTGATGATGATGATGGAGATGAAGGTTTTGGTGGTTGGTCTCTGCCTCCTAACCCTGACGACGGTGATGGTGACGGTGACAATGACGGTGAAGATGAGGATGATGATAAAGATGCAGAAGATAATGATGTTCCTATGCCTGGAGACAAAGGCAATGGAAAATCCCAGTTCCAATTTGGAGGTTTTCCATTTCCTTTCCCAAAACTTGGATGAATTCATGGCACCTATCAGCCTTTTCTAAAGTTTACTTTTTTCTTTCAGTGCATAGCATGGGAAGGATAATCTCATTTTCCATGTTACTATGTACATATCTATCGTTATGATGCATTAAGATGATTTCATATTAATATTTTATTAATTGATAAGATATTGCTGCTTCGATATTTGCATCTTGCTTTTCACAAATCTGGTGTTTTAAAAGCACAAGTTGTTATTTCTTAATTGTTATTCTGATATTTTTAATCTCACCGTTTCGGTAGTCATGAAAACGTATACACCATTAACACTTTCATCATCTTTAAAACTGATTTTCTGGAATGAACTGAGTATACTTACAGCATGAAAACTAGGAGATTGGAGGTGCAAAAAAGAAAACCACTGTGTTGGAAAGCTCAGCCACACTTTGGCACAAAACACCACCAAAACAAATATAATAGAAACCAAAAGTACTTGGTTCAATGCTTTCGCAATTGACTATACTGAACATATTTTTCAAGGTACCTTGGGAAGAGGCATCCAAGCAAAGAGCCTCACCCGGCGCTCTTTCTGTTGTCGCTCTTTCTGTTGTCTAATACTTCCAGAAGGGATATCATTGCAATAAAATTTCAGTTTCAATTTTACTAATTCCCTTGTTGATTAAAATACTATTACCAGGAAAACACGAATTCTTCGAGATTTTGATAGAGAATTAATTAAGTTCGTTTAGGACTCCCTCAATCATAGAATGCTACGAAGTAACAAAAATCAAATGGAGCTCAGATAAGATTAAGAGAAACAGGAAAAGTGATTTCAGAAGGGAGCAACCAAGATGGACCATTTTACCCTGCCATTAATGAAGAACACATCTTCGCCATACCAACCTTTTTTTTCCCTACCATCACATTCTTTGTGCTGCTGCTCACCTGCATTTCTTATGGCATTTTGCAAACCCCTATAAAATAGATTATTTTTCTTTTAAAGAAAAAAACAAATTAAGAACTGGCACTAATCGTGAGTTCGAATCCCGTAGATGGAACATTATACACCGTTTTCTAACACCTCTAAGCTTGCATAACTTTTTATATTCTTGATGTACATACGGTGGTAGTTTTGGTAAGTTGGTGGTTTGACTTTTAATTTTTTAAAATAATATTTACTTTAAAATATATAGTTAAATTAGAATTTTAAACTTTTATAATAATGAGGTGTTGCTTTAGTAATAAAACTTTTAGATTTGTAATTGTCAATAGTAGTATTGAAACTTGTCCTATGTATATAGTTGGTAAATATTTTGTCATTTTATTATTTAACTTTTATATTATAATTTAAAAAAACATATAGGCCTTTTAAGGTTTGGATTTCTTAAAATAGATGGTGGAGGTGCAAATAAAGTTGTTTCATTGAATAGTGTTAGTTTCAATGAAATTTAATAGATTTTATAGTTCCTTGATTTATGAAATTTATTGCAATAAACATAAGAGTAGGGTGAAGAGGCAAACCTTCTAGTGGCATTGCATTGTAGAGTATTAGTGAGGAAATATCTTGAAAATTGTATGCTTTTAGAGAAAACTAATGATCATAAAAAATATGTTTGGCTAAAAATCTTATGTTAGCATGGTTGCGCTATCCTTTCTATATGCTATTTTGCCCCTAGTGATGCTACATTGTATGATTTTATAAACTTGTCTCGTGATCATCCTTTTCAGTTTTTAGGTAGATATATTGTAGAAATTTCAACAAAACATTCCATTCCATGTTTATTTCTAGAGATTTTAATGCAAGGATAGGTTCACCACAAATAAAAATTATTTAGTGGAAACATAATGATGGGAGTTTAGACATTGTTAAAAATCATAACTAAACATGACATTTTGCGAATGGCACTATTAATAAGATGAGTCAACAACTATTAGAATGGACAAAAATCTTTGATCTTCTTATTTGCAATGGCTTTACAAGATTTCATCAATCTTCATCTTGTACTTTCATAGGACCTCAAGGTAACTCTTGTATTGATTTGCTTTAATGTTCTTATGAAGATATTGAATTTATTAAAGAGTTGAAAGTTGAAGAGTATTTCGTGGAGCCTTGCCATTGTCATGTAGAGTTTTTGTTGCAAATTCAAATTTTTTCTTAGACAATAAAAAATAAGAATTAAAAAAAACTTTTAGTACAAAGTTACCCTAGAAGTCAAGAAAAAATATTTGGATGTGGCACATAACAAGTGAATTCTTAAAAGACAACATAAAGAGCTTGAACAAATTTTGCTTCCAACAACTAAGCAAGTTATGCATTTGCAATAGGAGGATGCTCAGAAAACTTAGTTTAATGAGGACTACATGCATGCTAGAAAGAATATTAAGAATGCAAATAAGAGTCACAGATAAAGTTTAGTTAAGGCATGTAAATGCTTGATTAGAACAAAGAGAAGAAAATTTATCACAAAGCATCAGAAATATTTTGCTTACATCATAAAAAAGGAGCCAAGACAATTTTGGCAATATTTTCATCATAAAGCTTCTTCATCATTTAATTTTTATTTTCAAGATATTTTCTCATTTTACAATAAACTATTGATAGGATAAGATAATAATTCTATTGCTATTTTACAACAAGCATCCCTCTAATTTATTCTTGAGGAAGTCACAAAGGGTATTAAAAAGCATAATATGGCAAAGCTACAGATTTAGATGGTTTATAAGAAGAATTATAGAGAAATATGACCACTATTAAATTCAGCAATGCATCAAGGATTAGATTAATATTGAAAAACTAGTAAAGCTATCTTGTTATATGGAGGATGAATTGAATGATCATTGTTAGTAATATACTTTACTAGAAAAGAGAATCAGTTTCTCAGCTAAAGTTAACTAAGTCAATGCATGGTGTCAAGCAAGTTTTAGCCAAAATCACTTCATTATTGATTACTTAGTTATATTTAGACATTGCTTGGAGTTTGCAAAAATGCTTAATAAATTTTTATTTATTTATTTTATTGATTTTGTAAAAGCAAATGATTCAATGGTAATAAACCTTTTTATGTCGAAGACAATGTGATATCGTATCTAGAATATCGTAATACTGCTTACGTCATTGTAGATATGATGTAGTGGGTTTTTGTCTTCACTATAAATACTAATGTACTATCGCATCAACTGAATAACTTTTGGTCCAACACTTGGGTAAATTCTTGTTGTTTGTTTCTATGAATTTACATTTAGAAATATTCATGAGTGGTGAGGTACCCCTACATCCAACCATACAAATCACAAAGCGTTCATGTGCGATTTGATTGAATTTCGCAAACTTTATCGTTTTCGATACACTAGTCCTTTAGGAAGTGAATCTTACATTAACGTGAATCATTGTCTTCCAAATTACACTTGTGACATTTGTTAGTATGATTAAGTCTAATTTTTATCATTTTGTATTTTATAAGTGGTGCTCAAAATGTAGATAAAAGGAATTTGATTAACTAATCTAAATTAACTAATTGACTAGCATTTAACTAATCCTAACATAAGCATCCGATTCCACTTTCTGTACATGTCTTGAACCCATGTATCCACTGTTAGGCAACTAAGCGCTACACTACTGGGCGAACCAAGCAATAATGCTACTGGGATTACCAAGTGAATATGTGTCACACTTGAAGTAGTCGTACTTATGTGCATAATCTATTTGGCTTAATTACTTCATTAATGTAATAACTAGAAAATATATAATAACTAATGTAAAACATTTAATAAATAATTAAGAACATTAAATGCATAAATGAAATAGCTAATCTATCCAAAGTGCTGCAAGGTTTATTAGAAAGGTTGTCTTTATTACCACACACATTGTTGTGCTCAGGTACAACAATGCTCAAATAAAGATCCATACACTCAATGACTCTTGTTGCGGGCACTTAGGGAAAAATTACAACTTTCAAATGGAAAAAATGCAAGAGCTTCATTACAACTACAATCTCTAATTGCCATAAATGTAGTTGCAAGTGTGTATTTATAGCTGAAAATAAAAAAGATAAACACTACGTCAATGGGGCCTTGTCAACACATGTTAAGCTGCATCGACGGGGCCTTGTTGATGAGGCCGCATTGACGAGGCCTCATCGACACAGGCAACTAAACATGACTCATCATACCCCATGACTAAATGAAAACTCATCTTGGGATTCTTTTACAAAATTGGAAAGGTATGGGATTATTGATTGACTTTTCTTCAAACAAAACAAACTGACTGACTTGACAAAAAATGGAATGCCTAGGTACAAAAAATGAAGGTGTTTAGGACACAAAATTGAATACCATAACTCAACTCTTCAAAACTTGGACAACATGTTCCTTGATGGTGTGAAGCTTGTTGGAGAAGATCGAACAGTCCTAGGCAGTGGTGGTTCTTGAGGCTTCGAGGGACCTTCACCGGCTTCATGCACGGTTAGCTGAGGTGGCTGCGGCTATCCTGCTACTCCTGTGATCTCAGGTGGGAGGTGGAAAGCATCTAGCAGTGTTTCATTTTCTCCTCCTTACTCCAAGGATCAAACACCATCCATGTAGCTTTCCGAATGTGGGTTGGAACAGGCACATCCCAAGAACATGGGATTGCTAGAAAT
Source organism: Gnetum montanum (assembly GCA_015680685.1). NCBI lineage: Eukaryota > Viridiplantae > Streptophyta > Gnetopsida > Gnetales > Gnetaceae > Gnetum > Gnetum montanum. Next base: position 294,250 of record MNCI01018018.1, on the reverse strand, counting down.
AACTTCTTCGCATTGACGAACCAGGAAATGAACTATTTGTATTTAATGTCAAACGCCCTAACTGTGTCTTTCAGCTCTTGGTAGTCATTCATCTTCCTCGCTAGGTTCTCAGTGATTGATTATTAGTTTCTGAGAACTTTGAGTTTAGTGTTTGTAGTCTCAAGCTTCTACTTGGCATCTTTGTGATGCTTGAACTCTGCCTTGTATAATAAATACAAGCTAGTCACTTGTTATTCTAACTTTCACCATGATCATTTGGTAGTTAGCATTGCTAAGTTTGTATATCGAAAATTGGCCAACTCCATGTACTTTGTCATCTCCTTGATTTGCAACTCTTTAAAGTAGATCTCCACTTTGTTGTAGGCATTGATCCCATCAATGATGGGTTGCCACATCTCTCTTCCTTATTGGAGTTGTTGGAGGACTTCATTTGTTTTTCCTTCACCATTTGGATTTTTTTTTCACTCACTTCCTTCTATAGTCCAACTTGGTCCCTGTAGTAATTCTTCACTTTCTTGAATTTGAGGCCCTCATTCTTCTAGGTGGTGATTTCGATGGCCGATTTTTGGTGCAAGGCACACACTTCCTCCATTGATAAATTGCAACTTTCTGTAGCCAATCTCCTCAGTTTAGTGTTCACCCTAGCAAGCAACTCCTGTTGTTGATGAAGAAATTTCTACATTTGATCCTTCTGAGCATTAACATTTCGTAGGCGATAATTTTGTGTGGTCAAGACTTCATTCTCCTAGCGCATTTGTTTGAAGTCATTACAGATTGAGTGTGTTTCTACTTCAGCTATGGACTGGTTGAAGATCGCCATAATTACTTGCTCCTCAGCCTTTTGGAATCGTTCTTGAAGCTATTTGAAAGCTTTGTCTCTTGTTATTGTTGGGTCAAGGATCGTAGGATCCACAAGTTCAGCATAAAGTTTAGTAACCTCCACGACCAATTGTTGGTTTCTTTCTTGGGTTGTTTTGAGTTTCCCTTCTAGGATAATGCATTTGCCCCTTGTGTTAAGTAGCTTTTACTGGATCACAATGATGTTTTCCAGAAGATCAAAGATGTCCAAAGTCGGTTGCCTAGTTTCCACCAGTTGTTCAGCAGCTTTTCATGCTGGGCAACATCTAACTTCCCACTGACCATGCTTGCAGACATCTACTACATAGTTAGCCACCATTTCAACTGCTGTTTCTGGCCCATGGTGCTACATCACCAAGATAGTTGCCTCTTTGCCTTTCTCCAATCTCACTGAGAAAGTGGCAACATTCCTAGAGATTTTTGGGAATAGATAGTGTGTTGATAGTGACACTGTCACCTCTCAAGCATTGGAATTTGACCTCGCAGGTAGCTCTATTCATTGGGTAGAGAAGATTGGACCACCCCTCTCCATTTGGCTAATTATTTGAGCCACATCATTAAGGTGACTCATTGTTGGCTGATACACAGATGGATCTACCCCACTCGTTCCTGCTCCTTTCTCTTGTTCACTCAAGAGCTATTCTCAAAATTTTTGTAGGTGTTCCATGACTACATGAGCCTCTGGTGTTGTTTCCTGAGTGGGTGGTGGTGGCAGCTGCTTCTCTTCTTAGATTATTGTTGGCATTTTGTCTTTCATGATTTCTAACCATGAGGCCAAAGGAGCATGCCTGAGGATATCATTGGAATAGCAAATAATGCTTGTCATTTTGTAATTCTTTTGGATGAGTCATAGAAAGGGTAGGGTCTTCCTTCCATATTCATTTTCCTTGAAACATTTCTCGATCTCTAAGTAGATCAACTTTGGAAGGTTGATGGAAAATTTCCTGCTTAGAGTGGTGCATGCTTGGGTAGAGAAGGTAGTTACCTTGCTTGGCCTCATTGTTAGATTGAGGTGATAAGTTGCAATCTTGAAGTAAATTCACTTCACCGGTGTGAGCACACCATACTTCTTACGGTCAACCCTGTAGCATCGTTTGGTCCACTCCCTCTTGGCCTCAAGATCATATTTTGTGGATAGTTCTACCAACTATGTTCTGGTATCAGGCAACCCAAGTACCTATGCAATAGCTTCTGTCGAATAAGACACTTGAATGTCCTTGATTTTGACAAATGACCCTAACCTTTGGCTACTCCAGAAGAGATATGTCTCTCCCATGTACCATTCCCCATTGGACGTCATGATTGGCCACATGGGAGAAGCTTGCAGTTGTGTCTTAACATCCTCTAGAGCTTTCTCCAAAAATGGCTTGAAGTTGATCTCTTGAAGAACTGATCTTTGGGTCTCTCGAGACCTGATGATATCAAGGCAGGCTTGAGTCAAAGTGACCTCAAGCCTTGATGCACGTCTAGGCACTTTCCCTCTTTGGGATTGTTCTGTTGGCACTTTTTCTTCTAGAATTTGTCAGAGAGATTCCACTTTAGGGATCCTCATAAAGAGGTCCCATTGCATGGGTTACTTTTGGTAATTCTTGGCCTTGTTCTTGTTGGCCCCTTCTAGCTCTGGGTCATTTCTCTGATGGTTGTAAGGTTTCTCCTTCTTGTGGGTGTTTCTATTTTGGTGCCATCTATAATCACAATGAGACCATGGATTAGTGATCATTGTGTAACCTTAAAATAATTGGGATACCTTATTTCTTAAAGATAGTTACACTTTGGCTAAGTTATGATTATGGCTGATTTAATTAATCCAATTATCATNATGATTGGGAAGTTATGAGCTCTAGAAGGTTTTGGCCTATGAAAAATTGCAAAAACTCCCCATGTGTTTTGAAAAATTTGCAAAAAATTCCTAAGTGCTAGGTGGTATATATAGCATGTATGCACTACGTTGACAAGGCCTCATCAACGTAGCCATTAATCATTGTTGACTTCTATTGACTTTTGTCAAACTTTCAAAATACAAGGAATTTTTGGATGAAATTGGGATCAAATGAAAGCTTAAAGGACCAAGAATAATATGAAAACATGAGAAGAGGATGTTGAAGCTCATAAATTTGGGAAAATAGAGAAAAATTAATTTAGTGGATAAATGAAATGAAAGATTAAGGAGCACTGAGCAATATACTCAATGGAATATGCGAAAGATAGGATTGTAGCGATGTCAAAGATGAAGAACCTTAACTAACTAGGCCAAGAGCTACGCAAGTAGGCTCATAACCTCATCTTCATTAGAGAGTTTGGGATGAACTTGTTTAATTTTTTCCATGCCTTCAACATATGCACATGTTAGGCTCTTAGTTGGCTCCATGCATATTGTGTTGCTATCTAAATCAGCTATTAACCACTGGGTGCCCTCCTGCTTTGTGGCTGCTATGTATAGACACCTTTGAGTATTGATCTCTTATGCACACTAATTACATTCTTTAATGTATGTACTCTTGATTGACCAAATCTTTTGGACACAATTACATCCATTGTCGTTGTATGTGATGCATGGAATACGCTTATTCTCAATCTTGCCTAGCTCATTTTCCTTAGATATTTCTAAAGATAGGTCCCTTATACCCATTCTTATGTCAACCATGCTTAACCAAGCCCTTCCCATATTGATGGGAAAGTCACTTGTATAGTTGTCCACCTTAATTACTAGAAAATCAGTAGGATAGGAAAGATAGGTCACTATGGTCACAATGTCCTCTACTAATCCTAGAGGGATAGTAATTGATTGATTTGCTAATTCTAGATGAATATTGCTCTTTTTGAGAGGTGGTAGGTTCTAGGCCTTGTACATGTCATGGGAAATGAGGCTAACTCTAGAACTAGAGTCAAGAAAAGCCTTGCATGGCTCCTGTTTAGTGATCTATAGATAAATGAATGGACTTCTAGGATTATATCTTTTCATAGAAAGATTGCCAGCCTTGATCCAGTCAAAAATAGCATGAGTTAGCATTACAGTGCAGATCTTAGGTGGCACTTGGTTTGAAGGGCACTTAAAGGTATTTGATGTAGAGGATGAGGGTGCTAGAGATGTAGGGCAATCAACTGGACTAGATTGTAAGGGCTGAAGAGGACTACTAGGCTGAATGAAAGGTCTTTTCCTAGATCAATTGTCCAAACCACTTGCCTGAAAAATTGGTTGTGAGTGCATAGCCCTTGTAACATTTTGTTGTTGTGGCTATGGAAAAATCTTACCCTACATAGATAGAGTAGGAGGTAACTAAGTTGAAAGTGAAGGTTTATGTGTAGAGGGATGTGGAGGATGGTATGGATACAGATATGGGTTTTTACCTAGAGTAGATGGTGAATGTGTTCAGTCATACTTTGGAGGGTAATAGTGATGTTGGAATGATGCATAACTTACAAAACTTCTAGGGGAGATGGACTACTAAACATAGTACCCATATGGATCTAGTTGCCTATAAGGGTACTGCTACCTTGGTGGTGGCATTCCCCATGATTGTGGTTGGTATCACTGTTGGTATTATTTGTAAGGTTGTTGAAGAGTTCCACTTGGGTAGTAAGCTTTTTGTTGCTGGTGGAACTGTCTTAGATTGCCTTGAGGATAAGGCAATTGCCTTGGAGCTTGCCTACATGCTAGGTGAGAATTTAATGTATACACTCTAGACTCTTGTAAATGTGACACTATAGGGCAACATCCCTTAGAGTTAGACTCCACATTTAGTTTCATCATTAGAGTTAGACTCCACAACTTCCTCTACTATAGTAGCTTTGCCCTTACCTCTTTGGTAGGCATGTTTATCTTCCCTTTGCCTCCTACACTTACAATCACTATTTTGTTCTTTAGATTCTTCAGCAATCTTCAAAGTGGTTTGAAATTTTTCATCCAAAGAGTCCCATAACTTGTCAACCTTGGTTGAAATATTAGAAATGGATTTTTGGATGGGCAAGAGCTTTCTGTTCATCACTTCATCAAGTGGTGGTTCCTCCTCATCACAAAATTAGACCTCCTATTTTCTGATGGAAGGATCGCTGTTATACTCTTCAACACTTTCCCTATTTCATAGCTCACCTTCTTCTCTTGCTACCTACTCAATTAGCCTCTAGATTTGATGAGCTCTCAATTTAGACAATCTTCCTTGCATACACCCCAAGGATTCTTCTTGTTTTTGGTTTGAGCCCATCTATGATGTGGCAAAGTTGTTCCCTTTGAGAATAACCATGGCTATGGCATTATTGTAGGAGTGAATAGTATCAGCCCATGGTGACATCCAAGGGTTCATGTGCTCCTTGTTTCCAACCTTGGATTTGCCTTCTTAGATTGGACACTTTGGAGTACGTCTGGTATTTGTCATTGAATAGCTCTAACATAGTACTTCATTTGCAAATAGATTCTAGCTCTAAGAATTGGCACTAACTTTTAGCTTCCTTGATGAGTGTCCTTGGGAAAAGCTTGAGTTTTGGCCACTCATTCTCTATGTTCTGTAAGGCATAGGCATCATGAAAAGCTTGTAGATATGTTTGCGAATTAGAATTGTATCCCCCCTCAAATCTTGGAATATTATTCATGTCTGGGTGCTTGATCCAACTATCTTTTTTATGCCTGGTTGGAATTTTTACTACCTTTGCAATGTTGAGCATACTTTGAGTCACCAATAGAGGTTCATCATCATTGCTGCATCAAGGACGACAATGTTGGTTTTGGCCATCGTTTCAATTTTGATGGCCTTCATGATCATTATTATCTCACTGATCACCTTCATCAAGGTTGTTTTGATGATGGCTTCCATGAGAACTGTTAGATGAAGAAGAATGTTTGGAATTAGATGAAGAGGAAGGTGGAATACCATCGCTACCACTCTTACACTTATTATGATCACCATCCTTAGATCCCTTGCTATTGTTGTGCTTACCCAAGTCCCTACTTGGTTGTCACTTCTTCCTGAACCTATTTTATGGATAGTGGATAGCAGGTTCAGTTCACACCCTCACCATCTGTAATAGGGGGTGAAGAATCTTCATGTTCAGAACCTTTAGGAGGAGGATCCTTAGTGTCATCTTGATTTAGTAGGAACAAGGGATTGGTGTAATGTTTTCCCTTTGCAGCTTCATGGAGTTTCTCCTAACGTTGATCTTGTTTACATTGTGTTTCAGTGGGACAGTAGTTTTGAGTGTCATATCCATCCATAATGTATTCTTCATGAAGATCTGTTATGCCTAGCTTCTTAAGGGTTTTGAATAACATCTCAGGCAT
>MNCI01018018.1:263421-288085 GCA_015680685.1 Gnetum montanum | reverse complement strand
GGAGGGGGCACAAGATGACATTACCCTCCATATCACACCATCACAGTTGTTCATCCTAATGTAGGATAAAGATGAAGTTTGGCACAAAATCATCTGGATGAGTGTATACCACCTTACATTCTTGTGGGATCGGTGGTTTGGTATCTTTGTGCTTGCAAAATGAAGAAGACATTTTACAAAACAAAATAAAATTGTTAGTGTGCTTTTATAATTTTATGTATAATGGGAATGATATTGACCTTGAGGCTTGTACAACGATATTAATGGTATTCACTTAAACCTAAATAGTGCATGTTCCATAACAAAGTCCTAGGCAATAGTGCTAATGATGAACAACAAGGTACCCCTACGTCCAACCATACAAATCACAAAGTGTTCACACGTGATTTGGTCAAATTTTGTAGACTTTATTGTTTCTAGTACACTAGTCCTTTAGGAAGTGAATCTTACCTTAAAGTCAATTGTTGTCTTCCCAATTACACTCATGACATTCGTTAGTATGGTTAAGTGTAATTGAGGCATTCAATTTTTGTCATTTTGTATTTTATAAGTGGTGCTTAAAATGTAGATAAAAGGAATTTGATTAACTAATCTAAATTAACTAATTGACCAACATTTAACTAATCCTAACATAAGCATATGATCCCACTTTCTGTACACATCCTAAACCCATGTATCCACTACTGGGTGACCAAGCACTATGCTATTGGGCAATCCAAGCAATAACATTGCTAGGATTACCAAGTGAATACATGTTACCCTTGAAGCGGTTGTACTTATGTGCATAATCTGTTTGGCTTAATTGCTTCATTAATGTAATAAGTGGAAAATATTTAATAACTAATGGAAAACATTTAATAAATAATTAAGAACATTAAATGCATAAATGAAATAGCTAATTTATCCAAAGTGCTGCAAAGTTTATCAGAAAGCTCATCTTTATCGCCACACACACTATCATGCTCAGTTACAATAATGCTTGAAAAAAGATCCGTAAACTTAATAACTCATGTTGCGAGAACTCGGGGAAAAATTATAAGTTTCAAATGGAAAAAATGCAAGAGCTTTGTTGCAACTACAATCTCTAATTGCCATAAATATGACTGCAAGCATGTATTTATAGTTGAAAATCAAAAAGACCAACACTGCATCGATAGGGCCTCATCAACAAGGCCCAGTCAACGAGGCCACATCAACGAGGCCTCTTTGATGTAGCCAACTAAATGTGACTCATCAAATATAGTGAATGCTTACAATGTAGTGTTTAACAATTGTACAAAGTCTTTATTTGGGTGGATTTTTGTTGGGCACCATTCATGACCAATAATAAGGATGGAGATTATTTCTCATCATTGCAACATCTCACTTAGTTTAATTTTACTTTCTAACATGTTTACTTCTATTATGTCATTTACATTTTCTTAGTACTTTACTTTTCCAACATCTATTAGTAAGGTGGTATAAGTATGACTAGTTTTGAGCATAAAGTATAATTGTTTAGTAACCTAGTAGTAACTTTGCTTGAGTCACTCATTAGTTAGGTTACTTGGTAATCCCAGTGATGATTACATGAGCCCAAGACCTATCTAGTAAGCCAAGAATGGATACTTATTACCATAGGCTAGAATAGATTTACATTCCTATCACATCTAGACTTAGATTTTATCCTTAGTCTATATTTCCATTTTCACTATGTTGTCACTTAGGATAATTAGAGTTGAACAACATTAACTTACCATATACCTCATTGATGAGTCATGTTTTACAGGGCTTCATTATTGGGGCATAATCTCCAATGTTAGGGATCTAATACTACCTCTTTCGTGCTAGCCTATAAATACAACTCTTGGGTGCATAGTTGGGATATAGATTTGAATGGATTTTAGAAGTAGACATGAAGAAATTTTGTTAGTTTATTTTCTAGTGCATGCTTGCAGTGTGATGTTAAGTGATTGTATGACATCCTTATTCAAGTGTGACATAATTGGACATGTTACATGTTCAACAATAAAGATCGAGATTACTTCCATGCAGCACTTCAGATAGATTAGCTATTTCATTTATGCATTTAATGTTTTCAGTTATTTATTAAATGTTTCCAATTAGCTATTAAATATTTTCAGGTTATTACATTAATGAAGCAATTAAGCCAAATAGAGTACACACATAAGTATGATTGCTTCAATTTTGACACATGTTCACTCGGTAATCCCAGCAGCATTATTGCTTGGCACACCTAGTAGTGTAGTGCTTGGTCATCCAATAATGGATACATGGGTTTAGAATGTGTACGAAAAGTAGGATTAGATGCTTATGTTAGGATTAATTAAATGAAAGTTAATTAGTTAATTTAGATTAGTTAATTAAATTCCTTTTATCTACATTTGAGCACCAACTTATAAAACACAAAATGATAAAAATTAGATGCCTTAGTTACACTTAACCATACCAACAAACATCACAAGTGTAATTGGGAAGATAATAATTAACCTTAAGGATAGATTCACTTCCTAATGGACTAGTGCACTAGAAATGACAAAGTCCACAAAATTTGATTAGATTGTGTGTGAATGCTTTGTGATTCATAAGGTTGGGCATAGGGGTACCTCATTGCTCATCACTTGATAATCCCAACAATGTTATTGCTTGGTATGCCCAGTAGCGTAGTGCTTGGTAACCCAATAGTCGATACATGATGTCAAGACGTGTACAAAAAGTGGGAATAGATGCTTATGTTAGGATTAGTTAGAGACTAGTTTGTTAGTTAATTTATATTAGTCATTAAATTACTCTATCTCTCTCTCTTCAAGCACCCAAAAGCATAGAACATAAAATGATAAAAATCATATGCCTCAATTTCAGTTAACCATACCTTTGTACTTCACAAGTGTGATCAGGAAGACAATGAATGACTTGAGGGCAACCTTTACTTCCTAGCAGACTAGTGCACTAAAAACTATAAAGTCTATGAAATTCGACCAGATCACACATGAACGCTTTGTGATTTGTATGATTGGACATAGGGGTACCTCACCACTCATCATTGGCGCCATTTTCGGGAACTTTGTTTGTTGAAACATGTGCTATCTAGGAATAGTAAACATTTATTAATATCATTGGATGGACCCAAGGTCAACATCACTCTCAAATGACATTCAATTACAAAAGCACATCAATTACAAAATGTCTTCTTCTCATAGGTGTGAGGATGTCAAAATGCTAACCTTACAAGAGTGAAAAGTGGTATATACTCATCCAGATGAGTATGTACTAGACTTCACCTTCATCCTACACTAGGATGAGTAGCTACTATGACCTGATATGGAGGGCAACATCATCCTACCCTCTAGTTGATCCATGCCTAGGATGATGTTTCAAACTCTTAAGAAGTTGAATATTCCAGATCTTCACGAGGAATACATTATGAATGGTTATGACACTCGAGACTACCATCCCACTAAAACATAATGTAAGCAAGATCAACATCAGGAAAAGCACAATGAGGCTGTGAAGGGAAACCATTTCACTAATCCCTTATTCCTAATAGGTAAAGATAACAATGAGGATCCTCCCTTTGAAGGTTCTCAACATGAAGATTCTCCACGCCTTGTTATTGGTGATGTGGGTGTGGCCTTGAACCTACGATCCACTATTCATAGACCAAGTTTAGGAAAAAGTGATAGTTAAGGTAGGGACTCATGTAAACAACACAATAGTAAGGGACAAAGGATGGTGGTCGTAATGAGTGAAGAGGTGGTGGTGGACACTGTGATGGTAGTGGCGATCCACCTCCCTCTCCATCCTCTGCATCCAATTTCAAACACTCCTCTTCATCTACTAGTTCTCATAGAAGCCACCATCGAAATAATCATGATGAAGGTGATCAACAAGACAAAAATGACCATGAAGGCCATCAAGAATACAAAGGTGGTAGGAACCATCATCGGTGTCATCAGTGCAATGACAATGATGAACCTCTATTGGTGACTCGAAGCATTCCCAACATTGCAAAGGTAGTAAAGATCCCAACTAGCCATGTGAAAGATAGTAGGATCAAGTGCTTAGACATGAATAATATCCCAAGATTTGAGGGGAAATACAAATATGATTTGTAGACACATCTACAAGATGGAACATTGAAAATGATTGGTAGAAATTCAAGCTTTTCCCCAAGACACTCATCAAGGAAGTTGAAAGCTGGTATTGGTCCTTGGAGCCAGAATCCATTCACTGATGGAGTACCATGTTAGAAGTATTTAATGATAAATACCAAACATACTCCAAAGTGTCCAACTTGAGAAGGCAAATCCAAGGCTGGAAACAAGGAACAAATGAACCCTTAGATGCCACCATGGACAAATATTATTCACTCTTACACCGATGCCCTGCTCATGGTTGTTCTCAAAGGGAACATCTCCACCACATCACAAATGGACTTAAAGTAGAAACTAGAAGAACTCTTAGGATTTATGCCCAAGGCAGACTATCTGAATTAAGAGCTTATCAAATCCAAAGGCTTATAGAGCATGTAGCAAAAGAAGAAGATGAGTTGTGAAAAAGAGAAAGTGCATACAAGTATATTAGGAACCCTTCCATCAGGAAAAGGGAGGTTTGATTTTGTGATAAGGAGTCACCACTCGATGAAGTGGTGAATAGGAAAACCTTTCCTATTCACAAATCTATTTCTAACATTTTAGCAAAGGTTGATAAATTATGGGACTCTTTAGATGAGAAGTTTCAACTATGAAGATTGCTAAAGCATCCAAAGAATAGAATAGTGATCATGAACATAAGAGATGAAAAGAAGCTAAATGTACCTACTAGAGAGATAAGGGCAAAGCTGCTTCTATTTATTAAGTTGTGAAAACTAACTTTGATGATGACCCTGGTTGTGACATCTATCAATACAAACATCCAAAAGGGTGTTGTCCTATGGTGTCACACTTACAAGAGTCTAGGATGTACGCATTTAATCCTCGAATAGCATGTAGGCAAGCATCCAAATGATTGCCTTATCCTCAAGGGAATCCAAGGCAATTCCACCAGCAACAATAAGCTTATTACACAAGTGGAGCTCCACCACAACCATATGAGCAATACCAACAATGGCACTATCCACAGTTGTGAAAAATGCCACCGCCAAGGCAACAATACCCTTACATAAAACCAAATCCATACAAGTATTATGTTCAGCAACTTGTTTCTCCAAGAAGCTCTGCAAGCCATGCCTCATTTCAACATCACTATTACCCTCCAGAGTACCACTGAATACATTCACCATCCACTTGGGAAGAGAACCCATATCCATATCACCCTCCACATTTGTTTGCACACATCTCTTTGCCCTCAACCTAGTTACCACCTACTCCATCCATGTAGGGAGAAATTCCTTCATAGCTGTAGCAATGAAATGCTATGAGGGTTGTATATTCACAATTGATTTTTTTGGCAAGTGGTTCAGGCAGTTGATCTAGGAAATGACCTTTTTTTCGATCCAACAGTCCTCCTAAACCCTCACAACTTCATGTGGCTAGCCACCTTGCATCTCCAATACCCTCATCCTTTGCATAAATCACTTTCAAGTGCCCTTGAAACCAAACACTACCTCAGATCTGCATTGTGATGTTAACTCATGCTATTTTTTATTAGATCAAGGATAGCAATTCTCCCATAAAAACATCTAACCTAGGAAGTCCACCCATTTACTTGTAAATCGTTGGACATGAGCCATGCAAGGGTCTTTTGATTCTAGTTTTGGTGTTAATCTCATCTCTCATGAAATGTACAAGGCTTGGAACCTACCACCTCTTAAGAAGAGAAACTTCTATTTAGAATTGGTAAACTAGTCAATCACTATTCCATTGGGATTAGTGGAGGACATTATGACCAAAGTGAGTGGGTGGTTCTATCTTATCAATTTTTTGGTGATTAAGGTTGAAAAATGCAAAAGTGACTTCCCCAACTAATGGGAAGGACTTGCTTAAGCACAGTCAATGCATGAATGGGCATAAGGGGCCTCTCGATAGAAATCTCCAAGGAAAATGAATTTGGAAGGTTGGAGAAGAAGCATATTTAATGCATCGCATATAGCAATAATGGGTGCAATTGCGTGCAAAAGATTTGGTCCATCACAAGTGCATACATTAAATCATGCAATCAGTGTGCACAAGAAACAAATATTCAAACGTGTTTGTACATAGCAACCACAAAATAGGAGGGCACCTAATGGTTAACAATTGACTCAAAAAACAACACATTATGCATGGAACCAACTGAGAGGCTAACATGTGCTTATGTTGGAAGCATGAATGAACTTGAGCAAGTTCATTACTAACTTTTTGATGATAAAGATGATGATACCTATTGGGAAGAGTTGGAAATCCTTGATAATTTCAAATAAGAGCCCCCAGAGTTGAAAACTCTACCAATCGGCATGGAGAATGCATTCCTAAATAATGGTAAGCTAGTCATAATCAATGCCAAACTTGCTCCTAAACAAAAAGAAAAGTTATTAAAGGTGGTTAACAAATGGTCAACAACCTTTTCTTGGTCATATCCCAAGCTGACTGGAATCAATCTAAGAATATGCCAACATCACATTTACATCCATTTGGCCATGAAGCCAAGAAGGCAACTGCAGAGATAACTAAATCCCAAATTGAAGAAGATCGTCAAGGAGGAAACAAAGCAACTCCTCAAGGTAGGGTTTATCTATCTCATCGTGGATAGTGATTGGATTAGCTCACTCATAATTGTACCAAAGAAAGGTGACAAGTGCTAGGTCTACATTGACTTTAAGCTATTGAACATGACAACATTTAAAGATCATTTTCCATTACCATTTGTGAACCAAGTGTTGGACACTATCTCTGGGCATTGCTATTATAGCTTCTTAGATGGCTATAGTGGTTATAACCAAATCCAAATTGTGCTAAAAGATTAGGCTAAGACAACATTCATGAGTCCTTGGGGGACTTTTGCATATTATAAGATGACATTTGATCTATGCAATGCCCTTACAACATTTCAATGCCTGGTCCTTAGCATCTTTCAGCAGTAGATCAGTAGTGATGTAAAAGTCTTCATGGATGACTTCTCCACCTATGGAGCTACATTTGAGAAAGCCTTGGACAGCCTTAATCAAGTACTAAAAAGATGTGTGAAAACAAATCTACGGATCAATTGGAAAAAGAGTCATCTCATGATCCAATAAGGCAATGTGGTTGGGAATTGAATTTTACAAGAAGAAAATGAGGTGGACCTAGAAAAGATAAGGGTCATCCAAGGAATAACACATCAACTAGAGATAATTAAAGACATTCAGTCATTCCTTGGACATGCTGAGTACTATCGATATTCATAGAGAATTTCTCTATAATTGCAAAGCCATTGGTCGAGCTAACGAAGAAAGATGCTTCATTCATCTGGACCAAGGAATGCAAATATGCATTCCAACAATTCAAGGAAAAATTTATAGAAACGTTAATTTTATTGGCACCAGACTTGTCCAAACCATTTCACATAATAACAGACGCATCTCATTATTCTTTGGAAGAAGTTCTTATGCAGTTGGATGATAAAAAAACATCCATATTACATCCACTACGTGAGCCAAAGCATTGTAGATGCACAGGTAAATTACATAACCATAGAGAGAATTAATGGTAGTGGTGTATGCTCTTGAAAAATTCAAGCACTATGTGCTTGGTTATAAAGTATTTGTGCACACAGACCACAGTGCCATCCACTTCTTGATGAACAAGCCGACAATAAGTCCTCGTATCATATGGTGGATTGATCTTGTAGGAATTCAACCTCACAATGATAGATCGAAAAGGAATAGAGAATGTGGTTGCTAACCATCTCTCTCACCTAAGATGGAATAATAAAGAAGAGGAGAGCCCACTCTCTAATCAATTTCTCAATGAACTCCTCTTTACAAGAGCAATAAATGACCAAGTACCTGCAGAAATAACATGGTACAATGGGATCCTCACCTATCTCCTTACTTAGGAGGTGCCACAAGATCTTAACTTTAGAAAGAAGAAATAATTTCTTCATCAGGCCAAATACTTCGTGGAAATCAATGGACACCTCTATAAGCTGTGCACCAATGGCCTAATTCATTGGTGTGCCCCTGATGAAGATCAACTACGCATTCTCTAGGATGCTCACAAATGACCTTGCGAAGGCCACTATGCAGGGAGATGCATGGTCATAAAAATCATAATGGTAGGATACTATTGGCCTACAATCTTCAAGGATGCCCTCCAACTTGTCCAATCTTGTAAACACTATCAATAAGATGGTGGGATAATTACGCGTATGGAGGATCCTCAATAGTGGATTCAACCATTAGAGCCCTTTGACATATGGAACATTAACCTCATGGATCCCATCACACCCAAGTCCAATGAAAAGGCATATATCATCATAGTAGTCAACTACTACACAAAATGGGTAGAAGCTGTAGCTGTTATTGACTATACATCATCCACTACTACTAGATTTGTATAACAAAATGTTGTACATAGGTTTCGGGTGCCACTAATTTTTGACAATGGAACTCATTTCATAGGTGCCACTTTTAGAAAGTTTACGCAATGCTTAGGGGTTGAACATAAATTAACAACACCCTATCATCCCTAAGACAATGGTCAAGAAGAGGTCACTAATACAGATATCACAAAGATACTATTAAAAACCATAAGTAAATATGGGAAAGACTAGAGCACAAAACTAAATAATGCCTTATGGGCCTGCCACTCAACATGAAAGCTTCCTATTGGCTACTCTCCCAATGAGCTAGTGTATAGAAAAATTCCAATGCTCCTAATTCAATCTAAGCTCTATAAACTCTCAACAACTTGTGATCTAAATCTTGACCTAAGTCTAGCACAAAAAGAAAGATTGGCCAACCTCAATGTGCTAGATGAAAATCTATTGGTGGCCCTATCTTTGAACGAGGTGCACAAGGCATTTAACAAGCAATGTCATGACCTCAAAATATGGAAAGTGAAATTTCAACTAGGAGATAAGGTTCTCTACTGGAACCCCACACACGTAGCCTAGAAGAAAAAATTCCAAATGATGTGGGAAGGATCTTATATAATTGATCAAACCTCTTCCTCTGGGGCTATGTTAATCTACAAGCCTAAAAGCCCAAATAAAAAGTAGTTGATCAACATCCAACAAGTGAAACCTTTCCTAGAACCAAGATAGGCCAGTGCAACTACCAACTCAATAAATGGACAACCACGCTCTATTTTCTAGATCTCCTCCTTTCAACATAGTTGTGGTGGAGATGGCGATCCATGCGAACCATCCACATGGCTTTAGTATTTCACCTTTTTATTTTACACATTTTTGTTTTACACTTTATTGATTTTTACCCTTTTCTTTGGTTTTCGTTCTATTGACTTTTTCACTTTTTGTTTTACAACATTGTTAGTATGTTTTACCTTTCTTCATTAGTTTACACCTTCTTATATATATATATATTTTGCTTTGCTTTATTTGTCAGTAACTTTTCATTATTTCTACTAATAAAAGTGCTTTATTACCACAAGACATAGTTTTGTTGTTGCTGTTTACTAATAATGGTTTGTGCCTAATGTTGTGATTATCAATGTCTAGTTTCTATTTTTGAATTCTATTGTCTAATGACTATGAANATTTTTCATGGAACAAGCAGTGAGTCCATGTCATCCACCTATCAAATAAAATCTATGATTTGCCTTTTTCTGGGAGTTTGAGATCCCTTTCATTAAAGAAATTTTTAATCAATCGGTGAACCTGGTAGTTCCAAAATTGGAAAGGATTCAAAGGTTTGTAAAGGATGTGACTTCAAGGGGATTCAATACTCTTTGTACTCTTCTGCTTACTTAAGTGCATGGATATTTTTCATGAACTTCTTACCATTCCATTCTAACCACTAATAGGAAGTCAAATAAAGTCTTTACATGGTGTGGTTTCCTTCCAAAACAAAAACAAATTTGAAAAAAAAAAAACAAACAAAAATTCAAATAAAAAACAACAAACATGATGGGAATTCATAGCACACCCCTTAGACAAATAACCAGGCTACAAGCACTAGTTATGGGACTAGAAAGACATGTTTCCCATGTCTAAAAGTCCCCTCTAACTAAGGCCCTCTCTCTCTCACTTCCTACTTATCTTTTCTTCTCTTTATGGAATGATGGTTGTTTTGTGAAAGCATTCTTGTGTCTCGAGGGGGTGGATCGATCTTGAAGTCATGATGCAAAGTCACTAAAAGAGGTTGGTTTTGGTCTAGACTAAGGATGGATCTTCTCAAGCCATTTTATAAACACATATTCCACAAGAGACTTCCTATGACCTCAATTTAGGATTTCATTCCACCTTCTCAGTCATCCATATATGCTGCCATTACTCACTTCACTACCAGTTTCTATGTTATGTTCAATGTCTTAGTCTAATGTGTTGGAATTCTTACATAGATTCTTTTTGGTTGGTCCTTAACTTTTCATGACCATTAATCAACTATGGGGCCCACAGGCTCCTTAGTTGGGCTTATGCAAGGGCATGTGCCTACTATGGGGAGGACCCACTTGCATATCTCTTAGTTTGGTTAGTTAAGTCCCTTACCTTAGACATTACTACAATCCTATCTTTCGCATATTCCATTGTGCAAACCACTCAATGCTCCTTGAACTCTCATTCTCCACCCTCTTTCTCTATTTTTCTTAATTTTCTCAATTTTTGGGACTTCAACACCCTCTTCTCACATTTTCATCATGTTCGTGGTTATTTGGGCTTTCATTTGACCTTAATTTCATTTAAAATCTCTTTATAATTTTCAAGTTTTGACTCAGTCAATGATGGTCAATAATTGCATCGATGAGGCCCCATCGATGTAGTTGACAGCATCGATGAGGCCCCATCAACGCAATGCAAAAATAGTATAAATACCACCGAAAACTTTGAATTTTTCACATTTGGTCCATAAGGCCTAAGGAGTTTTTGTAATTTTCAGAGCCTAGAACCTTTCCAAGCCTATAACTCTTGTACCGTTTATTCGAATCATCCCATTCCTTGATCCTACAGTTACTGGAGGTAAGCTCTTAGTCATGGGGGTAGCAAACCTCAAGGTTTTGACAATAATTTTTTTGAAACTTTTCCTAACTCCCCCCAAAGGGTTAAGATATAAAATGTTATTAAATCATTGATTTTTGAGAATTTAACCCTTCTAACAGCTTTGGTAAACCAAAGATTAAATTAATAACTAAATACTCAATCCATCCAACCATAATCACACCTTAGCCAAGTGTAACCTTCCTATGAGATAAGGTGTTCTAGTCATTCTGAGTTACATAATATTGTTACATATGGTGTTATGTGTGATTACAGATGTCACCAAGACCAAAGAGACTGCAGGAGGAAGGACCATCGCAACCACGAGAGAAACAACCTACAAAAGGAAGGGGCCAACAAGAACATGGCCAAGAATAAGCTGAGGTAACCCATGCAATAGGACCTCTCAGAGATGAGGCGAAGCTGGAATCTATCTAACAAATTTTCAAAGAAGAAGCTACATCTAAACATTCACAATGAGGCGAGGAGCTAGGCCCTATACCCAAACTGGAAGTCATACTCACTCAGGCATGCCTTGATATAATGGGAAGCCATGAGGTCCAATGCTCAATTCTCCAAGAGCTAAACTTTGGACCATTCCTTGAATGGGATCTAGAAGATGTTAGAGCTCAACTACAAGCCTCTCCCCTATGGCCAATTATCATTTCTAGTGGCAAGTGGTACATGGGAGAAACGTATCTTTTCTGGAACAATAGGAGAGTAGGAGCCACTATGAAAATCAAGGATATCCAAGTGTCCTACTTAGTAGAAGCCATTACGTAGGGCCTTGGGTTACTTGACATAGGAAAATAGTTGGCAGAGTTGTCTACACAAGCTAATCCTAGAGTAAAGAAGGAGTGGACTCAGTGGTGTTATGGGGTTGACCGTAAGGAGTTTGGCGGGCTCACACTAGCAGAGCTACTTTATTTTAAGATAGCAGCCTATTGCCTTGATCCAATAATGATGCCCAGTAAGGTGACAACCTTCTTTGCTTGAGCATGCATTGCTCTAAGCAGAAGATCTCCAGCGAACCTTCCATAGCTAATCTATTTGGAGATAGAGAAGCACTTCAAGGAGAATGAACATGGAAGAAAAACCTTACCCTTTTTCTACTTGATCAAAAAATTATGTAGAAGGGCAAGGATAGTTTGCTATGTAAATGATACACTCAAGCATGCTCCTAATGCTTCATGGGCCAAAATGATGAAGGATAAGATGCCTGCCACGACCATAGAAGAGGAGTGACAATGTCCACCTCCACCACCTACTCATGAAAAACCATTGGAGGCCTGCACTGTGGTTGAACACATGTACAAAATTTGAGAGCAGCTTTTGCAATAGTGAGAGTAGCAAGTAGGAATTAGAGGTGGAGACCCATCTACGTACAGACCAACCATGAGTCACCTTAGAGAAGTGGCTCATACAATCAGCCAGATGGGGGGAGGTGAATCAATGTTGTTTGCCCAATGAATGAAATTGCTTATGAGGTCAAATCTAAGTGCCCCAGAGATGATAGTGTGTCTCTCTCAACATCATCTATTCCTAGAAATCTCTAGGAATGCCACTTCCTTTTTAGTGCACTTGGAGGAGGGTGAGGAGGCAACCATATTGGTGATGCAACACCAAGGGCAAGAGACAACTATGGAGATCGTTGCTAACCAAGTCACTAAGGAATTAAATGCACTTACAATGCTTGTACCAAATGTTTTTGCATGTAGATATGTATAGATGTTCATAGGAACAATTAGTGAAAAATTGACATGAAGAACTACTAGACCAACTAGTGGGAACTAGACAACTAATTCTGAATATCTTTGAGTTTCTGGATAGCATCACTGCAACCTAGTTAGAACTATTAGAGGAAAAGGGCAACTACCTCATCTTAGAAGGGCAACTTAAAATATCTTAAGCACATAATCAAGACTTGGCCACTAAAGTTGCCAAATTGCATGTCTGAATTGGCAATCCTACTCTTATCAACCATGTATTGACATGAGATGAAGCTTTTTCAACAGCTTCAAGAATAGCTAAAGCAGGTTCAGGAAGAAATGGTAACGGTGGTCATCAATCAATCCATACTAGAAGCTACAACTCATTTAGTATACAAGGACTTAATGCAAACATGTTAAGAAAATTAGATTTTGACCACAGAAAATCCTCGCTTGCAAGATGTTGATGCACAAAAACAATAGCTAGAAGAATTCATGCATCAATAACAAGAGCAACTTGCCAAAGAAAATGCCAAATTGAGAAGTTTGGTAGTAGGGAATCATAATCTCTTCATGGAGGAGGTCTGTGCCTTATGCCAGAAGTTAGCCATTGAGATTGCCACTTGGAAAAATGACGCTCTAAAATTTGAAAAAGTTAAAAATCATTACAGAGACTAGGTTGGCCTACAAAAGAAGGTGAACAAAAAGCATATCTGACTAGTGAAGGTAAAGGTTAATGAAGCCCTCCAGCAACTCTAGCAAGGTAGAGAAATGTGGTAACCTATCGTTAATGGGATTGATGCTTACAACAAGACAAAAATCCACATAAAGGAGTTGCAGATTGAAGAGATGATGGAGTATATGGAGCTGTCCAATCTTTGCTATGCAAACTTGGCAATGCTAACTACCGAATGACTATAATTTGAGCTTGAAAAGTAAGTGGATAGCTTGTACTTATTGTACGAGGCCAATTTCAAGAATCATAATGACACCAAACAGAAGCTTGTAGTCGCAAATGTTGAACTCGAGGTTCTCAAGGCAAAATTCACTGACCAAAGATCAGTTGCTAAGAACATAACCAAAAGGATGAATGACTACCAAGCATTGCAAGACATAATCCTAGTGTTTGACATCGAGTGCAAAAAATTCGTGGCATGGTTCGTTAACGTAAAGGAGCTGCTTCCAATATTGCTTTGTCCTTGGGATATTCCAATTCTTACCCACATTGGTAAAGTTGCGTGAACCATAAATGATCCCAAAAATAAAGAAGAGAAGATGAAAGCATTACTAGATGCTTTCAACCTTTTACCAGAAGTAGCAGCAACATCAAGACAACCACAACCACCTCAACCATCGACTATGCCTAGAGCTAGAGAAGGTTCATCGGAGCCTTCCCTACCTAGGATCATGTGACATTCTCTTTTTTCTTCACGTATTCAGAGGATGTGCTTATCCAAATTTTTATACCATGGTCAATTTTGTAATGTGGTTGATCCATAAACTAGGCACTCAATTTTGTTATGTCTATTTTATCTTGTTTTCTTATATCAAAAGCCAATCAATAATCCCATACTTTCCCAATTTTGTAAAGAACTTGAGGATGAGTTTTCATTCAATCATGGGGGTATGATGAAATGTGATTTATTGTGTCAACTAGGCCCCATCAATGCAGTCAACTGCATCGATTGGGCCCCATTGATGTAGTTTGTTGCATCAACATAGCCCCATCGACATAGGGGTTTGTCCTAGCCTATAAATACATGCTCACCAGTCGCATTTATGGCATCAGATTTCATAGGAGTAGCAAAGCTCTTACAGTTTGTTTAGTCAAAAGTTAGAACATTTTTCTCGAGTGCCTGCAACAAGAGTCATTAAGTGTATAGATCTTTATTAGAGCATTGTTGTACCTAAGCACGATAGTGTGTGCAGCAATAAAGATGAACTTCTTGATAAAGCTTGCAGCATTCTGGATAGTTTAAATGTTTCACTTATGCATTTAATACTTTTAGTTATTTATTCAATATTTTTCAATAATTAAGTTGATTAAGCTAATTAAGAAAGATAAACTAAATAGATTAAATACATAAGTACAACCACTTCGAACATAGCATGTATTCACTTGGTAATCTCAACAGCATTATTACTTGGTACACCCAATAGTGTAGCACTTGGTAACCCAGTAGTGGACACATGGGTTTAGGATGTGTATGGAAAGTGGAACAAATGCTTATGTTAAGATTAGTTATAGAACACTTAGTTAGTTAATTTAGATTAGTCATTAAATTATTCTATCTCTCTTTCTTCAAGCACCCAAAAACATAGAACATAAAATGATAAAAATCATATGCCTCGATTTTACTTAACCATACCTTTGTACTTCACAAGTGTAATCAAGAAGACAACAAAAAACCTTAGGGCAAGCTTTACTTCCTAGAAGAATAGTGCATCAGAAACTATAAAGTCCACAAAATTCAACTGGATCATGTGTGAATGCTTTGTGATTCATATGATTGGGTGTAGGGGTACCTCGTTGCTCATCACTTATTATCCTAATTTTACATTTAAGTTTCACCATGATAAACAACTTAAATGAAGAGACCTACAAGGCAACATTTTCTTGCCATCCAAACATTCATCACCATAAATGCTTCAACTCGTCCTCATGAGGTCAAATCTTGGTTATATGCAAGAAGGATATTAAGTCACCAAAAACATGACTAGGCTATACTAGTCAATGTAGGCTCAAGAAAAAAGGAATTTCATCATGGAGGCAAGATATGAACAAGACAAAGAGAGGAAGGCACCATAGATAGTTTTCTTGAAAGAAAAAGAAGATGCTCTATTCCAAGTTGACAAATTCTATTAGACTCATGGATCTCATTCCCAAACACCGGTCCTTTGCATTGAAGATTCCATTAAAATAAAACTACATTTAGCTCTTACAGAAACCCCTAGAAGAAATAAGTACTTTAGACGTAGGAGGAACTTAAGAGTTAAGACCTCCAACGATTCAAGAAGAGATGAATCAATGAGTTATAAAAGGAGAACTAGTCAACATCATTCTCTAACTCCTTCATCTTCTTCATCACATTTATCAACAGATTCTAACAAGAGATAACAAAGATTAAGGAATCATGATGATAAAAAAGAGATCATGAGATACATGCATACAGAAGAAGGCATCCTGAAGAAGAGGAAGGTAACCATGAAGAAAGGGAAGAAAGGGTTAGATACGAAAGAAGAGAGCATCATGAGCATTGGATGAGTCATCATGACAACAAATCTTACAAGGTTTAAGACTATGAGGAACCCCTGTTAGCCACTCACAACATGATTAACATCATGGAAGGTGTGTACATTCCTACCAAGCATTTAAGTAAAAAATGCATCAAGCAACTTGAAATAAATAATATCCCAAAATTCAAAGGTAGATATAATATAAATCCACAACACCACCTCCAAGCCTTCCAAGATGCTTGCATCCTATAAAATATAGAGAATGATTAGCAAAAATTGAAGTTGTTTCTCAAAACACTCATAAAGGAAATAGAAAGCTAGTATAGATCCTTAGAACTAGAATCAGTTTAAAGATGAAGTACTATGTTGGAACTCTTTAATGATAAACATCAAACTTATTCCAAAGTGTCAAATTTAACAAAAAGTTTCCAAGGATGGAAACAAGTGACAAATGAAACCCTTGATGTAGCAATGGGGAGGTATTATTCCTTATTTCATAGATGCTTAGGGCATGGAGCTTCTCAACAGAAATAACTACGACATATCATCAATGGGCTAAGGAACAAAACAAGAAAACCTTTGGAGTATATGGCCAAGGTAGATTATTTGAGATGACTGCCTATTAGATCCAATAGTTGATAGACTAAGTGGTGAAAGAAGAAGGAGAGATAAGAAAACAAAAACTAGTTAAAGACTATAATAGAGATCCAACAATTAAAAAAAAGAGGTATAAGGATATGCAAATCATAAGAGGATGATATCTTAGAAGATACGATCTAGTGAAAGAGCCTACCTATCTAGAAACTAGTCAATGATATTGCCACAAATATAAAGAAAATGTGGGATTCCGTGGATGAGAAGTTTACTACAACACTTAAGATAATAAAGGAAAGGACTAAAAAAGGCTTTAATAGAAGTAAGGACCAAAAGAAGAAAAGAGAAAATGGACATGAAAACTATAAAAACAAAGGAAAAGTTGTTGAGGTGAAGGAAATAATGGACTCAAGTTTAGAAGATGACGAAGGGTGTAAAGTGTGCCAACATGAACATCCTAAGGGATGTTGCCCTGTCCTGGTCCACTTACAAGAGTTTTGGACATATGTACTTAATCCAAAGTTTGTTAAGAAATAGATGCCCAAATGATTATCTTATCTACAAGGTAATTTCAGATTGCCCTACTAGCAACCATACTATCCAAGCGTGGTTTATCATCAATCACAAGACCACTACTAGCAACAGTGGTAACAATCACAATCATGGGGAATGACATTTCCAAGGTAGCAGTATTCATATAGGCAACAAGATCCTTATAGATACTATGTACAATGTTCTATTTCTTCTAGAAATATTCTGTTCATGCTTCCTCTTCTTACTATTTGATGAGTCATGTTTTGTAGGGCTTTGGTATTAGAATTCCAAGATCGGAGCCACGTTATTAGGTATCAGATATCAAGGCACAACCTCCGATGTCGGGGATCCAATATTATTCCTTTCATGATAGCCTATAAATACAACACTTAAGTGCATGGTTGGGATATAAATTTTAGAAGTAGACATAGGGAAGTTTTGTTAGTTTGTTTCCAATGCATGCCTATAGTGTGATGTTAAGTGATTGTACGACATCCTTATTCAAGTGTGACATACTTGGATACATTACATGTTTGACAATAAAGATTAAGATTACTTCCATCATTTCAACATCCACTAAGCTTTATTATTATTTTTAATTACTTAAATGCTCACTATTTTCCTTAGTTAATGTTTATCATTTATTGCTCTTTATTATTTTTTATCATTAAGCGAAATGAGTACAACTAATCATGAGCACTTAAGTGTAATTACTTGGTAATCCAGTAGTGTTATCGTTTGGTATGCCTAGTAATGGTACACTTGGTAATCCTAGCGGTAGTTATACAAAGTCCAAGGTGTGTACAGAAGGTTAGGAATAGATACTCATTGCACGTAGGCTAGTTAGACTTTACTTTCCATTGTTAATTAGCTTAAATAATTGATTTCTTTATTATCATCAGGAGTAGCATAAGGCCAAAACAACATCAATTATCATATATCTCACTTTGGACTATACCATATGTAACAAAGCTATCACTAGTCTAAGTGGGAAGATAGTGAACTACAATCAAGACATAATGATCTAGATGCCACAACTAGTCCCATCCATGGAATTTACCCGAATCTTGCATGAACATTTATGATTCGTATGGTTAGGTGTAGGGGGTACCTCGTTGCTCATCATTGGCATCATTGCTAGGGATGGTGCTAGTTATCTAGACTAGTTATATTATACATGATCATTGTAAATGCATTAATGAATTATTTTTCAAAAAATATTAAATCACACACATCATAAACCAACAACAATGTCTCTTTCACAAGAGAGCAATAATGCATCATATGAAGAGAACATTCATTGGAGAACTAATGAGATATATATTGAAGAAAATTGGAGTGATCAACCTCATGCAAGGGTTTCATATGTTCATGGCCATCCCTACTACACGTAAGAACTACATCCACCTAAGGTAGACAATCCTAGAGGATATGAAGTCCTAGACTAGGGGAGGCCTCAAGGCCTAGGACCTCCTCAAAACCTAGAAAGATAAATCAAGAGATCATAGGGAACACCATAGAAGCCATGGCAATTATCCTAGTTCCTCATCTTTCTCTTCCTCTTCAATGTCTAGTTTTAATGAAGATGAATGTAGGTATAGAGATAGAGCTCCACTATGGGGTCAAAATAAGGATAGAAATTCAAACCAAGGATAAAATCAAAGACATCATAATGAGCATAGGCAAGATTGCTACAATTAGACAAATAGAAATAGAAAATTTCACTATGACATGTTTGATGATGGTAAACCCTTTGTTGATCACTAAGAGTATGATGTAGATTATAGAGTTAAAATACCCAACAAGCATTGCAAGGAAAGTCACATCAAAAGGCTTCATATGAATAATATCCCTAAATTTGCAGGGGGCTATGATTCTGATCCACAACATCATTTGTAAGCCTTCCATGATGCATGGATCTTACAAAACATTGAAAGTGGATGGCAAAATCTTAAGCTCTTTCCTCGGGCACTAATAGATAAAGCCAAAGTGTGGTACAGATCATTAAGAACAAATTCAATCCATCAGTGGTCCACAATGCTGGAACTCTTTAACGAGAAATACCAAACCTATGCGAGGGCATCCAACCTAAGGAAATGAATCTAAGGATGGAAACAAGAACAACATGAACCCTTGGATATGGACCTAGATAGATACTATTTTCTACTAAATAGATGCCTAGGCCATGGATTCTCTCAAGAAGAGAACCTTTTCCACATCATAGATGGGCTTCATAGTCAAATGAGAGAGACCCTTGGGATGTATGCTCAAGGTTAATTATATGAGCTAGGAACCCATCAGATTCAAAAGCTAATCTAGTGCTTGGAAAAAGAAGAAGAAAAGCTATATAAATGGAAGAATGTTGAGAAATATCATTGGGATCCAACTCTTCAAAAGAAGAAGATCCATATCTATGATAAGGAAAAAGAGGTAGTTCTCAATGGGGTGATTTCACAACAAACCTTCTCAATACAAAAGTCTATCGATGAGCTTAAAGAAAGGTTAGATAAGATATCAAAATGGATAAATGAGAAAGTTACAACTTGTGTAGAAATCATAGAGGAGAGAGTAACGCAAAATGAATCAAGTGGTCACAACAAAAGGAGGAAAAAGAACCAAGAAATAGCTAGGAACACTTATTGGTAAAAAGGAAAAATGGCTATAGAAGAAGAGGCTATAGACTCAACCACCAAAACAAATGATGGATGTGAGATCTACATATATGACCATCTAAAGGGCTATTGCCTAGTCATGTTACATCTACATGAATATTGGGGTTTTGCATTAAATTCCAAGTTTGTACAAAAGAAAATGCCTAGGAAATTACCTTTTTCATAATGTAATTTTAGACAGTCCTACAACCAACTGTACTATCCTAGTGGGACTTCTCGCTAGCCTCGATACTATCATCAATCGTAGTGGTGAAACCCACAATTGTGGGGGAGGCCATCATCAAACCAACCCTACCCTTATTACTAGCTGAACCCGTATGGATATTATGTTCAACAACCTATTTCCCCAACTAGTTCTCTTTACTCTACTTCAAATTGCTACTACCACTCTCCCAAATATCATTGACCTGCAACATCTTTTGAAGGATCACCACGTCACACCTCTCACCCTCCATCATATCCTCAATATTCTCATACTCCACTCCATCACATGTCACAACCAGCAACACAAGAAGGTTCAACACCACAACATCAACAAAAGAATGCCACTTGTGCTATGAACATACATAGACATGATAATGCTAGTAGGTCCCCACCACAATCTTGGAAATACCCTTTCTTTAGTATAGCTCCCATGCATAAGCACAACACTCATTGACCTACTAACTCATCCAAACTAGCATAATGCTAATCAAGTGCAACATCCCTCCTTTTACAAACAATGTTCTCTAATCCTATGCAAAGGCCAACATCTGTCGTTACTCCAAGGCCTGCCAAAAACAATGAACCTAGCACCGTGGAGAAACAAAAGAATCCATTCATAACTACTCATGATAAAGGGTTCAATTGTGGGCTAGACATCTGCAAAGTTCATACAACTTCTACTTTGATCCACCATACATTTAAAAACCAAGCGTGTGAGCAATAACCCATCTACGTAGTTGCCACTAACCTAGAAGTCACTTAGTCGCTTGAAAATGAGAGTCTAACACTATTTCACAAATGCCTGGAGCTTGCCTATTCACTTATTAATTCTTTTCATGATCAAATACTTAGTCATGGGGAAGATGCCCTATCCTAAAATTCAAAATTAATAAGTCTTTTTCATCTTTTTATTTTACAATTTTTTTGATCATTTTCTCATTTGTTGATACAATTTTTTTCCTATTCTTTTCAACTTTTTCCACATTTTTTTTTCATTTCCTTTATGAGTAATCTTGACTATGAATAAAACAACATCATGTAGTCCATTGAGGTGAGGTTTTCTCTATGTTGTTAGAGTCATGAGGGACTGATTATCTGGATAGTGAGGCCATGTCATCCATCCATTCATCCCATTAATAAGAGGTTCTTACCATGTGAAACACCACTAATTTTAGCCTAGCACTTTGAATGGAAAATGACTCAAGCCCTTTCAAGCATTCAAAAGAAAAATTCTTGATCCACAACATCAAGCTCGGTAAGCACGGCTTTGGAGTTTTGGGAATCCATCAAAAGCTTAGAATCAAAGAGATGAGGAGGAGGAGGAAGTGGCATATGCAAATTCATGAAGTTGTATGGAGTCCAATCATTATGATTGGCATTGTTGCTGCTATGACTACGAGAATTCATGGCATGGAGGAACTAAGAATTCATGTTGAAGCCCATGATGTTGCTTTTGTTGTTGCAGAATTTGATGGAGAGATCATTGAAATCCAAGCCCTGAATTTGGTTTTGTTGTGGCTCCTATTCCATCATCATGAACTAGTTTGCCAGAGAAAGTTTGTGCCTGAAAATTCAATGTATTGGTCACCACATATGAATTGAAGTTTCACTTCCCCAAAAGGTGGCTATTATTTTAAGATGTAAAATGTCAGGTCTTGGATGCTGTTGCATAGAACTTTGAAAGGGAACCATGTCCTATTTTTCAGTACAATGACAAAGCTCTTAGATATTTTGGAAGAGTATTTGCAGTGGCGACATCTTCAGTATAGGCAAATTGATGGAACTACAAGTCAAAAAAAAAGAAGGAAGAAAACAACAAGGTTGGCACTGGCCGCCGTCTCTCACCGCCTTCACTACATCATCTGCCTATTGTTTGTCTAGTTGCCGTGCCTCTGCCTATGCAACACCTGCGCCTAACGTAGCCGTGCCTAATCCTCCACTGCGCTGCACCCTCAGCCATGTCAACAAAACCCTCATTGCGTTTCTCTTTTCCTACCATGTAAGCTTATTTCATCGTCGCCACTTGCACCGTCGTTGTGGGCACTGCTAGCGTTGAAAATTGCTGCCTCCGCCAGTGCTCTACGAACATCGCAAGCACCAGGAATTGTTGCTCCCTTCGGTGCTCCATGGATGCAACCCTCGCCGAAAATTGCCACTCCCTCGGGTGCTTTGCAGACACAGTCAAGGCCGAAAATCATTACCTCCTTTGGTGGAGGAAATCATCACCCATCCTGGCATTTCTACGATCGCCACGCTGCCGCCAATGTGCCCTCCCACACCCGCCGCTATCCACGATCTGCCCCAGCACCACTGCTTCTGTGCCCCCACTGCGCTGCCGCTTCGCGCCATCCACTACTCACCATCGCCACAAGTCAGGGTCACGCCACATAGGCCTGTGTAGGCCACTAACTGAAATCCTCACTAGCCGTTCTCCCTGTCTCACAGTTTTCGTTGAAACCTGTGCCGCGTGTCTTGCTGCTTGCCATTGTTGCTGTCATTGCGGGCACCACCGGCAACTACCCCTCCCCTCTGATCTGTGGCTCTGCACCCTGCATTACTTTGATGACCAGCAACGCCTGCCCCTAACACAACGATTCCATGCTCACCTTACCATGGGTCTACAACGTTGCACTCCTGATTAATCCCTCGATGATTCTCTCATGTTTTTTTATCTTCTCACTGTTTAACCATAGTTCAAGAAATTAGTACGATGGCAAGGGAACATGAAAGCCCATGCAAAATCGGGCCAAATATTCAGCAAAAAGAAAAAAAATTATAATTTTCCAAGCGAGCCGGAGCTGGAGCTAATCTTTCTAAATTTTCTTTAAATTTTTATCGCTTGAAAGCTTATTTTTCTAATTTGTTTGTGTCTTCATGGGCTTGAATGACCCACAAATTGTAAAATGCAATGTACTTGGTCAAGAATGTAGCTTGCCAACACACATCCAACTCATACACAACTATCCAAACATAGATACATTGAACCTGGTCAAAGAATGCAACTATCCAGCACCCAGCCCAACCCTATAAATACCCTATCAATTCACATAAACTAGGAGGCAAAAAAAAATTGGAGAGATTGGCAATTCTGAAGGAGTTTTCCAGTACAATCTTCATTGGATCTGTCTTGAGGAATCTACAAGAGGCTAGTGAATTGGCTAATGAGAAAGCTAAAAGCAACGCATGCCCGACTTGAATCGAATTTGTCCAAACCAATGAGCGTATTAAAGTTAGCTCATCCTTATGTAACGTTCGTGTGCGCTCATTCTTCGAATTTGGTCATTATGTAACCAGGCCAGAACCTGTAATCCTTGGGTGCTCGGCACACCTGACTATTGGCATCCAAGTATTTCTCACATTCATCACATCACATCATCGCATCATATCATCCTGGGGCTAGGCATTTGACTTACCATCCACACCTGTGCAACTACACTTTGACCGGTGCACATTGTTTTTTAAAATAATATAATACAATCTCATTATTGCCTTCCATTTACATTATTTACTTCGGTTTATGCTTTGTTTACAATATAGCTCTGTTTACTCATTATTTATAATTCAGTACGCTTTGTTTACATTTCGTATCATTGTTTGCATTCCGTTTACATCCCGTTTATGATAACCCCAGCGCTAGCCATAGCTTACGCTCGGGGAAGTCCTTGGTTGATTTGCGTGCAAACCATCCAAGGCACTCTACCTTCGTTTACTTTTCCAGCTTGCCCTCAGGCGAAGCCAGGGTCAGTTGTGTCTGCCCAATGATCTCTCAATGTTTGTTTCCCTTCTACCCTTACACCGACGAGTTAGGTCAGTACAATTTTTGGTGCTAGAAGGAGGGCCACTTTCTTGTTATTGGTTAAAACATCACTACCTATCAAAACTCATCCATCTTGCCCATTTGAGTCTCCTCGTTCCTATTTATTACACTGAGCTTATGTCACCCCACGCTACAATTTCTTGCGATCCAACTCCATTCATCTACCCTAGTCCATTCACGTTTATCATGGAATCTTCCCAAATCAACCCAGTAACACTACCGATTGCTGACTTTGGGGCCGAAGCTTCAAACCCTATGAATGATATGGAATCCATAACCATTATTGAACACATAAATCCTCAAGGCCCTACACATCAATCCCTCAGGCTACAGGGCAAAGGCCCCATTCACGCGACTCTTACACCTGAACAGTATAATTTTGTCTGTGTCAAAATCCAAGCCAACCTACCCATTGATCATGTAGAAAGGGAAGCTAAGAGAGAATATGAATTTATCCACAAAGGAGGACGTGAGTTCATCCCTTCTGCATTTGACATAATCCCACTGTCTGAAAACCATCATAAACTCATATCCCAGCTTCTTATGGCTAGAAGTCAAGCCTTACAACTACCTCCCATAGAGCCTCAAGATGAAGAAGATGACTTTGCAACCCAATCTGAACATGGAGAATCATACCATACCGTTAGCCCCCATGCCCACACAAACCCATTATTCCATCCTTTTCTAGAAGAAACTGTGTTTCATTCTTCATCCACAAAGACTCGAGGACATGTTCCCCATTCCATTCCTATCTTCTCCATGCTCAATAACATTCACTCTGATGC
>MNCI01018018.1:234512-249378 GCA_015680685.1 Gnetum montanum | reverse complement strand
TCAGTAGGCCATAGCTTCATTATCACTGCAACCGAATATTTCACACAGTGGGTGGAAGCTATTCCTCTTAGGAAGACCACATCAAAACACGTTTACACCTTTATAATGGAAAATGTTGTAACTCGTTTTGGTATTCCAATGACCATTGTTACTGACAATGGGCCACAATTCAATAGCACAGATACAAAAATCTTTTGTGAAAGTCTGGGTATTAAACATGCATTTTCATCACCTTACTACCCACAGAGAAATGGTCAAGCAGAGGCTACAAACAAAACTATCATCATAGTGCTCAAAAAGATGTTGAATCAGAGCAAGAAATGATGGCATGAACACTTAGTCTATGCATTGTGGGCTTATAGAATGACACATCGAACATCCACAGGTAAAACTCCATATAGTCTTGTATACGAATCTAAAGCTGTTTTACCTTTAGAATTGCAGGTTCCTTCATTGCAGATAACTCTCTTCGGTCTCCTTGATGAAAGTCAAAACAATGAATTTTGCATTGTTGACCTCAAATCGATAGAGGAGGAACGTGTACAAACTCTTGATCAAATTGAATGGTACCAAAAATAGCAGAGGCAAAGGCACAAGCACGATCTCCACAAATGCCCAATCAAAGAAGGAGATCTAGTCCTTAAGGCCGCCCGAGAACATCCAGATAAATTCTCAGCCAACTGGGAAGGGCCTTATTTAGTCACCAAGGCATACAACAATGGAGCATTCAAACTTGCTAACATGGACGGAAACGAGTTCGCCAATCCTACAAACCACTTGTACTTGAAAAGGTACTATGTCTGACAAACTTGAGGTACGTCATAGTCCTAGATCATGACTTAAAACTGATACCACAAAATAGTCCTGGCATCATGACTTAAAACTAATACCACAGAATAGTCTTGGCATCATGACTTAAAACTGATACCATAGAATAGTCCTGACATCATGACTTAAAACTGATACCACAGAATAGTCCTGGCATCATGACTTAAAACTGATACCATAGAATAGTCTTGGCATCATGACTTAAAACTGATACCACAAAGTAGTCCTGGCATCATGACTTAAAACTGATACAATAGAATAGTCCTGGATCATGACTTAAAACTGATACCATAGGGTTCTGTCTAGTATGACACTAAACTGCTACATCCGTCCACCATAACATGAAACTAGCATCCAGAGTAGACTAAGACTATAAACAAGTTTGCCTCTTCATAGTCCACTATGACTATAAACTAGCAATGCACCATCCACTACGACGCTAAACTAGCGTCGTCCAAGGGGTTATGACATGAAACTAACCCACGATAGTCCACTAAGACTATAAACTGGTGACATCATCGATGACCAAGCAAAACTCGAAAAGATCTATTGTTGTAGTTGGCTCTTCCTATTCCACAAAGACTTGTTGCATGATTCATCTCATGGGGCCTAGTGAAACTGATTCTGTTCATGATTCTATTTGCTTTGAAAGCTGCACGTGGTGACTCCATCTCCTTGTTTAAAGTGTTTAGCTGACTGTTTCATTTGTGGTTTTCTTGTCTTCTTGGAGTTGTATTTACAGGATGACACTTTTGAGGTGTTCGTGCATAGATGCATTTCATCATGACGACAAGGTATCACATTTTTCTTGACGCACATGACTAGGTTAATCAATCCGTTCATAAGTACATTCCCAATTCCTAATACATTCCCTATTCCCCATCATGCTCCCTTAACCTATTCAATTACATCCCCCTTGATATGTTCCACTCATCTCAAAACTCTTGATACACTATTGCATATTGTAGCTCTCTAAGTAATTGCGACGCAAAATACAATACATAGTACATGATGCAAAATGCAAGTGCTCATACACAACCACGGCACAAAAAGCAAGCTCTTTCAAAAAGACCAAAAAAAAAGAAAAAGGAAAAGACAAAAAAAAAGAAAAAAAAAAGAAAAAGCACAAAAGGTCAGAGAGCAAAATGCACAGAAAAGATCTTCATGACCCTGTTGACATCATAAACAAAAGACTATTGGCCATTCTCATACAAGCCCCAGGTGAGAAGGTAATTATCTTGAAAAATAGTTACACTCGTGTCTCAAAGAGACCATGTTGCACATCACCGCGTGGCTTTGGTTGTTTACAACGGGCCCTGCAAATACTCTATAAGAGTCTTGTTTCTCCAAAGAACGCACCTCCTATGTCTTGGTTCCGAGTCTACTGAAAACCTAGTTGTTGACAAGGGCCAATGACATGACTTGTGCACAAGAGAGCATTCCTCTCCCACAAATCCCAGCAGCAATCATAGCCCTTAACCTCTTAGCTTCCCTGGTTACAATCAATTCCCTTGCATCTTGAACTACATCTCCTCAATCCCATGTACTTTTGAAAACGGTGCGATGGTATCCAGCCGAGGGCTGATGGTTAATGTTTGGTACTTGTTTGTTCATGGTGTTTTCACTTCTTTATCAACGCCTCTCGGGTGAATTCCTCCAGACGTTAACAAAGAGGGGCTAATGAAACACCACTAATTTCAGCTTAACACTTTGAATGGAAAATGACTCAAGCCCTTTCAAGCATTCAGAAGAAAAATTCTTGACCCACAACATCAAGCTCGGTAAGTACAGCTTTGGAGTTTTGGGAATCCATCAAAAGCTCAACATCAAAGAGATGAGGAGGAGGAGCAAGTGGCATATGCAAATTCATGAAGTTGTATGGAGTCCAATCATTATGATTGGCATTGTTGCTGCTGAGACTACAAGAATTCATGGCATGGAGGAACTAAGAATTCATGGCATGGAGGAACTAAGAATTCATGTTGAAGCCCATGATGTTGCTTTTGTTGTTGGAAAATTTGATGAAGAGATCATTGAAATCTAAGCCCTGAATTTGGTCTTGTTGTGGCTCCTGTTCCATCATCATGAACTGGTTCGCCAGAGAAAGTTTATGCCTGAAAATTCAATGTATTGGTCACCACATATGAATTGAAGTTTCACTTCCCCAAAAGGTGGCTGTTGTTTTAAGATGTAAAATGTCAGGTCTTGGATGCCATTGCATAGAACTTTGAAAGGGTACCATGTCTTGTTTTTTAGTACAATGACAAAGCTCTTAGATATTTTGGAAGAGTATTTGCAGTGGCGACATCTTCAGTATAGGCAAATTGATGGAACTACAAGTCAAAAAAAATAAGTAAGAAAATAACAAGGTTGGCACTGGCCGCCATCTCTCGCTGCCTTCATCGCATCGTCTGCCTATTGTTTGTCTGGTTGCCATGCCTTTGCCTATGCCACACCTGCGCTTGATCCTCCACTGCGTTGCACCCTCAGCCATGTCAACAAAACCCTCGTCGCATTTCTCTTTGCCTGCCATGCAAGCTTATTTCATCATCACCACTTGCACCGTCGTTGTCGTCGTTGCGAGCACTGCTAGCGTTGAAAATTGCTGCCTCCGCCAACACTCTGCGAACATCACAACCACCGGGAATTGCTACTCCCTTCAACGTTCCACGGATGTAACCCTCACTGAAAATCACTGCTCCCTTAGGTGCTTTGCAGACACAGCCAAGGCCGAAAATCATTGCCTCCTTTGATGGAGGAAATCATCGCCCATCCTGGCACTTCTACGATTGCTGTGCTACTGCCAATGTGCTCACCCGCACCCGCCGCTATCCATGATCCGCCCCAGCGCCACTGCTTCTGTGCCCCCGCTGCGTTGCTACTTCGTGTCATCTGCTGCTCGCCATTGCCACACGTTAGGGTCACACCACGCAAGCCTGTGTAGGCCACTAACCGAAACCCTCACTAGTCATTCTCTCTGTCTCATAGTTTTCGCTGAAAACTGGGCCGCGTGTCTTGCTGCCTGCCGCTATTGCCGTCATTACGGGCACCACCGGCAACTGCCCCTCCCCTCCGATCTGTGGCTCTACACCCTGCATTACTTTGATGACCAGTAATGCCTGCCCCTAACACAACGATTCCATGCTCACCTCACCATGGATCTACAACGTTGTGCCCCTGATTAAGTCCTCGGCGATTCTCTCATGTTTTATATCTTCTCACTGTTTAACCATAGTTCAAGAAATTAGTACGATGGCAAGGGAACATGAAAGCCCATGTAAAATCGAGCCAAATATTCAGCAAAAAGAAAAAAAAATAAATTTCCAAGCAAGCCGGAGCCGAAGCTAATCTTTCTAAATTTTCTTTAAATTTTTATCGCTTGAGGGCTTGTTTTTCTAATTTGTTTGTATCTTCATGGGCTTGAATGACCCACAAATTATAAAATGAAATGTACCTGGTCAAGAATGTAGCTTGCCAACACATACCCAACTTGTACAAAACTATCCAAACACAGATACATTGAACCTGGTCAAAGAATGCAACTATCCATCACCCAGCCCAACCCTATAAATACCCTATCAATTCACATAAACTAGGAGGAAAAAAAAATTAGAGAGATTGGCAATTCTAAAGGAGAATAGAACTTGCAATTCTTTGGTGCTCGGAACACCTGACTGTTGACATCCAAGCATTTCTCATGTTCATCACATCACATCATTGCATCATATATCATCCCGGGGCTAGGCGTTTGACTTGCCATCCACACCTGTGCAACTACGCTTTGACTGGTGCACATTTTTTTTAAAAACAATATAATACAATCTTATTATTGCCTTCCATTTACATTATTTACTTTGGTTTATGCTTTGTTTACAATATAGCTCTGTTTACTCATTATTTATAATTCAGTACACTCTATTTACATTTCATATCGCTATTTACATTCCATTTACATCCTGTTTACGATAACCCTAGTGCTAGCCATAGCTTACGCTCAAGGAAGTCCTTGGTTGATTTGCATGCAAACCATCCAAGGCACTCTGCCTTTGTTTACTTTTCCAGCTTGCCCTCAGGCGAAGGCAGGGTTAGCTATGTCTGCCCAACGATCTCTTGGTGTCTGTTTTCCTTCCATCCTTACACCGAAAATTTAGGTCAGTACACCATGGTCATCATATTCTTTTTTCATCATCAAACTAAGAATAAACTCATAATCATTATGCCTAGATAGACAAGTAAAGAACCAATTGGGAATGTGAAGGGTGTGACATCAAGGAAATTTGTGAAATCTCTTTGACCACTTTTGTATGTTATATCATGTTGCTAAGGTTGTAATTATATCCTTGTAGATCTAATGAAAACTGAGAGTAAAAGTAAAATAAGTGTTGTCTTACCACATCATTAGAAAGACATGTTACCCATGCCTAAAGGTAGTCCTTCGTAAGGTTGATGTAGATATAAGTAAAATAAAAGAGAACTGAATAAATTTCTGGGGTTTCCACTAGGAAGACATGTTACCCATGCCTGAAGGTTAGTGGCTTCTCAAAATTCAAAAACAAGTGCCATGAATAAACTCCTTCCTTGGACAAAATGCCAAGTGATGCTACTCCTTGCAACGGTGGTAGTCTTATGGTTGTTAATCAAAGAGATAAAACAATGCAATGTCACTAGAGTGTGGTTTGGACTTAGTTTGAATCTTGGAAAGAAGGGCTAGTGATTACTTTCACCATTAATAACACACAAGGATCCATTATGCCTATGGTAAGGCACCTCACATCCCAATTTCTGTAATCCTTTCTAGAATCCATCTCATCTCACTATCCATATGATCATAACTTATGGTTTTGTGTAACATATAGTTATTTTCTCAAATTGGTGATTTTAACATATGTGTTTTGTTCAACAAGTATGCGTTGCATTGTCCTTTGGTGCCTACAGACATTTTTAGGTGTGATTATATAAGGGCATTAAGGGCTGGAGCCTACTTTGGGGAGGATCCACTTGTATAACTATTGTAAATTATACTTGTTTGACATAACTACATCATCTTGAACCTTTCAAGTGCATAAATCATAAATTTAACCTTCCCTTATCATATAATTGATTCATTCTACACCATGGATCCAATGCCCCTTTTTTGCATCTTCCAAAGCTTTTAATTCCTATGATTCCATCTCCTAACATTACTGGTGCCTAAATATGAATTCCCCCTTATCCCAAAACTTTGGATTTTACATGAAACCTTCCAACCAATCCCATAGCTTCATTTTCCATGCTAAATGTTCTCATAGAATGAAATTTCAAGACCCCCAATGGAGTCAATATCGAATACCCAATGTTGGGTACCCCAGATCAGGTCCATAAAAACCTATAAATAGGACACCTGCGATGCTCAAAAAATTCATTATCATAAATTGAAGCTAGGGAAGTTTTTGAATTTTTCTCTCTTGACTAAGAGCTCTACGCATCCAAGTTCCACACACGATATCTTACTCCATACTACTCCGATTTTCATGGTTTTTGAACCTATTTGATCCTGAGATGTTTAATTTAGTCAAGGAAGGGTACTTTTGTGAAAAAATTATGCCAATATTTTGAAATTTGCTATTTCCAAAATGGAATTATAAAGGTAAGAATGTTAAAAACCTTAAGTTTCTTAATGAACAATCAATTGTATGCATGTCAAAATCTCTAATTATCTCATCCAAGGGATCATAACCGTCATTATAAGCCATACATAAAGGAAAAGAAGCCAATTGTGAAGGGTCATATAAGAAGTTAACACTTTTTGGACATTTTTTCTTGAAAGTTTTCTAACCTTGCAATCATATGAGCTAAGAACTTAATAGAACTAAGGTCATGAGTAAGGTATAAACTTGTTGATGATAAATGAAAAACACCTTAGTAACATCAAATCCTTGATTGATTGCAAATGGTCCCAAAAAGAGGAGGATAAGAAGGACCGTCATAGGGTGCAAGCAAAAGCTCAAGAGGTGGCGGAGGTTGACTAGGACAACAAGGCCCACTAGCTAAGCATGAAGAACAGGATGCCCATTCATTTAGCATTCATCAAGAGGCTCCTGCTATAGGGTAGTCGATCCAAGTAGAGGTTGCAAAACCATAGGCTCAAGTGTAAGGATAGCACCTCACGTTATCCCAAGAATGCCTCAAAGCCATCTGAAACACTAGTAAATTTGGGCTCTCGAGTCTCAATTGCAAATTTTTGTAAGTGTTAAAGCTTGGAAAATTTTTTCTAAGTGTTGAGACTATGCTCCCCATTGTTGTGACTATGCTTTAGAGCACAATTAGCATAGTTGACACAAATAGTCCAAATTTGCAAAATTTTTCTAAGTGTCAACAACAGCTACATAATTTTCTAAGTGTTGGACTACGCTCTCCCTACCGAGGCTATGCTCTAGAGCGTAGTTAGCATGGAATGACCAATTTTGCAGATTTTCCCAAGTGTTAAGCCAAAGGCTATTAGGCTAGCTTGGGATGGAAAAAACAATTTGGCAAATTTTCTAACTTCTGACACTACACTCCCTGCTACACTTCAGTGCGTAGTCAGCATAATTTGCATGAAGACATTAGTTTTTGCTAGATTTTTATAAGTTTCAAAGCTATGCTTTCCTTGTTGGGACTATGCTCTAGAGCGTAGTCAGCATAGTCTGCATTGGGCCTCATCTCTTGGCAAAATCCATCTAACTATTGGATTATGCAAAACTAGAGTGTAATCAACATAGTCATGCAAAACTACCTCCAGAAGCCTCTAGAGCTCAACACTAGCTTGCATCTTAGCTCCAACATTCCTTCGGCAAGTAAGATCAACAATTTACATTTCATTTGCATCCCCCATTTACCCCTAAATTGTACCACCGATCAACACCACTCGAGAGAGTGAACAGCATAGTCTTGGAGCATAGTCTCTAAAATTGCATTGTCTTGCATTATTTTTAGGTACTTTGCGATCTATTTGGCACTCACATTTGCAATCCTGGTAGTGTAGTCATAGTCTAGTAGTCTCATGGGGTCCATTAGAGCACACTAGCATAACACCATTTACTTCAGTGGGAGCGTAGTTGGGGCTAGTGTAGTCCTAACTACATCTCTACCACGTGGTGCCTAATCTACAATTCACGGCAACCCTAACCCTATAAATACCCTAGCACTCCATGTTTTAGGGGTTGGCAATCTAAAAGCAAAGTTAGCATTTGAAGTAACTGATTGACATTTTAGCGTTTAGAGAACTCGTAGTGCATTTGGCACTCTTGGGTAGACATCGTTGCACATCGTCCAACACCATTGTACACCACCCAGCACACCGTTGACCACTGTAGCTTGCAGGACACCACAATAGCCAATCCAACAGGCTTGAACTTCATGATGGACATTAGTTTTCATAGCCCATACACCCTAAGACTATGACTACACTTGCCTACTGTGCCTATCTATACACTACATACCTCCTCAACTCTCTTTTTAGTTAACTACACTCCCCTATTTGGGGTGATGCTAATTTCTCTATCATTCATTATCCATGCATTTTTAGCATTTTTTCTTACATTCTAGCATTCAACTAGCATTTCTCATTGTTTTCTTACATAAATTTGCACTTTTGCACCCTCGTTTTGCACCAAAAAAATTGACTATGCTCACCCTTGTAGACACCATGGACATCACAAACACTATGCAAACCCTTAACACTTGTTTTGTCATAACACATGTAAATCCCAATTCTATCGAAAAGACCATTTTGGGCACCCCGCCTCCATTCCCAACAGGCCCTTATGTAGATGCAGGGTTGAGGTTGTGCATCTGCAGACCTCTCGGTGTACCATTCCAACCTTTGACGTTTTCAATTACTACACCATCCAAGAGAGATCCATGTTGACCATAGTCATCGTGGAAATGAACTTCAGGTCATTCATGACATTTATCCTTGAGGCAGTCAAAACTCAACTTTAGGCATCGCCTCTATGGCACATCCTCTCTGAAAGTGGGGAATGGTACCTCTGTGAGATGTACTAATTTTGTTATAATAAGGAAGAGTGCACCATCATCAACATTAGAAGAATCTTTATTTCCTTCTTAGTCAAGGCCATTGCAGAGGCTCTGAAGATGCCAAATGTGAGGGCCAAGGTAGTGCATCTATCCACAAGGTCTGACACATAAACAAAGAAGCTGTGAATGAAGCAGGCATATAACAAAGAAAAAAAATATACAGTGAGTTAACTCTGTAAGAGAGGATTTATTTCAAAATAAACACATACCATCTTTTCCCCACTAAAGGGCTTAGTAGGATATCAACCTATTTGGCCAGAGGAAGTGTAATCTTGATGGGAAAATACAATGCCAACCTTGCCCAATTTTACTTCATAGAAATTCAAAGGCGATTCAAGGAAAGAAAGGCCAAGAAGTTAACACTTCTATTCCCTTGCCTAATTAGAAAGCTATGCAAGTGTGTCAAAATCTTGGATTACACTAATGATGTTCCCAAGAGGGTCCAAAATGCTTCTTTCTTTGAGTTACTCAAACCAGTAGCACCAAGGAAAGACCTTGGTGATGAATAAGAACAAGAACTAAAGAAGGAGCTAGAACAAGAACTAGAAAAGGAGCCAGAGTAAGAACCAAAGCAATGGTGAGAGTTGCAAGCTCCATCGCCACCACCGTATGATTATAGGCCTGCAATGAATTCCTAAAACTCTTGGTTATAAAAGTCAGGATGAATCCAACCTCTTTTGAGTCATAAATGATGCAATTTAGCCTATAATTTCTACTAATCCATTAAGGGGACAGATTTCTTTGCAATTAGGAGAAGAATCCTAGTGGTCACAATAGATCTCTAGAAATGTCGCATCTTTTCAAGTGGTGCTTGAAACAAGTGAAGGTGTCACAGTCATGATCATGTAGCAACAAGATGCGATAAGCATAGTAGAAGTTATCACAGACCACATTAAAGAATCCTTTAATGTGTCTGTAGTACCCTTGGTTGACTTAACTGGAACTAGAGATGCATAAATGTTAGCTAGGACTTTGATGGATCCTATGACCCATGAGGATTGCTTGATAGATTACTGTAGGCTAGACAAGTTATGAAAACTCTTCTTAACATCCCCAGTGATGTCATTGTAGCACAATCTAACCTTATTGTCACAAAAGAAAAACTGATCATGGCAAAGACTAGGGCAAAGAATGTAGAAGTACAAGTGCACAAATTGCAACAAGAGCTCATCACCCTGAGAGCTGAAAAAAGGAACCCTTTACAATTTGTTGTGCCTAACTAGCTGGAGCAATTTTGAATAGAGTACTTGGGCTGATTGATTAAATAGAATAACGCTACTAAACAAGAAAAGGAGAAAGCATTCTCAAATGCCTCAGCCACTAAAGCCCAAGCATATGCCCATGCAAAAGCATTGACTACTACACAAGAAGAAAACAAGCAACTTGCTGTTGATAATGCAAGATTGACCACTATTGAGAAATTGAAAAACATTTTGGAAGAAAGTATCCATCAATTGAGGAAGTAACTAGTGAGGGTCAACTAGGATATAAGTAGATTGGCCAAAGAGAATTGAACCCTCTCAATGAAGGAGGTGCAAGCAATATGCCAAAATTTTGCAATTGAGATAAGCGCATTGCAGAATGAGGCCAAGAAGCATGAGAAGATGAAATAGCACTTCTGAGACCAAATTGGCATGTACAAATAGATTAATGAAAAAGAAATCTAGATGGCAAAGGTCTACATCAGTTCCATGTCAGCGTAGAATCCTGACTAGCAACCCATCTTAGATAGCTATGCTGAACAAGGACCTGCAGATTGAAGATTTGAAAGATTACATGGCATTAACTAACCTTCACTATGCTAACCTTGCCATGTTAGTAGTAGGTCAGCGCAGAAATGAGTTGGAATAGCAAGTACTAGCCACCTATGCCTTATATGAAAAAGAGTTTGCAGATAGGAAAGATGTTCTACAAAAACTCCATGTGGCAAACTCAAAATTAGAAATAATTGAGGCTCACTATCATGGGCAAAGCCTTGAACCTAGCCAAGAGATTAATAGATCATCATGAATTAAGAGAAAAGGCTAGAGCTTTTGAGTAGGAATGGAGGTAGTTCAAGCTCACAAATATATTCGTCGCTAAGGTTTGAAGTTGTATAACCACGAGATGTGCTCACAATCGTTGTATTGACGATTATTGAATTTCAAAAATGCCTCGTTTGTTTGAATCAATTTGTAAAATTTGCAATCCGGCTTCTAGTTTTTGCACAAGGTTTGTTTATCAGCACCAAGGTGTGTGTGTTTGAAATTTCTATCTGAAATCACAAATCAAAATACATTTGCTTTAAAATGTGACAAATCAATTGAAGGAATATGATTGAGACAAGGCCTGACAATGGACATTGCATAATTTATGAATTAAACAAGGTTTTACGACTTATTTAATCCTTTGAAATTCAAACCTCTTCAATATTTGTTATTTAATTTATGAATTAAACAAGGTTTTGCGACCTATTCATATTGTGTACTATTGTGTACCAGAGTAAAAAAGTGAGAGAGGTGGAAAATGTCAAGGAAGGAAAATGAAGAAGGAACATCACAAAAACCAACATGTTGTAAGATATTTTGGGAAGGGAGCAAAAAAGGAAGTAATTATTAGAATTGGGATGAAAATTTCTATTTTAGGATTGGGTCAGACGATGATGTGTTGAGGTTTGATTAAAAAGCAAAGATAACTTTGAAAAGCAAAACTGTGGGGAACATCATATTTAATGTTCTTTGAAAAACATTTATTGATGGTAGTGCTTTTACATTGATATCTAAAATTTTTTTTTGATGATTTAACATTTCTTTTTGACTCTCAAGTTTCAGATCTAAGAGGAGGGCATCACGACAACTCGTTTTTGTGTTATAATGTTACTAAATCAGAAGTAAATGTCTCATCTGTTATTTTTAATTTTGAAGAGTTTTCACTCTTAATAGATGTTGAAAGAGTTGTATTATCAATTGCTGGTAATCATCTCTATTTAGCAATTTCAAAAAATGAATTCAGCAATGGCAATGACAACAGCAACATTATCAATGCCTATCAAACATAGAGAAAACTTGTTGCATACTAGCCAATACCACCAAGACTTGCAATCAAAGAAAATTGTTAATTCTATGTGATCTTCAATCGTGGATTGTGTGGTTTATGTATGGATTAGTGGGTCATGAAATAAAAATCATCATTGTGTATGGGTGATCTTATCTTTTAGTGATCTTCAGTGAAATATATATATATATATATATGGTGTGAAAATATGTATATCTATTGCGTAAACCAAATATACATAGATAATATATGTTTATCTGAATCAACGAGCTAATGGAAACAGGACAAAATCAAATAATATTTTAAATATAAAAAACTATTAACAAAAACAAATAACAATTTTAATTTAAAAAGCTAGCTAAATGCCTTTACTTTTCTCTATTGCATGACACCTCTATGACTGTAAATACCTCCTCCATCTCTTTCTCGACAGTCGCCTGCTATTTCTCTTTCCCTTCTACCTCCATCCTATAATACGCAAAATTCAAACAGATTAGAGTGCTAGAAGTGAAAATTCGAACTAATACTAACATCTTCACCAAAATTCTGAAATGTTCAGTGATTACAAAAATCTAAATTACGAAACCCTAACACTATAACAAGAACAATAATGAACAATTAAACTTCTAGTGAAGCCTATTACAAAACCATTATATATAAGCTTTTTAGATTGTCCAATTGTAATATGACTTCAATGTCATCTTCTTCCAATACACTACAGTCATATATCAACAAGAATGCTAATCTGCTCAAACATGCGAAACCTTCTTAAAGAGACATCCCATCACTTTTATCAAATATGAAACATTTTAAATTAGTCAGCATACCAAGGTCATCAGAAAGGCTCTTCAATTTCATGCAATCCTCTATAAATAACTAAACTTTGAAGAAAAGAGAATAGCATATCAGGCATCTTGGCTATTGGCATTTGCCTCAAGTTCAAATAACTTAAGTTACTCAAATCTTTGAAACCATCAGGGCAATGTTCTTACTTGAGTGTTGAACATGATAAACATTTTTAATTTGAATAACATACCTATATTGTCAAGCAGGTTTTTAAGGATAGGGCAATTTTGAATTTGCAAATGTTGTAGACTAAGCAGACAACAAAGCAGATTTGTGATCTCAGTTCTGTTTAAATTATATAAGTTATTCATATGTTAGAAAATTTGAGAGAGAATTTCTAGGTCTAGACCAGAGACAGAGTTCATGCAATGTGGACAATGGCATAAAGTCATTTCAAGAACTCTTCCAGTCATGAGATTTAAGGCACAAAGGTTCATATTCGACAACAGTTTCTTGATATTAGTTTAAGACACATCAAGCTTATCAAGTTTGTGTAAGTTACCGAAATCACCTTGCAATGTCGTCAAGTCAGAGTTGACTCTCAACTTGAGGGAATGTTGAAATTGACCCTTCTTTCCTCAATTTTTACGGACAACATTCCTCCAGCAAACACAAATTTGATAAATCTGTGGGCAACCCCAATTCAGGACAGTTGCGGATATCAGAAATTTTAGAGCGTGGGGCAACTTCCTTCCATTCAACAAACCCTTCAAGCTGTGGCAACTGCAAATCCGTAAGAGCCTTAATGAGGTAAGGTTGCTGAGAGAACAGATGCTCTAAAAAAGTTCTATCAAATGCTCGCACCAAATAAATTCAACATGTGAGAGGTTTTAAATGCCCTGCAAGCTTAGATTGGCATCATTCCAAACGCTCAACAATCGCAGCTCCTTGAATTTAGATTCACATTTATTGTTTATACTCGTGTATTTGAGAGTGAGATCTCGCAAGGAATCCTGCAACACATTCAAATCACTTGCGATTTGTTATTTTTCATACTGGATTTATTGATCTTGTTACATTAAAAACCTGTCTACCTTTCAATTCTAGTTTTTATACTTTATTTCTTCCAGATTACGTACAAGCCTATAAATTCAATTTCTGATGCATTTATTCAAATAGTTTGACCATTTGAGTTTTTTGTTGCAAGTCAGTGAATTACAGAAAACTAGATCTGTGTGGAACTTTTCTATTGGATCTATACCAGGTCCAAAATTTTGTACCTGTTTATGGTTTGAGATTTTAAAATTGATTTTGTTGATTTGAATACCACTAGTTTGGTCCAAATGTGATTAGGGATTATGTTTTCAATTCACATTAGAAAATTCAGTCTAGGGAAGGTTTGAAATTTGAAAAAACTCCACTTATCTGTTTGATGTCTTCAAACTTTTTATGAATTTGGCTTTTGATTGATTTAGATT
This sequence comes from Gnetum montanum, assembly GCA_015680685.1. Classification (NCBI taxonomy): domain Eukaryota; kingdom Viridiplantae; phylum Streptophyta; class Gnetopsida; order Gnetales; family Gnetaceae; genus Gnetum; species Gnetum montanum. Next base: position 235,195 of record MNCI01018018.1, on the reverse strand, counting down.
TTTGGAATGTTTGAGGTGAATTTACAGGCAAAAGATTCTAAAGTTTTAAGGCTCTTTGTTATATTATGGGTTCTAGATTTGAAAAACAAACTTGTTAGTTAACCTTACCTTCCAACAAATGAAATGTCTTTAGTACATTCTATCATACTTCCATCACCTTGGGGTGTGCTTTGATGTCATTGATGGATGATGAGGTATTTAGTGGCAATTTGTAAGTTGATTGTAAGCCCTAAATTTAGGAAGTGTTTCATATGCCTTGTGTTTGTGGTTTAATATTTTGGGTTGAGGTTCTTGGTCTCTTGAGTTGTATCGTTGCCTTCTATGTCACACTTTGAGGTTGTGTGCATGATTCCAAGTTCTTTAGGACAATTTTGACTTTATGTAAATTTCCTAGGATTCTTTTGGCATGCTTCCTTAGTTTTCCGCTTTCATTTGGAATTGAAGGCACAAAGTGTGATTTTGGAGGGTGAGGTAATTACCTTGCATTAGCTCATGCTCCTATGCAAGCATAGGGGTACTTAGGCACTCCTTTCTAGGCTTGGTTTGCCTTGGGTTGGCTTTAGTATGATTGGGATTGACTTGGGTTGCATTGACGAACCTTCATTGATGCTTAGATGCTAACGAATCCTCTCTATTCCTACACAAAAAATTATAAATACTTGGGATGAGCTCTTACACAAAGG
>MNCI01018018.1:209589-222922 GCA_015680685.1 Gnetum montanum | reverse complement strand
ATTATAAATATTCTCTTATCTTTCTCACCATGGCAGCATGGGTTTCGTTTGAACCATATGTATTATAATCTCTTTTATATTTATTGAATGCAGCAATATTCATAAGTGTTCTTCACAATCCACTCAACATTGTCTTCGAAGCTTACAATTGGATCACACTACACTTTGTATGATATATCCTATTGGTCCAAAATTGGTGAGATCTTGATCATTGGCACCATTGCATGGAAAGGTGTTGGTGAATTGCCTTGAATTACTTGTACATTCATAATTTTCCTTTTCTAAGTTATTGATTTAGGAGGAAATAAAGGACTAAAGCAAATATGGTTGAATTGCAATGAAAATAGATTAAAACAAAAACCTCAATTGGTCTAAATCACTTTCAAAAACATTGTGAGTGATGGAACACCTCCTATTGTGGTAAAACTTCATTAAGACAAATTAGGATGATGGCATGATGCTCATGGACAAATTTGTAAAGAACCTAGAGAAGTTGCACCTGCCAACTTTGAGGAGGCTTTGTCCAATCAAGGCTTGATTAAGGATTTGACATATTACAAACATTTGTTACCCCAACAATTAGAGTATGTTGCTCGTGAAAAGTAAGAGCTTTGTAATATGATTGTAAGTAGGAGTACAAGCACATACATGTTGGAAAATAAGTAGGACCTTCTCCTAGACACTCCCATTGCTACAATAGAAATGATTCTAGGGGAAGGAGGTTCATGCATCTTTGTTTGTGGGACTTGAGCTATACTTTTGGTAATCTAAAGTAGCCCATCATTCCACCTTTGTCTTGTCTTCATTTGAATGGAGGTGTTGATGACTTAGATGAGCCATTATTTTCACTGACCTACCAGGGTTAAATTCATGAAGTAGTTTGCATCTTGCCTCAAAGCATTGAGAAGAGAAAAATTAAAAAGGTTGATAATGTTGACATTTTACATTCAGTGCGAAATTATATGATGATTCGTAGCTCCATGTTCAAACATTTGTCATTGCTTGTGACAGTTAGTGGCAAAACTTCATCTTTTTCCTCACACACTCATTGATCATGCTAAAACATGGTATTAAGCTCTTTTACCCAATTTCATCTCTTCTTGGGTAGATGTGTTAAAAGCTTTCAATGTCAAATTTCATTCTTATGCCTGAGTTGCAAACCTTAGAAACAAGATAGCTGGATGAAAGCAAGATACCAATGAATCATTAGGTATGGCCATAGAGAGGTACAATTGCTTGCTCAATTAATGTTCAAATCATGGGTTCAACAAATGTGATCAATTAATGCACCTGGTAGAAGAACTAAGGCTGCAAATTTGTGAAAGGGTGGATATGTATGTCATGGGTGATCTCTACTAGAGGTTAGTGGCTCAAATTCTTGTTGCATTGGATGTTATAGCTAAATTGGATGGTGAATGGTATGAACATGCAACATTAGAGGAAGCCAATGTAAATTCCCAATGTTAGAAGGAAAAGAATGCTAAATGTAAGATTTAACCTTTTGATGTTGTTAAAGCTCTTGTTCAGGAAAGCATGAGAATGAAAAAGACATTGGTAGACCTTGCGAATGTTGTTGACAAGGTTTGGGATGTGCTAAATCAAAAGATAGCTTCAAGTTTTAAGGATTTTAAAAACAAAATCATTGAAGTGGCTGGCAAAGTTAAAATGAGGAAGATGCCTTACCATGATCAAATTCCTTGTCCTAGTAGCTCATTTTTCTGGCCACAACTTCAACAAGGGATAGAACCTAATCCTTTGAATGCTCCCTCTATATCGCAACAATCTTCCTTATGCCATCCTTCTTCATACCCTGGAACCTAGTAGCCCACAAACCACATACCTCATGAAATACCCCACCAATATTGGCCATATCCATCACAACCATCTTCATGGCCACAAGTCTAGCAATGTCCAACATGGCCTTATATACCATTATAAGAGGAAATTTTGAATTAGCCACAATGGGAACATGTCTAGTTCCTTAACGCAAGGTTCTACCCTCATTTTTCATTGTCATACACTATTGGACAATACCAAAATAATCATGTTTCTTCTATGGCAAGAAATTCATCATCTTATAGATGAAAACATCAAAATTCTTTGGACAAAGCGCACACATCAAAATNTTGTTTCTTATAAATATAAAATTTATAGAAATTATAAAATATAAATATTATAAATATTATCTCNCTTGAATTACTTGTACATTCATAATTTTCCTTTTCTAAGTTATTGATTTAGGAGGAAATAAAGGACTAAAGCAAATATGGTTGAATTGCAATGAAAATAGATTAAAACAAAAACCTCAATTGGTCTAAATCACTTTCAAAAACATTGTGAGTGATGGAACACCTCCTATTGTGGTAAAACTTCATTAAGACAAATTAGGATGATGGCATGATGCTCATGGACAAATTTGTAAAGAACCTAGAGAAGTTGCACCTGCCAACTTTGAGGAGGCTTTGTCCAATCAAGGCTTGATTAAGGATTTGACATATTACAAACATTTGTTACCCCAACAATTAGAGTATGTTGCTCGTGAAAAGTAAGAGCTTTGTAATATGATTGTAAGTAGGAGTACAAGCACATACATGTTGGAAAATAAGTAGGACCTTCTCCTAGACACTCCCATTGCTACAATAGAAATGATTCTAGGGGAAGGAGGTTCATGCATCTTTGTTTGTGGGACTTGAGCTATACTTTTGGTAATCTAAAGTAGCCCATCATTCCACCTTTGTCTTGTCTTCATTTGAATGGAGGTGTTGATGACTTAGATGAGCCATTATTTTCACTGACCTACCAGGGTTAAATTCATGAAGTAGTTTGCATCTTGCCTCAAAGCATTGAGAAGAGAAAAATTAAAAAGGTTGATAATGTTGACATTTTACATTCAGTGCGAAATTATATGATGATTCGTAGCTCCATGTTCAAACATTTGTCATTGCTTGTGACAGTTAGTGGCAAAACTTCATCTTTTTCCTCACACACTCATTGATCATGCTAAAACATGGTATTAAGCTCTTTTACCCAATTTCATCTCTTCTTGGGTAGATGTGTTAAAAGCTTTCAATGTCAAATTTCATTCTTATGCCTGAGTTGCAAACCTTAGAAACAAGATAGCTGGATGAAAGCAAGATACCAATGAATCATTAGGTATGGCCATAGAGAGGTACAATTGCTTGCTCAATTAATGTTCAAATCATGGGTTCAACAAATGTGATCAATTAATGCACCTGGTAGAAGAACTAAGGCTGCAAATTTGTGAAAGGGTGGATATGTATGTCATGGGTGATCTCTACTAGAGGTTAGTGGCTCAAATTCTTGTTGCATTGGATGTTATAGCTAAATTGGATGGTGAATGGTATGAACATGCAACATTAGAGGAAGCCAATGTAAATTCCCAATGTTAGAAGGAAAAGAATGCTAAATGTAAGATTTAACCTTTTGATGTTGTTAAAGCTCTTGTTCAGGAAAGCATGAGAATGAAAAAGACATTGGTAGACCTTGCGAATGTTGTTGACAAGGTTTGGGATGTGCTAAATCAAAAGATAGCTTCAAGTTTTAAGGATTTTAAAAACAAAATCATTGAAGTGGCTGGCAAAGTTAAAATGAGGAAGATGCCTTACCATGATCAAATTCCTTGTCCTAGTAGCTCATTTTTCTGGCCACAACTTCAACAAGGGATAGAACCTAATCCTTTGAATGCTCCCTCTATATCGCAACAATCTTCCTTATGCCATCCTTCTTCATACCCTGGAACCTAGTAGCCCACAAACCACATACCTCATGAAATACCCCACCAATATTGGCCATATCCATCACAACCATCTTCATGGCCACAAGTCTAGCAATGTCCAACATGGCCTTATATACCATTATAAGAGGAAATTTTGAATTAGCCACAATGGGAACATGTCTAGTTCCTTAACGCAAGGTTCTACCCTCATTTTTCATTGTCATACACTATTGGACAATACCAAAATAATCATGTTTCTTCTATGGCAAGAAATTCATCATCTTATAGATGAAAACATCAAAATTCTTTGGACAAAGCGCACACATCAAAATTAATGTGGTTCTCCAACTTGGGTAGTCCACACTTGGAGGGTAGATCACAAGCACACCTCCAAACTTTGTTGCTCCCAAATGTGTTTTGACGGGTCCATACCCTGTACAATCTTCAATCCCTGCTCTAGAGTGTTGTGACGCTGCACCAACCACTCAACCTTGGAAGGTCTTGTCAGGTTTGGAATGTGGTTTTTAGGCTTCCATAAGCTTTACAATCTTGAGCTCCACTTAGGAGTGTTGTGTTGCAACACCAACCACTCAATCCCATAGGATCTTAACAAGATCATTCAAGATGCCTTCTAGCAAGAAGCACATCAACCTCGTAGGGTTTAAGGAAGAACAATAATTATAAGGGATGAAAGCAACTTAGTTTGTTGATCCTTATACTTTGAGGTACAACACACTTTACAATGAACAAATGATAATAGAATGAGGAGCAACAACAATTATAATAATTGATAAATGATTAGACAATGATTGTACAAGAGCTTGCACTTTTCCCAATGAGAATAATGTCTTCTTATAGTCACCATGTTTCCAAATCCATCTTGGAACTTGTGCAATAGCTAGCTAAGGATAGCTAACGGTTATGGAAGACATCTTCTTCATGCCTAAGACATCTTTCTATATTTGTCCTCTATTTTGGTAAGATGTCTTTGTTTGGGAAAGATATCTTTTTGAAATCTCCATTATGGGAAGATGTCTTCATCTATGGAAAGGCATCTTTTTGAAACTGACCTGCATCTGTGAAGACATCTTTGTTTGGTGGAGACATCTTTGCCTGATGAAAGATGTCTACTATTTCTTAAAGACATATTTCTTCACCTTTCTTTTCATGATGTATTTTTCGTTCCTTGTTCATAACCTCGCACTTCCGCATGCTTCAATGATGACAACTTTGCTTGTCCACGTTTTTTGAATTCTCTTCCTTTGAGCTTTCCTTTTGTGGATGAGACCTTAAGACCTTATGGATGACTTTCTTCTTTTATCTACACCAATGCATTCCTTGTCATCTCATCTTGGTTCTCTAACCACAATAACCACAAAACCATACACACAATCTTTGTCTCCATTTTTCTTGACTTTTTGAAATACCAACAGTTCCATAGTCCCATGGATAGGACATTGCAAATAACAACTCCTTTACGTAGATAAACCATGCTACGAATTATTTAAGTTCAATGTTTAACATCTTTACAAGGTTCTACAATTCATGATAGTCATTCATTCTCTTGCCTAGGTTCTCAGCAACTGATCGTTGATGAGTAAATCAGCTTATGAGAACTTCAAGCTCTGCATTAGCTATTTCTAGCTTTTGCTTGGTGTCTTTGTGGTGCTTGAACTTGGCCTCATAGAAGAGGTACGAGTTGGTCACCTGAGTGAGCTACATGAGAAAAGGACATCCAATGGATAGGCGATGATGAGAGAAGTCAATAACTAACAAGGGATTGATAGGATATCCTACTGATCAATTGATTGTGAAACACCATATCATGATATAAGTAACAGGCATTGTCTAATATTCTAGATATTAATGAGATAAGATCCTGATCCTATTCCTCTAATTTTTTATTCCTCAAACTGTTTATTCCTTTGTATGTTGGTACCTTATTCATAGATTGATACATAGATCAATTAAGAAGATAAGTGAGTGGACAGGCACTAGTCACTTTTGCATTTATCCAAAAACTCCTATTGTTTATCTTAAAACTCCTACTTGCTGAATTAGAAAACTCCTACTTGTTATTGATATACTTGTTACTGATATAACTATGTTATGTAACATAATAACATAAGCTGAATAGAATAATATAAGCTGCTTCCTACTTTTGGATGACAATTTAACAACCTAGGGCTAGATGTTAGGTTGGCTATGGAAGCTGTAGCCTACTACCTTAAGCTCATCTCCTCGTGATTTGGACAAAGGCCCATTTTGTAAGGTCTTAACTATAGGTCTTTACTTTAGCTTACTAACAAGTCCATAGTCTTCCTATCAATCAATGACTAACCTAGGCACTTTGTCTCGTTAATTGATAGGCGAAGATGGAGAATGATTAGCTCACCTAAGTTTATTAATTTACCTAAGGAGTTTTATTAACAATTAATCACCCAGGCATACTACGTCTTATTAGAGTAGGTTCACTTCAATAAATAATCACCTTTAAACACTAAATCTAGATATTATGCAAAGATAAATATTTTTGCTAGAAAATAAAAAAAAACTAGCTATCTTTAATTAATTTATTAGAAGATTACAACAAGGTTCACAAAACCCACAAACTTCCACACCTATCATACTCAACTATATTGCAAATCATGAGGCTCTACAACCACACGATGCTTGTTCTCAATGCAAGATACAACCAATAGAGAATGTCTCCCACAACTTGGGACTAAGATCTCACTCACAAGTAAGACATATGAGAATAGAACACAAAGACCATCACACCACAAGTTGATCTTGGGGTTGCAATCACCAATTGCACTCACTGAATGTGCTCACACACACACACACTCTTGCATAGCTCTTCACACATATAAGAGCTCTCTCTTACTTCTTCTCTTTTTTTCTCCTATTTTCTCTCCTCAAGCATGAATGCAAAACATGATTATAAAGATTAAAAACCTTAGGAATCTTTTATAAATTACTCTCTAAATGTTTCCCAAATGGACATGTAGTTTTTTTAGATGTTTTCCATCAAAATTGCCACATTAGAGCTTTTTCAGATTGAATGAGATGTCTCTTAGCACTTCTAGATGTCTCTTTATCAACTTGGGATGTTATTGAGATGTCTTACATAAGTATGGGATGTCTCATATATGTGTGAGATGTCTCGTATATGTGTGAGATGTCTCACTTACATTTGAGAAATCTTACTAGGATCCAAGATGTCTCACCACTATTCAAGATGTCTTGCACAATACATCTCCTCATTAGTAAGATGACTTTGAGAAGATTGTAATTTAGGCAAGATGTCTTCTTTGAACCTAAGATGTCTCTTGTTGAACCTTCAATTTTAGCCAAGATGTCTTGTGGACTTTCAAGACATCTTTCCAAAGCTAAAAATCAACAAAAATAACTTGTAGGACAAAGCACAGGGGAATTGGAAAAGGTGTTCCTACGCCACTTATCTCTTTTACATGTGTGACATGTTCACGATCATTGAAAAATCATCCAATCCTAGGTAGATCCCTCTACATTTCTCCTAAAGTGGATTTAGGAAAACAAAGAAAGGTACTCATCCTAACATCACCTAACATATAACAAGGTTAGGCTAGGCTAGGCTAATCTAGGCATGTAGGTGAAGGAGGCTCAATCATTTAGCCTAATTGATATAATGTAGATCCATCTAGTTTTACCTATAGTGGTAACTTGTATTGAATTGGTTAATATTTGTAAGCATAACCTCAAGCTCCTATCTCTTGTAGGTATGCAAGATATGGAAAATAATGGATCGTATTAGTCCAAGTAGACTTTTACTAATAGATTAGTCCATTCTACCAAGTCTCATGAAGTGGTGATATTGCTAGTTAGGTACCACATGCGTAGTCCTTTAGTTGTTTTTTTTTTTTTATAAAATCAAGTGAAAATTTAAAGATATAATTATGGATTAAGAGAAATGGAATTAAATGATTAGCCTTTAAACCCATAAGCTTTCAATAAGACTAATAGAGTAGCTCAATATCATCAAAGCATGGGACATATGTCAAAAGGGAATTTAAACAGCCTATTCCCAAGAGAGCGAATTAAAAGACAAAGCTCTGGGTATTAATAAGCAAGCTTAAGATAGATTTTAAGTTGCAGATCTATTGATAATCAGAGCTAAGAACTAAAGTAGGATTATCATTGAAGTAGAGGAAAGTATTTTTTAGGTCTTTTTTTCATCTATGACCAAGTTAAAATGTATCACAAAGAAAATGAAGAAGCACCCCAAAAATGCCAAGATGTCAATACCTATGTTTACTTAGATTATTTGTAGAAATTCAAGCTAAATATTTACTAGCTTTGATAGTGGATTGATGTTGTACAACTTAAATTAGAAGTATAAGAGAGTAACCTTTTCAACTTTGATGAAGATCATGATTTAGTAGAGAAAGTAAGGCTTCATGTTATGTAAAAAATTGGAAAACTAGTGAGAAATATACAAGAAAATATGACTTCACAATCTTGGTTTCAGATCAAGTGTGATGAGTCATGTTTTGTAGGGCCATGATATCAAGTATTCGATATCGGGGCACACCCTCCAATGTCAAGCATCCGATATTTTCCCTTTCATGCTAGCGTATAAATACCACACTTGAGTGCATGATTGGGAGATAGATTTTCATAGATTTTGAAGTAGTTAGAATTTTGTTAGTTTGTTTTCCAATGCATGCTTGTAGTGTGATGTTAAGTGATTGTACGACACCCTTATTTGATTGTGACATACTTGGATGCGTTGCATGACTAGCAATAATGATTGAGGTTACTTTCATCATTGAAGAATCCACTTAGATTTATTATTGCTTTTAATTGTTTAATTGTTTACTATTTTGCTTAGTTAATGTTTCCATTTATTGCTCTTTATTATTCCTATCATTACGCAAAATGAGTACGACTATTTACAAGTGCTTAAGTGTAATTACTTTGTAACCTAGCAATGTATTGTTTGGTAAGCCCAGTGACGTATTCTTGGTAATCCCAGCGGTAGTTATGCAAAGTCTAAGGCATGTGCAGACAGTTAGGAATGAATACTCATCGCATGTAGGCTAGTTTAGATTTTACTTTCCACTATTAATTGGCTTAATTAATTAATCTCTTTATTATCATCAAGAGTAGCTTAGGGCCTAACAATATCAATTATCATACACCTCACTTTGGACTAAACCATACGTGACAAAGGTACCACTAGTCCAAGTGGGAAGATAGCAAACTACGATCAAGACATAATGATCTAGATGCCACAACTAGTCCCATCCATGGAATTTGGCTAGATTATGTGTGAATGCTTATGATTCATATGGTTGGGTGTAGAGGTACCTTGTGGCTCATCATTGGCACCATTGCCGAGGATGATGCTAGTTATCTAGATTAGTTATATCATACATGATCATTGTACACACATTAACGATATATCTTTTAGAAAATATTAAATCACACACATCATTAACTAAAAAAAATGTCTCTTTCACAATAAAGTGATAATGCATTATATGATGAGAACATCCATTGGAGAACTAACAAGATATATGTTGAAGAAAATTGGAGTGACCAACTTCATGTAGGGGTTTCATATGTTCATGACCATCCTGACGACACTCAAGGACTACACTTAGCTAAGGTAGGCAATCCTAGAGGAGATGAAGTAAGTCCTAGACCAAGGAGGCCTCAAGGCCTAAGACCTCCTTGAAACCTAGAAACGATAAATCAAGGAACCTTGAAACCTAGAAATGATAAATCAAGGAACCCTAGGGAACACAATAGAAGCCATGACAATCCTCCCAATTTCTCATCTTCCTCTTCCTCTTCAACATTAGTTTTGATGAAGATGAATGTAGGTATAGAGATAAAGCTCCATTATGGGGTCAAAATAAAAATAGAAATCGAACCCATGGGAAAAATCAAAGACATCAACATGAACCTAGACAAAATCGTTACAATTAAATGAATAGAAATAGAAACTTTTATCACAACATGTCTAATGACAATGAGCCCTTGTTGGCCACTAAAAGCCTAATATAGATCACAAATGTGGTTAAGGTACCCCACAAGCATTGTAGGGAAAGTCGTCTACCTAGGTTTGATATGAGCAATATCCCTAAATTTGTCGGAGGCTATGATTCAGATCCACAATTTCATTTGAAAACCTTCCATGATGCTTGTGCCTCATAAAACATTGAAAGTGAATGGAAAAAGCTTAAGATCTTTCCTAGGACATTAATTGATAGAGCTGAAGTGTGGTATAGATTGTTGAAACCAAATTTAATCCGATGGTGGTCCACATTACTGGAACTTTTCAACAAGAAATACCAAACCTATGCGAGGGTGTCCAACCTAAGGAGATAGATTCAAGGATGGAGACAAGAACAACATGAACCTTTGGACATGGCCTTAGATAGATATTATTCTCTACTAAATAGATGCACAATCCATGGTTTCTTTGAAGAAAAGTAGCTCTTTCACATCATAGATGGGCTTTATAATGAAACAAGGGAGACCATTGGGATGTATGCTCTAGGTCAATTATACAAGCTATGAACCCATCAGATTTAAGAGTTAATTGAGCATGTGGAAAAAGAAGAAGGAGAACTATGCAAATGGGAGAATGTTGAGAAATATCACTGGGATCCAACTCTTCAATAGAAGAAGGCCCACATCTATGGTAAGGAGGAAGAGGCTACTATTGATAAGGTGATTCTGCAACAAACCTTGTTGACATAGAAGTCTATGGATGAACTTGAAGTGAAGTTTGATAGGATGTCAGAGTGGATAAATTAAAAAGTTACAACTTTTGTAGAAACCATAGAGGAGAAGGTAACGCAAAACAAACTAGGCAATCACAATAAATGGAGGAAGAAGAACTAGAAAATAGCTAAGAACACTTATCAACAAAAAGGGAAATTGGTTGAAGAAAGTGAGGCTATAGACTCAACCATCGACGAAGATGATAGATGTGACATCTTCATATATGACCACCCAAAGGGCCATTAACTAGTCATGTTGTATCTATATGAGTATTAGGCTTTTGCATTAAATCCAAAATTTGTACAAAAGCACATGCCTAGGAAATTCCCTTTTCCACATAGTAATTATAGATAGTCCCACAACCAATTTTACTATCCTAAGGGGACTTATTACTAGCCTCAATACTATCATCAACTGTAGTGGCAAAACCCATAATCATGGGGGAGGCCATCACCAAAATAGTTCTATTTGGATATTATGTTCAACACCCTGTTTCTCCAACTAGTTTTACGTCCTCTACTTCAAATTACTACTATCACTCTCCCGAGTATCATCAACCCATGACATCTCCTAAAGGATCACCACCTCACATCTCTTACCCTCCATTCTATCCTCAATATTCTCATACTCCATCCCATCGCATGCCACCGCTAGCAACATAGGAAGGTTCAACACCGTAACATCAATAGATGAATGCCCCTTGTACTGCAAATGTGCATCGACATGAGAAAGCTAGTAGGTTCCCACCACAATCTTCAAAATGTTCCTTCTTTAGGACCACTCCCATGCATAAGTGCAACACTCATGGACCTACTACATCATCCAAACTAGCATAGGGCCAATCAAGTGTGATGCATTCCCTCTCACAACCAACACCCTTTAATCCTACATAAGAGCCATCATCCATCATTACTCCAACACCTAACAGAAGTAATGAATCTAGCATTATAGGGAGACAAATGAATCCATGCATACCTAATCATGATCAAGGGTGCAATCATGGACTAGACATCAGCAACGTTGACACCACTCATACTCTGATCCACCATACAATTAACAACTAAGTGTGTGAACAACAACTTATCTACGCAGCTGCCACTAAACCAAGAGATATCTAGTGGCTCAAAAATGAAAGGTTAACACTATTTTATACATGCATGGAGTCTACCTGTCCACTTATTAATTCTTACCATAGTCAAATGCTTAGTCATGGGGGAAACAACCCATTTTAACCTTCCAAATTAATAGGTTTTTTTCATCTTTTTGTTTTACAATTTTTTATCATTTTCCTACTTCTTGATACAATTTTTTATATCCTTTTCAACTTTTTCTATACTTTGTTTTCATTTCCTTTGTTAGTAATCTTGCTTGTGAATAAAATCTTAATATAGCCCATTAAGATGAGATTTTCTCTATGTTGTCAAGTCATGAGGGATTGATTATTCAAATAGTGAGGCAATGTCATCCATCCTCTCATTCCATTAATAAGAGGTTCTTGCTCTAGTCAAAATGATATTCTTTTTCATCATCAAACTAAATAATAGATTCATAATCATTATGCCTAGACAGAAAAGTGAAGAACCAAGGAGGAATGTGAAGGGTGTGACATTAAGATGATTTGCGGATTCTCTTTGACTACTTTTGTATGTTCTATCATGTTGCTTTGGTTGTAATTATATCCTTGTAGATCTAACAAAAAATGGGAGTAAGAGTAACATAAAATGATACTAAATAAATTTCTGAAGGTTTCATTGGAAAGACATGTTGCCCATGCCTGAAGGTTGGCAGCTTCTCCAAGATTACTTTCAAAAAAAAATAAAGAAAAAAAAAACAACACATGCCATGAATAAACCCCTTCCTTGGATAAAACGCCAAGTGATGCTACTCCTTGCAACTGTGGTAGTCTTATGATTGTTAAACGAAGTGATGAAATAATGTGATGTCATTGGAATGTGGTTTTGACTTGGTTTGAATCTTGGAAATGAGGGCTAATGATTATTTAACCATTAATAACGTACAAGGATTCATTATACCTATGGTAAGGCCCTCACGTCTCAATTCTTGCAGTCCTTTCTAAAATCCATCTCATTTTACTATCTACATGATCCTAACTTGTGGTTTTGTGTAACATAGAGTTATTTTGTCAAATTGGTGGTTTTAACATGTGTGTTTTTCTTCATAGGTATGTGTTGCATTCATCCCTTTGGTGCCTACGAACATTTTTAGATGTGGTTATACAAGGGCATTATGGGTTGAAGCCTGCTTTGGGGAGGACCCACTTGTATAACTATTGTTACTTGTTGATGAGACGCGGTTTGCGTCGACCGCGATATCGCGTACGTGATATTGTAGCCGACGCGATATCGCATCCCCCGCGATATCGCGTACGCGATATCATGTCCTTCCCTACGATATTGTGTACGCGATATCGCAGTCAGCCGCCATGTCTATAAATAAGAGGCGGCTTTCCCTTGTTTGGGGATCCCAGTTTTAGAGTAGCGAAGCTCTGGTAGTTTGATCCCTCCAGAGTTAGATTTTTCCCATGTCTGCCCGCAGTGTGGTGAATGTAATTGTACGGTGTCTTTATTCGAGTGTGCCATACTTGGACACGCACATGACCGGCAATAAAGATCGAGATTACTTCATCATTGCAGCATTCACTTAGTTTATTTATTTGTTATTTAATTAATGTTATTTATTGCTTTCATAGCGCAATGTGAGTACGACTTAACTACGAGCATCCACGGGTGTGTATAGCTAGTTAAGGAATCAGTTGCTCATCGCGATTAGTTTCTCACCCTTAAACTCCTAGAAGCGGAA
>MNCI01018018.1:177221-202167 GCA_015680685.1 Gnetum montanum | reverse complement strand
TCGTCGCACTTAGGCTAGATTAGATTTTCTTACCCTTTTCCTCTTAGCTTAGATTTAGTTAAATATTATTTTCCACTGCCTTCAGGAGTAGCTTAGAATTAGAACACATCATACACCTCATCTAGACTAAACCATACATGACATATGCAAAACTAGTCTAGATGGGAAGACAGCGAACTGCGACCTAAGGCTAACTATCTAGGTGCCACAACTAGTCCATCTGCGGAGTTCGACCGGATCGCGCGTGCGATGCTCATTTCGTATGGTTGAGTGTAGGGGTACCTAACCACTCATCACTTGTACTTGTTTGCACAACCACATTATCTTAAACCTTCCAAGTGCATACTGATTTGTTCTACATCATAGATCTAATACCCCTTTTCCTACATCTTTCAAAGCTTTTAATGCCTACGATTCTATCTTTTGACATGTATTGGTTCCTACATATAAATTTTCACTTACCCTAAAACTTTGGATTTTACCTAAAACCCTTCCACCAATCACAAAGCTTCATTTTCTATGTGAATGCCCTTATAATATGCATATTTAAGTACCCCAATATCGAATACTTGATATTGGGTCAGCCTCAATATTGAATACCCTATATCGAGTCGATAAAAACTATATATATGACCCCTTTAGTGCTCCAAAATCCATTATCATCATTTGTAGCTAGGGAAGCTTTTCAATTTTTCTCTTGCGACTAAGAGTTCTATGCAATCATCTTCCACTTGTGATATTTTGCTTCATACTACTTCAATTTTTGTAGTTTTTGAACCTATTTGAACTTGGAATGTTCAATTTAGTTTGGGGAGGGTGCTTGTGTGGAAAACTTACATCGATTTTGCAAAATTTTCTATCACCCAAAAGATATTATAAGAGTAAGAATGTTAAAAACCTTAAGTGTTTTAATGAAAAATCAATCATATGAATGCTAGAAACTCTAATTCTCTCACCTAAGGGATCATAATCATCATTATCAGTTATACATTAGGAAAAGAAGGCTAATTGCAAAGGGTTATAAAAGAAGTTAATACTTTTTGGGTGTTTTTTTAAAAAAATTTCTAACTTTGCAATCATATGGGCTAAAGAACTTAATAGAACTAAGATCATGAGTAAGGTATAAACTTGTTAATGATAAATGACAACACCTTAGTAACATCAAACTCTTGATTGATTACAAATGGTCCCAAAAAGAGGAGGATAAGAAGGACCCTTGCAATGTGTAGCCAAATGCCTAAGAGGTGGCATAGGCTAACTAGGAGAACAAGGTTCACCAGCCAAACATGAAGAATAGGAGGCCCTGTTATGCAACATTCATCAAGAGGCTCCTACTATAGGGAAATCGGTCTAAGGAGAGGTTGTAGAACCACAAGCTCCAGTGCAAGGAAAATAGCTCACATTGTCCCAAGAATGCCTTGAAGCCATCAAGGAGAAATCCATGTTGACCATGATCATCATGAAATTGAACTTTGGTCCATTATGGCATTTTCCCCTGAGGTAGCTTGCACTCAACTTGAGACATTACCATTATGGCATGTCCTTTCAAAAAGTGTGGAATGGTACCTTGATGAGACGTACCAATTTTGGCATAACAAGAAAGAAGGCACCACAGTCAACATTGGCAAAGTCACTGTATCTTTTTTAGTTAAAGAAGTCGTAGAGGCTCTGAGTCTGGAAAACGTGGGGGTCAAGCTGGCACATTATAGGAGGGCTCAAAATGCTTCTTTTGTTGAGTTACTTAAACTTGTAACACCAAGGAAGGACCTTGGTGAAGAAAAAGAAATAGAAAAGGATCTAGAACCAAAAAAATAAAAAAAAATAGAGCAAGAGCCGAAGTAGCAATGTGAGCCACAAGTTCCACCACCACCACCACCATAAGACTATCAACCTATGATGAGCCATTTATAAAGAATTGTTGAAACTCTCATTTGGGGAAGTAGGGATGAATAAAGTCTCTTTTGAGTTATTAATGATGTCGTATAGTCCATAGTTTCTGTTAATCCAACAAGGGGGTAGATTTCATTACAATCAAGAGAAGAATCCCAATGATCATGAAAAAGCTCTAGTAACATTGCATCCTTTTTGGTGATGCTTGAAATAGGAGAAGGTGCCGCAATAGTGGTCATGCAGCATTAGGATGTGGCAGGCATAGTAGAGGTAATAATAGATCATATTAAAGAACCTTTTAATGTGCATGTTGTGCCACCAGTGGATTTGATTAGGACTAGAGATGCACAAATGCTTTCTGGGACTTCAATGATTCCTGTAGCCCATGAGGATGTACTTGATAGATTGCTATAGATGAGACAAGTAATGATAACCCTTTTGACATCCCTAGTGATGTCATTGTAGTGCAATCAGACCTCATCACCATAAAAGAAAATTTGGTCATGGCTAAGACCAAGGTGGAACATGCAAAAGCAGAAGTGCATCAATTGCAACAAGAGCTGGCTACCCTAAGAGCTGAAAGATAGGATCCTACTTGGTTTGTCATACCTAACTAGCTGGATCGATTTTGAATGAAGCAACCAAACCAATTAATTGAACAAAACAAAGCTATTGAGCAAGAGAAGAAGAAGGCAATTTGAAATGCCTCAGTTGCTAAAGCTTAAGCATATGCCCATAAGAAGTCATTGACTACCACACAAGAAGAAAATAAATAGCTTGCTGCAGATAACCCGAGGTTGACCATTATCAAAAAATAGAAGAACATATTGGAGGAAAGTGTTCACCAGTTGAGAGGACAACTAGTGAGGGTCAACCAAGACATCAATAGATTAACCAGGGAAAATTGAATCCTCTTAATGAAGGAGGTTTGCGTAATTTGTCAAAAGTATGCAAACAAGATGAGAGCATGGAAAATTGAGGCCAAAAAACATGAGAAGTTGAAGAAACATTTCTAAGACTAGGTTGGCATGTATAAGAAAATTAATGAAAAGGAAATCCAGATGGCAAAATCCTACATCAGATGCATGTTAGCGCAAAACCTTGATTGGCAGCCCATCTTGGATAGTTATGCACTGGTCTACTAAGTAGAAGTAAAGAATAAAGACTTGTAGATTGAAGACTTAAAGGAATACATGACATTAACTAACCTTCAATGTGCCAACCTTCCCATGTTAATAGCAGGTCAACCTAGAAATGAACTAGACCAACAAGTAGCAGCTAGCTATGCATTATATGAAAAAAAGTTTGTAGACAGGAAAAATGCTCTATAGAAACTCCATGTAGCAAACTTAGAATTGGAGGTGCTTAAGACATGCTACCATGGATAGAAAAGTGTAGCCTCAAACTTGGCCAGGAGATTAATAGATCACCATGAATTGAAAGAAAATGTTAGGGCCTTTGAGGAGGAACAACAATAGTTTGTGGCTTGGTACATGAAAGCAAACAAAATGTTTTCACAGTTGTCGTGCCCATGGGATGTACTAGTTCTAGCACACATTAGCTCAGCAACCTAGATGGTACATGACCCAAGGATGAAGGAAAAGTTGTAGGCACTCCTAAATTGCTACAAATTTCAGAAGCCTAGTGACAAAGGGAAGCAACCGATGGAAGAGCCACTACCTATGGGAACTACATGAGCTTCCCCAATTTTGTGTCTTGTAATGTTATGTCCATATTTTTTTGTAAAGCACCACTGTGGCATGAAAGAGTCAATTTGTGCATTTATTTAAGTTAGTCAATAATCCCATAACTTCCGAATCTTTTGAAAAGAACTTGTTCCTCATTTTGTTTAACTTGAGGATGAGTTTTCATTTAGTTGTGGGGGAATGCTAAGTCATGTTTTGCAAGGCTACAATATCAGATATCCAATTTCTGGGTTGCGATATTGGGTATTTGATATTAGGGCACAACCTCTGATGTTGGGCATCCGATATCATGCCTTCCATGCTAGCCTATAAATACCACACTTGGGTGCACAATTGNATCATGCCTTCCATGCTAGCCTATAAATACCACACTTGGGTGCACAATTGGGAGATAGATTTTATATAGCTTTTCATAGATTTTGAAGTAGTCAAAATTTTGTTAGTTTGTTTTCTAGTGCATGCCTATAATGTGATGTTAAGTGATTGTATGACATCCTTGTTCGAGTGCGATGTACTTGGACACGTTACATGACTAGCAATAAATATTGAGATTACTTTCATTATTGCAACATCCACTTAGATTTATTATTTCTTTTAATTGTTTAATTATTTATTGTTTTCCTTAGTTAATGTCTCCATTTATTGCTCTTTATTATTCCTGTCATTAAGCGGAAAGAGTATGACTAATAACAAGCGCTTAAATATAATTACTTGATAACCTAGCAGTGTATCATTTGGTAAGCCCAATGACGTACTCTTGGTAGTCCCCATGGTAGTTACATGAAGTCCAAGGTGTGTGTGAATGGTTACGAATAGATACTTATCGTACGTAGGCTAGTTTAGATTTTACTTTCCATTGTTAATTAGCTTAATTAATTAATCTCTTTATTATCATTAGGAGTAGCTTAGGGCTGAGCAACATCAATTATCATACGCCTCGCTTTGGACTAAATCATATATGATAAAGGTATTACTAGTTCAAATGGGAAGACAGTGAACTACGATCAAAACATAATGATCTAGATGCTATNACTACGATCAAGACATAATGATCTAGATGCTACAACTAGTCCCATCCACATAATTCGACTAGATCATGCATGAACGCTTGTGATTTGTATGGTTGGGCGTAGGGGTACCTTGTTGCTCATCAAAGTGTAAACATTATGAAAGATGTCTTAAATCACATGATATTGGAGATTATGTATGAGAAGGATAAGCTTTGTTTCAAAAGAAACATAGAGTGTTATATCAACATTAGTGTTAAGAAGATGTACGAGCTCTATGGCCTCATAAAGGCCAACATCATAGAAATAGAAGTCCATCAGTAGAATAAAGACATGTTTAGTGGTAAATTTTGGGCTCATCCTAAGACTAGGAATACCATCAAGCTCTCTCCGATCAATTTAGCAAAATCTTGGGGATACCAAAATGCCATTTCAAAAGCTTCATAGCTTAGGTTTCCCCATAGAAATTCTATTTCAGCATTGTATTTTTTTCTTTGATCGTGAAATTAATTCCATTGTAGATTTTCATGATTGGGCTTAGGTAGCCCTAGAAAATAAAAAGCTTTTCTTCCCTATATAATTTATGAATGATGTATTGTAGAATAGTTTGATCAAGATTCATGAACAAGGGACTCATCTAAGTCTAAGTTCATTTTTAATGGATTGTTTATTAAGTAAGGTTTCCCAATCTAAAAAAACAACACCAATTTTTGTTGGCTATGCAACACAAAGGAGAGATCACTTGAAGATCCTTGTTGTGATTTCTTTCCAATCATCTATCAAAGAAGCTACATTGACATCCAAGCTTTAGAATTCTTGATGAACTATGTATATCCTTATTTGCTTAAGTTTATTTTAGAAGTCTTCTAACAGAGACTTGATCAATAGGTTATTAATGAAATAAAGGGTAAATATCATGGAGTTGTCTTTTTACATGCTTGATACACTCAAATACTAATAGCTGGTTTCAAAGGAAAAGCTTTCAAACTACCCCAATTTGTAGCTCATTATTTGGTAGCATTGGAAGTTGGAAGGAAAATGGGAAAAGTTCTCCTAAGGCATGATTACAATCATAAAGAGGTATTTCCTTTAAAGTTTGGCTTTTGGGAATTCATCAATGTAGGACATATAAGAGAAATAACAAGAAGATACAAAGAATAATGTGATTTTCTAGAATCCCTAGAGAGAATATATTCAACTACTAGAATAAGGAAAGTTCATTAGCCTAGTGAAAAAGATGTGGTTTATTTGAAAGATATGAACAAGGAAGTGAACTGAGCTAAAGATGAAGCTCTAGAATAGTTGAAGAGAAGCCTATTAGTAAAGCTCTCATTCATTGTCTATAATCTACCAGATATTGAAGTCTACAAATGAATGAATATCAAATATCATCCTGTAGTGAGGGATTTCTCTAAAGAATATTTAGCATTATTAAAATAAAATTATTTTTCTTAGAAGTTGCTAAACCTAGAAGAGGACATGTCCAATGAAAGGTTTTCACTCAATGGGATATAATAGTTAAGGGTAAAAGTAGCCAGGAGAATGAAGTTAAAAAGAATAAGAATTAATAAAGAAAAAAAATGTAGCAGTAGCTAAGCAACTATTGGAGTAGCAAAGAAAATAGGGATACAACAATAATAGTAATAATAGAAGGAAGGAGAAAGCTCGTTATCAACTGTCACCATCCTCAATCTTCCTTTTGGTTACTTAATGAAAGGAGTAGCATAGTCTTTTAGAGTTTAGAAGCCATGATTCTCTTCTAGTATAAAGAATATAACACACAAACAAGAAAGCAAAAGCTTGTGATATCATAGCTACTATGATCAAAGACATGGAGCAAATAGCTAATAGTCAGATAGCTAAACTCAAAGAGTTTCTTTTGCAAAATGAACAGGAGACATCCAAGCTACAAGAAGAAATAAAAGGTTTAAAAGAAGAGAATGAGCAACTTAAGGCAACGATTATCATTAAGGAATCATTTCTTGAAAATAAAGAGTATGCCAAGGAAAGGTTAGCCATCATGAGTTCAAAGTTAGAATAAGCCATAAAGGGAAAAACTCTAAATTATTGTCATCTGACTCTACCAAGCTTTAAGGAAATCATCACTAAGATAGATTATAGCAAAGAGTGGATGAAATAAACAAAGGATGAAATCATAAAAATGAGAGATAAATGAGCCATTTTTATACAAATGGAAAGAAAGACTCAAGAATTATATGATCTAGCCATAGTAAAAAGGGAGTTGGTACCTTAGTATAAACAGGATTTTCTAGATATGATGATAATGGTAGTTACAGGAATTATGAATGAAATTGCCAAGAAGAAAGAATTAAAACAAGCTTGTTCTAGTGTAGGGGTTGCATTCATTGAAATAAATAATTCTATAACAAAATTAGGCTTAGGAGTAGCCAATGTTAAAGTAGTTATTAAGAATCTTGATAGTGTTGAATGAGATTCAATGAATCAGGCTATTAATGTTCTTCTTAATCATGAGAGGTTATCCTAGTAGTTATCAATAGAGGGACTTTAGATCCAAAGGATAGGTAAAATTTATGAGGAAGTCAAACAACTATCTAATGTTTTACAATTATATGAAGAAAACATGGGGTAGTTGGGACCTTAATTTTGGAAATTGTTGTTACTGCCAAAGGTTACTATATAAAGCCTAAAGTAGATTTGTTTTGTTCAAAGAGAGGGCTCTTTCCTTTGGAAGGGGAAGGAACTTGAAAGAAAATCTTGTAAAAGACTTTCTTAATGGCATTTTAAATAGGTTTTGTCTCTTTCCTTTAGCTTTCATCTTTCAGTTAGCAATTACATTGAATAACTTTTCCTTACTTTTTTATCCTAAATATACATAGCTATGTTTGGATGACATATTAGTTTTGAAATAGGTTATTTTCTCTATGAGCTATGGTTTATTGTGTTCCCATTATTCTAATTGACTGGGATAGCTTCTATAAGTGTTAGTTCTAAATTAGTTTAACATAGTTATGTTGTCATCTTTATATGATTATGAGCTTTATGAATAATTTCATTTCCTTAGTTTCTTGCTCTGTTTAGCAAAACTTTTATGATCTAGCTTTAAGAAGTTAGCTAACAAATTGCTCAGAATTAAAGATTAACATCCTCTATAAAAATGTTCATTCATTATATTAGTTATGGAAGATCTAAGTATAGGTTCATAGGAAAGCTATTTGAATCTCTACAATTATGCTAAAACATAGCTAAAGGGCATAGCTATTAGCTATATACAGGACAAAAAATTCTTAGGAAGATTTTTCATTGTTAAAACATACTTAGCCATTTTTAGCTCATTCATACCAGCAAAAGCTATTTGGGAATTTTTGTGCTTGGTGGTACTAGAGACCAACAACCATCTAAAATGAGCAGTACAAACTTTCTTGTAACAAGGTTGTTCCCCTATTATAACATAAAGCATAAGCTAGCAAATTAAAAATAAAAACAAAATATATAAAAAATTATCTTAATAAGGGTACCAAACCAAAGTAGTACCCCATATGCTTATGACTCATCTAGTGTCTCATACCTCCTATCTTAAAACTCTAACAAAAAGGATTAGTGCACATGTGTTAAATTAAATGATACTTTAAAATACCAAAAATATTAAAATATATCAAAATCAAAAAATTATAAAAATACTACCACTTAGCAGAAGTATTAGACTTAATAAAATAAAAGAAAATCAAAATTTTCAAATAACCTTACGGTATTTAAAAATTAAAAAGATCATTAAAAAGGAACATAGCTCATAAAGCATAGTTAATATACCAAAGGGGTCAATAAGCATAGGCATAGAGGTTAGCAACAAGACATCAAGAGTTTGAACCACAAACATACTAAGGAGATAAGAATGTCTAGGGTAGGGGTGTTATAATCATTATAGAGGNTCAGAGGATAATAAGGTAAGGTGTGGATAACACTTTCATAGTTTATTTGGTTTATGGTATGGTAGTAAATAAATTTCAGAATTTTTTAGTTGAGGTTAAAAACCATGCATTAATATGGATTGTTGCTTTAGATGTTTAGAAGGATGTTTGAAAATTTCAAAGGAATTATAATTTAAATAATGTTATTTAATTATATCTCTAGAAAAGTAATATGGATGTTAGTTTATATATTATTTAGTTTATTTATTCTTTCAATGGAATTCTCTATTTGTGACTCCATCACTATAGATTTGGTATGTCCATTTGATTTTTTTTTAAAAGGTAGATCTTGATTTCAAGCAAAAGCTACCTCTTTACCATCTTCCATGTTCATTGGAAGACTAGATTTGGATACCCTCCCATCCACCGTAATAAAAGCCTATAGATTAAATTTTTCTTCCATGGATACTTCTTGTATAGACCCCACCCAAGACCACTAAAAATATTAATGACACTACTAGCATGCAAAATTACCAAAAAGGTATCTCAACACTTTGATTTTCTTTTATAGGGTAGGGGGTAGGGGCATGTTGTGGAACCCAAAATAATTGAAATATAAATACACCCCAAGACATATAGTAAAATTATAACTTCATAACTTATCATTGCCTACTAGAATCAAACTCATAACTTAGAGCTTAGAGCTTCCAAATTAAGGAGTGTTTGAACCTAAAATAATTATAAAATAGATACAGCCCAAGGTATATAGTCTAATTAGAACTTTATAACTCAGCATTACTCACCAATATCAAACCCATGACTTAAGCTTTCAAATTAAGAATCAAATCCATTAAACATAATGTTAAGTACCATGTTTAGTAGTTTACTCTATTTTTTTTATTTAGTTTGTTTTATCTTTGTCTAGGGATATATGTTTTATATTTAATTGCCTATGTTCTGCTCTTGTAGATAAGATTGAGATCTTGGAGTTTGTATACATCCAGCTTGAAAATGTGAAGGAGTAGTGCTTATAAGCTAATGTTCATAACACTTCCACTAGTTATAAGTGGCTAACAACTAGGACTTGGAGAAAGTATCTTCCCATCCTAGAGCATTCAGGGCTTGTACCTCTTTTCATCCTAAGCTCTCCCAACATTTCACCCATAGATGTGATTACCATGCCAAAGTATCATTTGAGTTAATAGTATTTGTTCGTATCTCAAGTTCAAGGTAAAGAGGTTATCTTCTACCATTAGATTAACTTCATTCCTGGTGCTATCGTAATGAGAGACCTTACCAAATGGCACCAAATCAAAAACATTAAAAACACAAGAAAATGACAAATCATCAGGGAGATCAAGTTCATAAAGATTCTCATTTATTTTGGTCCTAATCTAGAATGGATAAATCTTCTTTACTTTAAGCTTAAAGTAGTTTACATTTATTAGCATCTCCTTGCCCAAATGTAGCCAAATAAAGTTACCAACTTCAAATTGCACTTTTCTTTCATCCAAGTTTTTACTAGTAGGAATCTCTTTTGTCTTACTTTTTTATTTGTCTTCACTTACTTATGTAATTTTTATAAACTCTCTATAAAATTTGAACTAAGTTGAGCATAATCATCAAATTTTCTTAACTCATCAACCATCCTAGAAGAAAATTCATAATTTAGCATGGATTAAACTCCTTCCAATGCTAGAATGACAAGAGTTGATATAGCTAAACTCAACATGAGCCAAAAGATTTTTCCAGCTATTAGACTGATCCTCATATACACACTTTAAAATTTTCAACAATGATTTATTTATAGTCTCAATTTTGCCTTCACTTTGTGGATTATAGGTACTAGAAAAGGATAATTTGGTATCCACCAACTTCCACAATGACTTGTGAATCTCACATTCCTGTCACTCAATTTTCAAAGGAATGTTAACACTAATGAGCAATGCTACTTCATTTTTAGCATGAAGAAAAAAATCTTAAAGTTAAATGTATTTTTTTAATTTCTTGAGTTGATGGACGGATGTAATTTATTTTTTCCCCAACTTACCATCATTATGTTTAAATTCCTTGCTTTTTACAATGGGGAATAACTTTTCAAATCTCCTAAGTATGGTCCTAATGAATTTCTATAAATTGAGAGGTCATACATGAATGTAATGATTAAGTAATAAAGATTTGTTATGAAATTTCTTCAAGAATTCTATTATTCAAACAACTATTCATATTCTATAAAACTTTTGTACTTTGCATCAACAACTACCATTGTTACCATCTAGTTTCTTGGCATCAAGACATCAATTTAAGTTATCAACATAGTCTTCAATCATTAATAGTGCTAACAACTCCATCAAAATTCATTTCAAACCTAGTTCTTCACCTCAACATTGGAAAATTTTATCATATTAAATATCAACAGTCATCAACATTTCCTTCTTCATATCTCTCAAAATTCAAAGTTATTTATTTTTGTTATATATTTTATTTCATCTACATTCATAGGTAACATTGGCAACTTAATTTGTATTTAAATTTGAGTTCAAAAACTATAGAAATAATAATTTTTTATATATCATGACCTCACCACAACTTGCGCTATCCTTAATCAATTTAATCATGACTCATGTTTAGCTTGTGTTCTATCTAGTTTTCATCTCATGAGTAATCATGACTAATGGTTAGCTTGTAGTTTGTCCATTTTTTTCATCTCATGAGTAAACTACCACTCATGGTAGATTCATTTAGCATCTCCTATCAACCATGACTTTAGCACAACTCATGATTGCTAACCATGACTAGTGGTAATTCATCAAGACATGTGGTGGCTAGCCACAACTTGTGAGCATTTACCACGACTTGTAGTCCATTCAAAAAATAAAGTGAATTCACCATGACTTGTGAAGTAATTTTGGTAAGACACCATGACTTGTCGTTCACTCATGGCATCCTCATAATATTAGTTATCTTTGTTTCTTATAAAGCATGACTTATGATCATCTTGTAGTCAATAAATCATAACTCATGCTATAATACTACAACTCATGGTAGACTTTAAAAAATTATTTTTCAATCATAAATTTCTAGAATTTCATTTTTCTTCAAAAGGTTAGACCTATTAGAGATTATTTACATTGGTATTAGAGCTTAGTCACTATGATTTGTAACAAAGAAATAGCCAATTGTCCTATCATTTTCAATGGGATTCAAGATTTCATATTATGGTAAAACATGATGAAAGGTCTTCTTAAGGTTAATGGTGTATGGGATGCACTTGAATCAGAAGATACTCTTGTTAAGCTCAGTTGAAAAAGGGAAGAAAAAGATGAGGAAAACCCTTTAATTAAAGAAATGCTAAAGGAAGAAAAATAGAAAAAGAAAGATTCTCATGCCAATATGATAATCATTTTCAACGTATCAAAGGCTATAGCTAGAAGATTATGCTCATTAAAGACTATGACATAAGTATGGCATAGATTATGCTTAAACTACCTTGAAAACTCAGAAAACCAACATACAAAAGAAATTTAATGTAAAATTTAGTTTGATAAATTAAAAATTAAGAAGGTTGAAAACATTGAAGACTTATTTGTCAGAATGTACAACAACATAAAGAACATTGATGAATTTGGTTGTGGTTTCATATAACATTAGAAGGTCCAAAAGGTGGCAACAACTTGTAAAATAAGGACTTCAAACAACTTATAGTTGATGACCTAGTTGCATAGATTAGAACTTTAGAAAGTTTAAGATTAAATAACATTGAAAAAGAGTATAAGAAGTAGAGGAAGAGGAAGACTTAATAGAAACTATGCTCAAGAGCAAAGTAATAAAAAATTAACAAAAAATTTTCCAAAGAGACAATAGAGGCAAAGGATTCATGAGAGAAAGATGAAACTCACAAGAATAAAGAAATGCTCAAACATATAATTCAATTCAATCATGCAAGTTTTGGTAAAAGAAAGGTCACACTATAGATCCTTATTGGCTTAAAATTGGATTTGATGCACTCTTCCCTCAAAAAAAAAAAACCAAGAGGAAGAGGCACTCAAACATTAATTCAAGAAGAATATAAAGGTAATTTTAAAGCTTTTAATTCAGTAGCATTATTAATTTAGATTCTTGAATAATGAACAATAGTTCTAACCATGTGACATCTTCTAAGTCTCATCTTCTCTAATACAAATCAAATAAGATTGATAACATCAAAATTTAGGAGATGACAATCATGGTTACTGCTAGCACCCATTGGTAACATAACTCTTTCAAGAAGGCTTCAAAATTGAAAGTAATGCAAGGGATATGTCCTTCTAGTTTAGTAACATTATAACAAGAAAGACAAGCTATCATACCCTCCACTTAGACATGAAACTTTAGAGTCAAAAAGAAATATTAAATCATTGTAAATTCTTTCCTTGAGAAGCCTTCAAAATTGAAAGGAATGAAAGGGACATGTACTTTTACTGTAGTAACTGTAACACATGTTTACGCATTAAAGTGGTCTCCATATTCGTTGATGCTTATACACATTAGCATAACACAATTTTGCGTTGGTGTTGGGATGGCATCCACTTCCGAATAGGGTTTTGGATCTCTTATTTTTCAAATTTTCTCTCATCGTAACCAATTCCATGGCCTATAAATTCATTCTTGATGGAAGAACAAAGGCACCATGAATCACAATAGGATTGTAGTTCAGGTCCCTTTCAATGATGCTTGGAGGTTGCATACACCATCATTGCAAAGCGTCGGTGTGAAAGAAGAATTTGAACAAGATTGATCGAAGGCATCAATGGCTGAAGGTTAGTACCATTTGCTTCTACATTCTGTACTTTGATTACTTGTGCAATCTAATTTTTTTTCACAATTATTTTCTTACATTTGGTATTAGAGCATTAGATCTCTATCTTGATATGGTTTTTGACGATGGTGCAATCTGAAGATAACATTGTATAATATTTTTGTGCATAGCCAAATTTTGTGATTTATGTATGCACTTTTCCATTCCAACTTGCATATTTAGCATTCATCATTGTTATTATGATTTCTGGTGTTTTTCATGTTGGACAACGAATTAGCATTGTCCTATAGGATTTTCTTTTGGTGCTTTGGCCTCCACTTGGGCATCTTGGGCTAGAATAATTGAATGAATTAGAATGACATAGTTGCATAATGTATCCAAAAAGAACGATGAAGCTTCCTTTATTCTTGGTGGACTCTGTTGTGCCGTATCCATTTTAAATCAAGGCTTTAGCACTTTGATGTGGGTAAGGCTCATGATTATGAATGGAGGACTATGCTATATCATATCAATCATGTATTTTTCCTATGGTTATATGCATCAAGTCATCCAATATTTTTGATAAAGTGGTAACAGTTAGCTATGCATAAAGTTCAATATTTGATAACATTATGTTTATACCATGTTGAATTTGGTAATTTATCAATTTTATGGATATTTTTGTACATGTATGCATCGTTTTGTGCATATGAATTATAACTAGTGATCTACATAATTTTGTATAATTAGAGAGTAGCCACAGCATCTTTAATTATGCAAAATTATGTACTAAGAATACTTTTGGATCACATATGGTAGAAAACATTAAAAATTGCGATTAATCATATGTAATATGATAAATTTTATCCCACATGAATTTTTATTGTATTTAATATGATTAATTAGGATAACATGTTAAATTATTTTCTTAATTTACCCACAGCGATTAAGAAAAGGAATATAATTTAATAGTTTCAACGTAAGGATATATGAAATTGTTTGAATAAAAGTTTAGTCCACAGACGATTTTATGTTATTTGATTCATATTTTTCATGATTTACATTGGTAAACATGTCTTATGATATTTTAACCTCAAATTTAGTGACATAAGCATGTTTGATTATGCAGTTGTACAACATGTAAGCTACTCTGATTTTAAATGTGACATTCCTGAATTAAAGGGTGATGATTATAAGGTGTGGAAGGAGAGAATTCTTTTTCATTTAGGCTAGATGGACATTGATTATGCTATCTATAAGGATGAATCACATGTCATTATAGTAATCAGCCATCCATATGATATTGGTAATTATGAAAAATGGGAGCAATCTAATTGCCTCTATGTCATGTTCATAAAAATCAAGATCTCGGCTGGTATGTGTGGTTCATTGGAACAGTATGATAATGTCATTAGACAAGGCATTGGCCAACACCTTGATATGAATTTCTCATCCATGAAGCTCACTGAAACTCGTGGTGTGCATGAGCACATCATGTAAATTAGGGATATAGTAGCTCAACTCAAAACACTTGAGGTTGAAATGTCAGAATCTTTCCTTGTGTACTACATCTTAAACATGCTTACACCACAGTATAGATCCTTTAAGATTTCTTATAACGCACATAAGGACAAATGGTCAATCAATGAACTAATGATAATGTGTGTGCAAGAAGAGGGAAGATTTGCTATGGAAGCAAAAGAGAGTGTGCATCTGGCTACACAAGGAAAGAATAAAGAACAAGCCAAAGGCAAGATGAAGGTCAACTTGCTTACACAAGCTGATATTAAGAAGGAATCCAAATGTTTTTTCTACAAAAGGAAAGGACACATAAAGAAGGATTGTTCTAAATATAAAAAATGACTTGAAAAGAAAGGTACTTGAGTCTCACTTGTTTGTTTTGAATCTAATATGGTCAATGTTGGCCATGACACATGGTGGATTGATTCTGGTTCCACAATCCATGTTACCAATTCTTTGCAGGGGGTGAAAAATCTAAGGAAGCTAGTGGAAAGTGAGTCATGCATCTATTCAGACAATAAGATGCACTCACATGTGGAGGTAGTAAGAACATGCAAATTAGTTTTAAGTAGTGGTTTTGTTTTACAGTTGGAAAAGACATTTTATATTCCCATTTTTAGAAGGTATTTAATTTCTGTTTCAAGGCTTGTATCATTGGGATTTTCCTTTAATTTTTTAGACACTATATTCAATTTATATTATAGATCTGAACTTATTGAAAATGGTACGNATTGGAAATGGTACATTAACAGATGGTCTTTTCAAAATTAATTTACAAAAATGAAACTTCTTATGCTTCTATGCATGTTCATGCTAGCATTAAGAGATGTGTTATGAATGATGAATTCTCCATGTTGTGGTGTTGTAGATTAGGACATATCTCTATTGAGAGAATAAAAAGAGTAGTAAATAATGGAGTACTTAGTACTCTAGATTTTTCTAACTTTGACACTTCTGTGGACTACATAAAGGGAAAGTAGACCAATATGTTAAAGAAAGATGCTAAGAGGAGTTCAAACATATTAGAGATCATACATACAAATATTTGTAGTCTAGATATGGATGCATATGGTCAAAATTATTTCATTATCTTTATTAATAATTACTCACGATATATGTATCTCTACTTGCTTCATAACAAGAGTAAAGCTTTAGATGCCTTTAAGTTGTTTAAGGCTAAAGTAGAGAAAAAATGCAGCAAACAAATAAAGTTAGTAAGATTTGATAGAGGTGGTGAATACTATGGTAGATATGATAATGATGGACAAGCACCTGGTCCATTTGCTAAGTTTCTTCAATAGCATGGAATTATCACCCCGTACATTATGCCTGGTTCTCTAAACTAGAATGGTGTGGCAGAAAGAAGAAACTGAACATTATTGGACATGGTGTAGAGTATGCTTAGCAGCTCCAAGCTTCCTAAGTCCTTGTGGACTAAAGCTCTTAAGATGATTGTATATATATTGAACCAAGTTTCAACTAAGGTTTTCTCAAAGACAACATTTGAATTATGAGAAGGTTGTAAACCGAGTTTGCGACATATATGCATTTGGGATGCCCATCTAAAGTAAGGGTCTATAATCCACAAGAAAAGAAGCTAGACCCAAGGACCATAAGTGGGTATTTCGTTGGATATGATGAATGGTCTAAGGGATACAGTTTTTATTGTCCATCACATACGACTAGGTTTGTCGAATCAATGAATGCTAAATTTCTTAAGAATGACTTGATTAGTGGGAGCAGTAGATCTTGGAACATTGTTCCTAAGATAAATCATATCGATGCTCAACCCACTATTTCAAATGATAAACTAATTGTTGTGCACAATATGCCTAGAGCACATATGCATAATGAAAAACAACCAGTCATTGAAGTTTCACAAACTGCTAATGAAGAAGTAGCTGAACAACAGATACCAGAACCTATTGAACATCATGATCCTCAAGAGAATGATGAACCAACATTAAGAAGATCTACTAGAGCAAGGTGATCAGTGACTCCTAGTGACTATATGTGTATCTACAGGAGTCTGACTACAACATAGGTGCCGAAAATGATCTCGAAACATTTTTAAAAGCCATGAGTTGTAAGGAACCTAACTTGTGGTATGATGCCATGAAAGATGAGATGAACTCTATGTCATCTAATGGAGTTTGGGATCTTGTCAAGTTGCCTGATGGTGTAAACGCCATTGGGTACAAATGGGTCTTCAAGACTAAGAAAGACTCATTAGCCAACATTGAAAGATATAAGGCCAGACTTATTGCCAAAGGATTCACTTAGAAAGAGGGAATAGATTACAAGGAGACCTTTTCTCTTGTATCTAAGAAGGACTCCTTTTGTGTTATCATGGCATTGGTTGCCCATTTTGATCTTGAATTACATCAAATGGATGTGAAAATAGCATTCCTTAATGGTGATCTAGAGCAAGAGGTTTATATGAAACAACTTGAAGGATTTTCCTCTAGTGATGGTGAGTAATTGGTATGCAAGCTTAAGAAATCCATATATGAATTGAAATAGGCCTCCCGTCAATTGTACTTAAAATTCCATGATATCATCACTTCATTTGGTTTTGAAGAAAACACCATGGATCAATGTATATACCAGAAGGTTAGTGAGAGAAAAATCTGTTTCCTTTTTCTATATGTGGATGATATCCTTTTTGCAATCAATAATAGTGGATTTCTATACGAGGTGAAACATTTTCTCTCTAAGAATTTCAAGATGAAGGATCTGGGTGAGGCATCTTATGTCATTGGCATTCAAATCCATAGGGACAGATCTAGATGTATTCTAGGACTATCATAGGAAACCTATATTAATAAAGTTTTAGAGAGGTTTCGGATGAAAGATTGTTCACCAATTATAGCATCAATTGTGAAGGGTGACAAGTTCAATTTAAACCAGTGCCCTAGGAATGATTTAGAGAAGAGTCAATTGAGCAATATTCTATATGCTTCAGCTGTTGGAAGCCTTATGTATGCTTAGGTCTCCACAAGACCTAACATTGCATTTGTAGTGGGAATGTTGGGCAGATATTAGAGTAATCCAAGAATTGACCATTGGAGGGCTGCAAAGAATGTGCTGACATACCTTCAAAGTACAAAATACTACATGCTTATATATAAACGAACAGACTCCTTGGAGGTGACTGGCTACTCTGATTTAGACTTTGCTCGTTGTGTTGATTCATGGAAATGCACATTTGGTTATGTTTTTATGCTAACTAGAGGGGCTATCTTCTGAAGGAGTGGAAAGCAAGCTTTGAGTGCTACTTCCACAATGGAAGCAAAGTTCATTTCTTGTTTTGAGGCTACTTCACATGGTGTATGCTTAAAGAGTTTCATAACAGGGCTTAGAATTATGGATTCTATATCTAAGTCATTAAAAATGTTTTGTGACAATTTAGTTGCTATCTTTATGGCTAAGAATAATAAGAGTGGCAATCGAAGTAAACACATTAACATAAAGTACTTAGCCATAAGGAAACACATTAAGGAAAACAAAGTGGTCATTGCACATATAAGCATTGAATTAATGATAGTTGATTCTTTGACAAAAGACAGGCCACTGAAGTCATTTAAGGATCATGTAGTTTGGATGGGACTTGGTTCCATAATGTAATTTGCTGTACATATAACTTACAGTCTTAATGAAACTCTTATTCAATTATGGTATTTTCTCATATGGTTTGTGCATATAGTTATTAGAGAAAATACACATATGACAAAGCCTTGAATGAACATTGGGTTTATTCATAAAGTTACGTTACCATATAAGGAATTACATTTAGGGAATAATGCATTGTAATGCATGGAAGATAATACTGACATTAAGAGGAACTATTGCCACCATTTATATATTTAATTTTTTAATTCTAGACTTGATTAAATATGGAGACCAAGTGAGAAATCATAGCACACGTTTACACGCTGAAGTGGCCTCCATATCCGTTGGCACAATGCGTTTTTGTGTTGGCATTGGGGTAGCTTCTACATCGGATGGGGTTTTGGGTCTCTTATTTTTCAATTTTTCTCTCATGGTAATTGATTCCGTGGCCTATAAATTTGTTTTTGATGAGATAACAAAGACACCATGAATCATAGCAGAGCACCCGTGTGAAAGAATAATCTGAACACGATTAATCGAAGGCATCAATGCTGGAGGTCAGTTCCATTTGCTTCCACATTTTGTACTTTGATTACTTGTGCAATCGGGTTTTTCTGCACAATTATTTTCTTGCAGTAACATTATAACAAAAAAGACCAGGTATTATGATGACCTCCATCGAAATGTTAAATCATTGTAAAATCTTTCACATAGCAACGTAAAAGCGCAACCATCAATAAACATTTCCCTCTTGGATTAGCGTTATTACATTAGCATGCAAATTCCAATTCTGGTATATTCGTTGGAATAGTTTTGACAATTCTAGTGAACAGGATCAGTTAATGTGATTGTATTTTTGGCAATTGGTTGCAATTTTTAATATGCTTTTCAACTCTAATTGCTGACAATTCCAAAATACTGGATTAATGAATGTGGTGGTATCATTGGTATTTGGTGACTGTCAATTTGTTATCTTTCATACTGGTTTTATTGATCTTGTTCATTAAAAACTCGTCTGTCCTTCAATTACAGACCTTATTGCTTCTAGATTATGTACAAGCTTAGAAATTCCAGTTCTGATGCATTTGTTGGATTGGGTTATTTTTTTGTTGCAATTCAATGGATTAACGAAAATTAGCTAATGTGTGGAATATTGCTTTTGGATTTATACCAGTTAGGTACCAGGAAATTCTGTACCTGTCTGCGACAAATACGGGTGGTTTGTGGTTTGAGATCATACCAATTCACGTGAGTATCACTTTGGTGATATTAACACTGATTTTGTTGATTTAAGTGCCAGTTTGGTCCAAACATAAATCAGATTAGGGATTATGTTTTTAATTTCCGTTAGAAAATTCAGTCTCCCCAAGGTTTTATGCCGGTTGGAAATTTAAAAAAACACCGCCTGTTTTATCAATTTGGGTTTTGATTGATTTAATAGCCAGCTATAATTTATCTAAGTCTTTCAAAGATGGAATGTTTGAGTTGAATTTACAGGCAAAGACTTCAAAGTTTAAGGTCCTTTGTTATATTACAGGTTCGGGATTCGAAGGCAAACCTGTCAGTTAACATTACCTTCCAACAAAGGAAAGGTGGTCTGTACATTCTGTTGTGTTTGCATCGTATTTCCATCACCCTTGTTAAGGGGCGATGCCATTGAATTTTGTTGAGTGTTTGCTAGTTTTTGAGTATAACCAACAAATTTATAAATAGCTTTTGCTTTTAGAGAAAGTACATTACTGTCTAACAAAAGGATGGAAGAAGGTGATTGAACTTTCTCCTTTAGTTCATCAAGTGAAAATGTCTTCTCTCTTCTTTCAATAACCTCCCAATTTTTTATTCAAAGACTTGGTTAATAGATTGGGCATCCATATAATACAATAGAATAAATTATTGTTTAACTTTTATTCCTCTTGCTATTCTTTCCTTAATGCATTTATCCATAAATGATTATTTAGATATTAAAAGCCTAAGCATTTAAAGAGTCTATAATTTGTCCATTTTGATAACCAATTTTAAAATTATACCATGTTTCATGTACCCTATATTATGATAGTTTTCTCTATATTGACTTGTAAATTGGAAGAAATGCAAAATTCTTTTAAAATTTACAGCATATTAGACATACCTTTTTTAGAAATAGATATTAAAATAGTATCATCTACATAAAGAAGTAGGTTCATTGCTTGAGAACCTATATTTACAGCATATCTATGTAGTCTATTATAAATCCAATACTACAATTCATTAATGAAGCGACCAAAGAGAGTTGGAGATAAATGACAATGTTGCTTCATTCTAATTCTATTAAACTTCTTTACATGTTTGATGTAGTGTTTAAAAGTAACAAGATAATCAATGATAGAATCATTCAAACTTGCTTGGTAGATTACCTTGACATTATTTGTTTTTACCCAATTACTTATTCTTCCTTTGAGAGTAGTACCTAACAAGATAAGTAGTTGTAGAATTATTCAAGCTTGCTTAGTAGATTACCTTGACATTATTTATTTCTACCCAATTGCTTATTCTTCTTTTAAGAGTAGTACATAACAATTTAGCACAAATGCTAGTTATAATTAACATATGGGTGTTGAAACCACAAAGTAATTGTAATATAGATAAACCCTAAGATGTATAGTTTAATTAGAACTTTAAAAGTCAACATTAACCACTAGAATCAAACCCATGACTTGGAGCTAGCAAATCAAGAGTCTTATTGCTAGGCTAACATCTCATTGTTACAATCAACATATGATATTGTTTAAACTGTTATTGTCATCTCTCTTATAAAGAAGTATCACTTTATTGGTCTTCCATTATTTAGCAAGACCATTAATGACAACATTGAATTTTTTTCCAAATTTTTGCAAGAATAGATAGTCTTACCCATTTATGTAATTCAACATATAGATTTTATAAATGCTAATCTATTAATGCTATTTATAACTTCTTGTATGGTAAAATGTAAAGAATCTTGGCAACCAACATCATTTTCTATTGAAAGAAGATTTCTATAATATACACAAACATCATCAAAGTGATAATTTAGTTGTGTATAAACTTCGAAAAAATTAGGGGTGTCGATTTCTGAAAGAATGACTATAAGTACACCTCAAAATATATAGTCAAAATGATAATTTATAAGAATAATAAAGAAATATAACTATACCTCATATATGACTTGAAAGTATGAGTTGAGATGGTAACCTTTTGTCAAACAAAACAATGAGTTAACTACTTGAATAAACTATCACTAGATTCTATGATGAGGACATTACCTAGCCCATGTCTAATCCTCAATATGTTTGTGCATAGATGTTTGTGTGTTTTATATTTATCTTTTAGTGGTATTATGTTTGGGAGTGTTTTGGGCTTATTTTAATGAGTTTAGGATGTTTTGGAGACTATGGGGACTTGTTTGGAGGTGTTCAGAGGTTCCAGGCCTTAAAACAAGCATCTTTAACTTTGACCCTGGTAGGATAAACATCTACACTCATAGATAGACATATCTAGTGTATAGTAGATGTCTCTTGTTTTTCATAAATGTCTAAGCCAATACGTCTCACATAATTTGAAGACATTTACTTTGAGACCTTTGTCCTCGAGGGGGATGTCTACTCTTTCTCATAGATGTTTCACATAGATTTTAATGGACATTAAATCGAATGATAAATTAGAGGGAAGATGAAGAGACAGGGGGGGGGGGATACAAATAGACTTCTTGGGCCTTTAGTTTGACCAAGAGAGTCTAGAGAGAGAAAGAGAGAGTGTAGGGAGTTGAGAGAAGAGAAGAGATAGAGTCTTGGCAAGGTGCATTGATGATCATCCTTGTGTGTGATTGCTTTGATTGAGTGTGTGAGAGTTGAATTGAATCTCTTTTATTTCCTTGGGAATTGTGCTTTATTTTATATGTAAATTCTAAATATGAGCAAGAATAAAGCTTTCTTTTTCCTTTTCTTGTTCAAATTTGTTGTTTTGTGACTTTGAGAGAGCTTGGATTGTGGAATCCATGGGAGCTCCTCATCAAATTAGTATTAGAGTAGCTTAGAATTGAAGACAATTGCATTCAAGTGGATAATTCTCATCTCAATTGCAAAGAATCACTCCAAATTCTCAAGCTTGAATGAATTCTCTCTTGCTACTTGTTCTACTCATCCTAGGGTTTGAAATTTTCCCTTTGATCCACAAGTTTGTCATATCTTTCAATAATTGGAAGATAATTATTGCATTGGACACCCATAGGTTTGTAATAGCTAGGGTTTGAAGATCTTATGCTCATTTCTCTTAAGATCTAAGAATTTCTTGTTTCATTCCTTAAAAAATCCTAAAAATTTTACCTGTCCTTGTAGAATTTTGTGAAAATTACCTTTTAGATCAACTTTCATTATGCATCCAAAGAAGAATACAATTCAAGCTTTTTCAAGAGACATGGATGACATGAGAAATTCTCTCAAGCTCATTGTTGAGAAAATTGAAAAGCTTGGAGAGAACAAAGAACATGCTACCTCACCAAAAGCATCCAAGTAAGGGTTACCAAGACCTCCTTCAAGACATTCCTCAATGCAATCCCTTGAAGATGATATTCCTTTTGAAGATGAATATTTTGGAGAAGGAGAAGCTCAGGATGATTTTTTTCTTCATGCTTCTAGAGCTAAAAATAAGTCTCAAGGCTTGAATTTTCCTAGGAAAGGGAAAAACGAACTTCCTTCTAAGCCACAAAGGAAGCAAGGTGAAGGAATTAAAGTTACTATTGTAAAAGCTTTTAGATGTGCTTTAAGGATTCCTCATGTTGAAGTCAAATCCTTCAATGGCATGGAAGGAACTAAATCTTTTTTCTCTTTGCTAAAAATGATTAACAAGTATTTTGAACTTGAAAATATGGAAAATCATCAAAAGGTATCTTTTGCTGAAACCAAATTGGAAGACATAGCGCCTGTATGGTGGGGGAAGGAAAGTCATTCTTACCAGGTGAATAATGGTACTCTTATTAAAGATTAGTCTTTAATGTAGTTTATGCTTAAGAAAAAATTTGAGAAGACTCATCATAGACAAGAGGCCATCCAAAAATTGAAGTACCTAAGGTAACGTGATAAGAGTGTGAAGGACTACTACATGGATTTTTGTAAGGCTTTCTAGCTTACAAAAGTTCATTAGGATGATTATGAACTTTTAAGGAGGACTTAAAAGGAAGTATCAACAAGAGCTAACCTTCTATGAGCCTCAAACATTGGATGAGGCTTTTGAATTGGCTTTTAAAGCTAAGAAGAAAATTCAATGATACAATAGAGGTCCCAAAATTTCTAAAGGTAAGGACTCCAAAGCTTCTAAGGATGAGAAATGCTAAAGAAGACACAAAGGAGAAGTAAGAGAAGTTCAAGGAGCACCAAGATTCCAAGAAAGACTACTCCAAGAATGGAAAGGATCAAGGAAATGACTATGCATCCAAACTTTAATGCTTTAATTGTGGTGAAAAGGCATACAAAAAATGGGAGTGTGAAAAGCCAAAGATCTCCAAAGGAAAAGAACTTAAGACATTGGAAAAGCAAGAATCCTTCAATGAAGGTAATCCTCATGCAGTAATGATTGAATATATCACTAAAATTAATTCTTGCATTTTTATGGAAAATGTTAATGCCAATGAAGATCTTGGAAAAAAGATGCTCTTTAGGATTGGAGCTAGGTCTCTAGATAGTGGTGAATGGATACACATTTTAATTGACAGTGGAGCTTAAGAAAATGTGATTTCTTCAAAGGTTGTTTCTAAGCTTGGTTTGAAGATATTTCCACATACTGGGCCCTATAGAGTCCATTGGCTATCTAAAGATCATTTCCAAGAAGTTAAGGAGAAGTGTATTTTGTCTTTTAGAATTGGTTCTTTAAAGATAATGTACATTGTGACATCCTCCCTATTGATTGTGCTGATGTTATTTTGGAAAGACCTTGGAACTTTGACAACAAAGCTTCTTTTAGTGGTTGATGAACCATGATTTGTCAGGCTCCAATATCGGATCTGCAATATTGGGTATGCGATATCACGGCCTAGCTAACGATATCAGGTACACGATATCGTGATTCCTGTGTAAGCCACAGGAAAGGAAGTAAATGTAGAAGTAGAGTCTTTTTGTCATTTTTTTAGTTCATTTCAATTCTTTGCCCAGTGCATGCCCACAATGTGATGATTGTAATTGTATAGAACCTTTATTCGAGTGTGACGTACTTGGACACATGCATGACCGGCAATAAAAATCGAGATTACTTCATCATTGCAGCATTCACTTAGTTTTAATTGCTTAATTGTTATTGTTATTTATTGTTTTCTTAATTAATATTTCTTTACCTTCATTTACTATCCCTGTTATTAAATGCAGAATGAGTACAACTTAATCATGAGCATTTAAGTGTGACTACTTGGTATCCCAGTAGCATATCTAGGAGTGCTTAAGTAACATGTTCTTGGTAATCCCAAAAGCAGTACACGAGGTTC
Source organism: Gnetum montanum (assembly GCA_015680685.1). NCBI lineage: Eukaryota > Viridiplantae > Streptophyta > Gnetopsida > Gnetales > Gnetaceae > Gnetum > Gnetum montanum. The sequence goes on along the minus strand of MNCI01018018.1, from coordinate 177,280 downwards.
AAGATGTGTACAGATGATTAAGGACATATGCTCATCACACTTAGGCTAGCTTAGATTTT
>MNCI01018018.1:105960-177185 GCA_015680685.1 Gnetum montanum | reverse complement strand
CAAACTGCAATCAATGTGTAACTATCTAGATACCACAACTAGTCCATCTGCAGAGTTCAACCAGATTCTGTGTGAACACTCATATTCGTATGGTTGAATGTAGGGGTACCTTGCCACTCATCATTCGCGTCGTTGTTAGGGACGGTGCTAGTTATTTAGATTAGTTATATCATACAAGATCGCTGTAACAAAGTATTCACGATATATCTCTTAGAAAAATAACTTAATTTTAATTAATTCACACAAAAATTCACAACAATGTCTCTCTCACAAGACTATGATAACGCAACAACCAGTAAGGCAATTCATTGGAGAACCAATGAATTATACGATGATGAAAACAAAGTTTGAAGTACTCAATATGATGCAGGGGTCTCCTATGTATGCAAACGAAGACAACATCATCCCAACTCATGAATTCATAACCTACCTAGTGATGATGAACTATTGCTAGCTACTAATAACCTAATGCATATACAAGAGGTTGTTCGAATATCCTGTAGACATCGTAAGGAAAGCCTTCTACCAACCTTGATTTAAGCAACTTTCCCAAATTTTCAAGAGGCTATGATTTAGATCTGCAACATCATCTACAAGCCTTCCATGATGCTTGTGTATGGAACAATATTGATAATGGGTGGAAAAAACTTAAGCTTCCTATGACACTCGTTGGCCAAGCAAAAGTATGGTATAGGTCCTTAAGACCAAAATCAATTCGACGTTGGCTGACAATGGTAGAACTCTTCAATTAAAGATATCAAACCTATGTAAGAGTGTCAGCCTTGAGGAAACAAATCCAAGAGTGGAAACAAGCGCAACATGAAACCTTGGACATGGCCTTAGAAAGATATTATGCATTATTAAACAAATGCTTAGGCCATGGGTTCTTTGAGGAAAGGCTAATATATCACATCATGGATGGGCTCCATAATAAAACAAGGATGACCCTAGGGATGTATGCTTGAGGTCAACTATATGAGCTATGAACCCACCAATTTGAAGAGCTTATTAAGCGGGTAGCAAAAGAAGAAAGAGAAATGGCTAAATGGGAAAATGTTGAAAGCTATCAATAGGATCAAAATCTCGAAATAGTAAAGGTCCATGATCATGAAGAGGAGAAACCAACTCACCTAAAGGAGGTGGAATCATCTTTTCCAATACTATAATCACTAGATGAAATTAAGGCAAATATCAATAATATGATGGAATGGATACATAAAAAATGCAAAGAATATGCCTACACTATTAGAGGTAGAACCATGACGAATGAAGAAATAGGAGAGAACACCACTAGACAATCAGAAAGAAGGGTTGAAGAGGATAAGGATAAGAACTCAACTGCTAATCATACGTATCAATGTAGCATTTGCCTATACGATCACCCCAAAGGTCAATGCCCAATATTGTCACATTTACATGAGCATTGGGGAGGCATGTTACATTCAGAGTTTGTACAAAAATACTGTGTTCAATCACAGTGGCAAAAATCCTAGTCGTGGGGGAGGCCACCCTCAAACTAGTCACACCCTTCATATCATCCAAACCTAAGCGCTTATTAGGTTCAGCATCCTATTTTTCCAACTGGGTCAGCATCCTCTATCTCACCACATTGTTACCATTCTCCAAAGTACTATCAACGTGTGTCCTCTCCCATAGGATCACCACCTCATGTTCCTTACACCTCTCCTCGACCTCAATATTCTCATCCTTCACCTCCTTCTACATCGCCACTGATAATACCATTAGGACTTGCACCACAACATCGATCTACAAATGTTACTTACGCTGCTACTATCAACCGTAGTGGGAATCCTCCACAACATCAAACGTGTCCCTTCTTTAGACATGATTGTAGAAAGAGATAGCACAGTTCTGAGACCGCTACATCCTCCCACTCAACACAAGTTCAACATTGTGGTGCATCTTTCGCCTTGAACCCAATGCCTCATGTTACCTTATCAGGGCCACCAATCAATACTCCAACAACCATGTGGCCCAATGAATATAACCGTGTAGGGAGACAAATCGATCCTTGCATACCAACTTATGATCATGGGTGCCGTAGTGGGTCAACTCCTTACCAATTAACCACATATTATAACTTGCCCCACTATGTCAACTGTAATCAAGTGTGTGAACCTCAATGTGGGTACAGTCCAACCACCACATCAAAAGACACCCAATGGTTTGGATATGATCGAGTCCCAATATTTCCAAAATGCATGGATCCAACCATTCCATTTATTAATTCTCGCCATAATCAAAATTTTAGACATGGGGGATATCCCCCATTCTAACAAACAAAATTAATAAATTTTTTTCCTTTTCTTTAATTTTACAATTTTCTTTTTTTTTCGATTTTTTCATCTTTTAATTTGTTGTTTCATATTTTTATTTATTGTTTTATATTTTTATCTTTTTATGGGTAATCTCATCTATTAATAAAGCACTCATGTGACTCGTTGGTTAAGGTATTGTTCTCTGCTATCAAGTCTCGGGTAACTAATTATTTGGACAGCGAGCCCATCACATCCACCCAACCATTTTATTAATAAGAGGTTCTACTCTGGGTATGATGATATTCTTATCATCGTTAAAACTTAAAGTAATTTTGTGCTCATTATACCAGAGCAAAAAATGATTGACTTAGAGAGAATGGCTAGGGTGTGATGTCAAGGGGACTTGTGGATTCTCTTTGGTGACATTTGTAGGAGTTATCATGCAGCTTAGTTGTACTAAGATCTTTGTAGATCTAACGACAATGGGAGTAAGAGTAATAAAGGCATGTAATAAAGAAGCCCAATGCTATTCTAGGGGGTCCCATTGGAAAGACATGCACCCGTGCTTGAAGGTAGGCGGCTTCTCTAGATTACGCATCAAAAAAAAGAAGAGAGAGAATGTGCCAAAGCGGCCAAGCAAAAAAGTATGCTACAAAGAAATTCCAAATCACTCCTCCCTTGCACAAAATGCCAAGTGATTGTATGCCTTGTTGTCATGATGCTCTTATGGTTGTCCATCATTGGATGAAATAATGCAATGTCATTGATCGAAGTAATGGACTCTGTCTTAATTTTGGAGCGATGGGATAATGACACATTAATCACGTCCAACACTCAAGATTCATTGTGCCTTGGGTCAATTACCTCATGTCCTAATCTCTGCAATCCCTTCTACAATTCGCCTCATCTCGTTGTTCATGTATTTGTAACTTGTGTCTTGAGTAGCATCGAATTCATATCTCATCATGGTGGTATCTACATGAGTGTGTTTTGTGCAACTGGTGGGGATTACAAAATAAAATATTTTAGTGCCTACAAAAATTTGTAGGCATGGTTACATAAGGGCATCATAGGTAGGAACCTCCTTTGGGGAGGACCCACTTGCCTAACCTTTGTAATTTACACTCATTGCACATCATCATCACATCATTTTATACCCTCCAAGCACTGCATTGCCAATGTCATTCTTTCCTTTATCATCCTTCTTATTCAAACATTCCTATGCACCAAAACATGTCCTTTTTCTTCATCCTATTCATGGATTTTATTGTTAGATTCTACTCCATTATACTTTTGGTGCCTTCCGATCTATTCAATGTTACCCTGGACCTTTCAAATTAACCTTAAATCCTTCATTTTTGGCCTTGAAAATTTAAAAATTCTTCAAATTTATCAAGTACCCTATTTTCAACGATATTGAATTTGCACTATCAGGTATGTGATATCGCATCCATAAAAACTATATATATGGAAACCAACCCCCCCCCCCCCACATGTCAACATCATTTTGCACTATTCATGCAAGGGGAGTTATTCAAATTTTCTTCCATGAATTTGCTAGCTTGCGCACCTATCCTATCAAAATGAACTTTTCTAAACTCGGAGTGTTCAACTTAGTCATGGGGAAAGGGTATGCTCCATGTTGTGCATAATTTTTTAAAAAATTCATCATCACCCAAAGGATATAATAAATGGTAAATGATTGTAAAAATGTTAAACATGTTGCCAAATCAATTTTATCTCTTCACCCACACCATGAGAATTAAATTTTGGAGCCACCTAATCAAATTGGGCCCAATATTAAAACTTTTAGGGGACATTCTCATGAAATTCTCTAACTCTGATGCCAAAGCTTTTCCATTTCTGTTACAAAGGGCCAGTTAACCATGCGTTCGGATTACATTTTCCACACAGGCCTTTCCATCATGTAAATTGCTTTGATTCGACGGCCGGAAGGGTCACTAATGTGTAGCTGGAACCCTATCAAAATGAATAATGAATACTCATACTCGAATTCTTGATGTGCCCTGGGTCGTCAAATAGGATCGGATGATTAAGGTAGTGTTGATATGCCGCATTGTCATAAATTAGGGTGCCAAAACTTGTCCGGTCCTCTAAAACGACGATGCCTTTTATCCTGTGCTGCTGAGCGCTCCAAGACCTGTGACAAAAGATTGCTTTCATAAAATGTAAACACTGAGAAACCTGCAGACCATCCAAGAAAGGCAAATGCCCATGGCAGACTGAGCTGAACCAGAGCCACAATTGATGTTGTGAGATGAAATCCTGCATGCTGCCAGTTGCCCTTGGATTCCAACACAAAAGCTGCCCCTGCATCTGCATCTCCAATGTTCGCCATTACTGAAATTGTTGTTTCATGCTTCGCCATTGCGTTCTGTGGCAGATGCATCTGTTTCTTTGTTGAAACTTGAGACATAACTTGGTGCAACAATTAGTGATATATTTATATATATGCAAATAATTATCATCGAAAGGATCTGCACTTGAAACTTGCAACTTGCATAGGTAGAATCATCCTCCTCTAAATGAAAATCTGGGAACCCACTTGATGAGGTGCTGAATCACAACTTGAGTAACCTAATTGTTAGTCAAATTTGATACTGACCAGCGGATTTGCTCTTCATTCTTCATTACTGATTTTGATCATCGATTCAACAAAATCGAAATGCGGTAGCGGATATTTTCACATTAACACAATTATTGTGTGGGTCCTATCTCGACTTGCGCTTAGGGAAACAGGACTTCTTTGGAATGAATATACATGTTCATGCCAGGCTTGGAAATAGAGATGGATAACACAGAATGGATGATAAAGGGAAGCCCTTTTCAATCATAAATCTTGCCCCATTAAATGGAAGAAATGGAAGGATTGACAATGTGTTATTTGGGTTGTGATGTTGACAGAAGGCAGGACACATATAACAAAAGGCTTTTTAGGAGCTGGAGAATCGAGCATTTCAATGCAAAATAGTTTAACTTTAGATCTATGGGCCTCAAAAAGAATCTAGAGTGGCTCAAATGGTCTTGTCAATCACTTTAGAACATGGAGGGTATAAAAAATAAATGTGAATGAATGTTTTTAATTGCAAGGTGCAGTATAGAAAACAAGAACAAAGAGATAGAGAAAATATTGTAAAACAAGCTATTACTACAAACTTTGATATTAATTGCTGTGAAAGAAATTGTTAGAAATAAAGTTTCAAAGAATACAAATTGTGGGTTTCAAAAACCCAAGAAATGCAAGAATATCCTTAAACTTTGATGTAGACCGCAAGGTGTGTTTTGCTATAATGTTAACACAAATATGCTCTCAAACTTTTTTTGTCGTTGGTTTTCTCTACTCTGATGAACTACTTTGATGAGAAATGGCTATGGACTCTTGAATGTCTGCACTGCTCCAAAAGTCTTAAGTTCAACCTGAATGCAAATGATTCAAAAAGTCCTAAAGATGATACAAAATTTTGTTCAAGTAGGTTCTGAATGTTCTCCATTTTTTATGATCTAATTTATCCAAATATCTAGTAAATTTTGGAACATTTTTGGTGCTTTTGAAGGCCAAAATTTGTAGCATATGGCATGCTAACATTTTTGACTTTTTGGAAATGAAATACCAACGTATGTGATACTTTCTACTATCCAAAATTGCAATGTATGGATCACCAACGTAAATTCCATCTTACATATTGAAAAATGTTCAACACTTTGTCAAAGCAAGGCCATAGGGTAGGATTTTTTTATGGAAAATAAGACAATTGTATCTGCCTTTAAATTCCAATCAAATTACAATGCAAATTTGGCTTTAAGTCTTTTTTATTTGTTACATGAATCTTCTGTAGGGTGTTTCACAGGTCTTTATTCTTGATTTTGGCTTGGTGCATGTGGGCAAGACTGTCTACGCTTGTGATGAGCCACGATATTGCGTACGCGATATCACATTTTNACTAATTAGCTTAAGCTGTATACTACAAAGTTTATCATAAAGTTCGNTCTGTGTGCCCACAGTAGGAGTCATAAAGTGAACGGATCTTTATTCGAGCAACTTGTACTTGAGCACACATTTGTGTACGACAATAAAGACGAACTTTATGATAAACTTTGTAGTATACAGCTTAAGCTAATTAGTAATTAATTATTGTTGAATGTTTAATGCTTTCCTAGTTAATTAATCTCTCTCTCAACCTTTGACTCGCTTAGTTAAGTACACTCAGTATGACCGCTTCAAACATGCATGTAGCACTTGGTAACCTAGTAACAACTAGCATTTGGTAATCCTAGTAGCGTTGCACTGGTTCAGGATGTGTACGGAAAGTGGGAACGAATAATGGTGTTAGGAACAATTAGAACTTAGTTAGTGAATAGTTAATGAAAGTTAGTCACTCAGTTCTGTTTCCCTTTCCCTCATTAGCATAAGACACCAAAAAGATAAAAGTTATAAAAATCATATACCTCAAGATTACTTAACCATACAACCGTGACAATACAAGTAAGTTTGGGAAGACAACGATTGATTAACCCTGAGTGTTCCATTAACGCGTGTAAGCACTTAGTTCTTGGAGTTCGACCGGATCGCGCGTGAGATGCTCGTATTCGTATGATTGAGTGTAGGGGTACCTCACCACTCATCATTGGAACCGTTGTTGGGGACTTAGTTGTTTGTGCACTACGTAGAACATAGGAAATCATCCATATCATTGGAATGCTAGAATGAACCCTTAGGGTTAATAAAGGAAAGATAAGACAATAGTAAATCGCATACTGAACAAGACAAAATGTCTTCTTCTTCACATAAGAGCATTTTACCACCTAGGACTAACACAAGACAGTTGAAAGCATAATACATGTAACCAAGATCTGTCAGTTCCTCAATAGTTTCATGTGGTATATATTCATCATGATGAGTATGTACTCGATTTTACCTTTATTCTCCACCAAGATGAACAACTACGTTGGAGAGACTTGGAGGGTAACATAGTGTTGCCTCTAGACTGATCAGTCTCCAACATGCTTCTTCGTGCTCTCACATGAATAGGCATGTTGTTTTTATATGCACAGTACGTTGCATGTGATCATGACACAAGGGATTATCATCCCATAGAAGCGCAATGTCAAAGGGACTTACGACAGGAGAGTCACCACACATCCTTGAAGGGTAAATGGCCCCATAACACCCTGCACGTATTAAGAGAAATTGGGGACGATGAACCTGCTTCAATAGGTTCCCCACCAAACAATGTTCCCCCTTCTAATGATGGTCAGGAGGTGGTGTATCAGAACCTCCACTCCATGGTTCACAACCCTGGTTCTAATCCCCATGAACACAAAGTGTTCAACGAGGGAACACAAACACACGATAAGGACAGACGTTCTGATCGTAATCACAATCAAGGCCAAGACCACCGAAGAGAAGGTAGAAAACACCGTCATGGCGATGGTTCTCCTTCTTCTTCACATTCATCGTCACATTCACCCTCTCCTTCAGTGTCCAGATGTAGTCATAAGGAAACCAACTATGAGGATAAAGGGAAACAAAGTGAAAAACCTCAACAAGACAGTTGAGAACGAGGATGAGGGCACTCTAAGGAATCAAGGCATGGAAGAAGGAAGAGTAGGGAACTGCGTAGACACCACAGACACTATGAACGAGATGACCACGAAGAAACCCTACTCGCAACTAAAAGCATGTTAGATATAACAGAGGTTGTAAGAGTTCCCACAAGGCACCAAAAAGATAGTAGGATCAAGAGGTTGGACATGAACAACGTCCCACGATTTGAAGGGGGATATAATGTTGATCCTCAAAATCATTTGCAAAAATTCCATGATGCATGTGCCTTGCAAAATATAGAGAACGAATGGAAAAAACTAAAGTTGTTTCCAAGGACACTAGTGAAAGAAGCTGAAAGTTGGTACCGGTCCTTAGAACTGGAATCCATTCGGAGGTGGAGTACAATGTTAGAACTATTTAATGATAAGTACCAAATGTACTCCCAAGTGTCTAACCTGCGAAAGCAAATCTAAGGATGAAAGCAGGGAAATCATTAACCCTTGGATGCTACCAAGGGCCGCTATTACGGAATTTTACATTATTGCCCTAGCCATGGTTATTTGCAGTGGGATCAACTATGCCATCTTGTAAATGGACTTAGGCATGAAACAAGGTGAACCCTTGGAATGTATGCCCAAGGAAGATTATCAGAGCTTAGGTCTCATCAGGTTCATAAATTGCTTGAGCAAGTAGCCAAAGAGGAAGGTGAGCTATGAAAGAGAGAAAGTGCAGAAGAGTACAATCGAGATCCTTCCCTTCGCAAAAGGGGAGTGAGATTCTGTGAGGAGGAAGAAGAGTCACCACTTGAAGAGATGGTGAATAAGAAAACCTTGACATTCCAAAAATTAACAATAGAAGTGTCGGCAAAGGTAGAACAAATGTGGGACTCCCTGGATAGTAGGTTCGAAACTCTTCTTAAAGTTGTAGAGGAGTCTAGGGAGTGAGGTAGTGACTATGACAGAAAGAGATAGAGAGAAATGGACAATGCACGTAACAAGGGTAAGGGAAAAATGGCCATCACTGAAGAGGTTGTGGATTCAGACACAAACAATGATGGTGGATGTGAGATATGCCAATACGACCATCCTAAGGGATGTTGCCCAATGATCTCACATCTACAAGAGTCTGGGGTATATGCACTCAACCCACGACTTAATAAATGGCAAGCACCCCGACGGTTACCTTATCCCCAAGGTAACCCAAGGAAATTCCACCAACCGTCAATGTATTATCCGAGTGGAACTCCACCACAACCCATTGAGCAACATCAACAGTGGAAATACCCACAGTCATGGGGGATGCCACCACCAAGGCAACAATACCCCTACCGGCAACCAAACCCGTATGGCTACTACGTGCAGCAGCCAATCTCTCCATGTGACTCTGTTGGTCACGTGACACCACAACATCACTACCAAGCTTGGGAGTATTATAGAACTCCTTCTCCTAGGGGAGATAACCCATAAGCATACCATTCTTCAAATCCATCCGCAACTCTCACACCGATGGCTCCATTACCACCCACTCCAGCAATGCAAGGGAAACTCCCCACTCAACCATAGCAATGCAATGCCACAAAGGCTGTAAATCTTCAACCCGCTGCTAGTTCTAACAACCGTATGAAGAGAAGACCTTTTTTCAGAACCAATAGTCCAACCAAGCCCTCACAACCACAAGTGGTTGAACCTCTGAATGCCTCTTCATCAATTAATGCTTTAGAGATCCCTTCAAACCAAACACTGAGCTCAACGCATATGGTTATGTTAACACATGTCGTTACTGACTGGATTAATGTTGTCCACCTTCCCAGGAAATTTTCTGATCCTGGAAGCCCCCTAATCTATCTCCAAGTCACTAGGAATGAACCGTGTAAAGCTCTTATGGACTCAGGTTCCAGAGTCAACTTAATATCGTAGGAGATGTACAAAGCCTGGAACCTGCCTCCATTGAGGAAGAGTAATATTCACCTAGAGCTAGTCGACCAGTCCATCACTATTCCCTTGGGATTGGTGGAGGACATCGTTACCACTGTGTGTGGGTGGTCCTACCTAGCTGATTTCCTAGTGATACAAGTAAACAATGGTAAAGGGGACTTCACAATAATAATGGGAAGGGCATGGCTAAGTACTATAGATGCACACCTACGAATCCATGATCTTTCCCTGGAAATATCTAAGAAGAACAGTTTTGGAAAGATCAAGAAGAAGAAAGTTGCATGCATCGCATACAATGACATAGGGTGTAATTGCGTGCAGAGATCATGGGTTGTGAAAATTTTAGCATTGCCTGCATGCAACTGGTGTGCACAAGACATTAATATACAAAAGTGCCTGTATGTAGTAGCCACACAATAAGAAGACACCCAATGGCTGATGGTTGATTAAGAGAGCAGCTCACTAACGTGCATGGAACTAACTGAGGGAATAACTTGCGCTTACATTGAAAGCATAAATACATTAGAGCAAGTCCGCTACCAACTTCCAAGCCTTAACCTTGAAAACATCAACTGGGGGAAGTTGGAAATTCTTGAAAAATTTAAACAAGAGCCCCTAGATTTAAAACTGTTGCCCACCGACTTGGAATATATGACCCTCGAAAATAGAAAACCAGTAATCATCAATGCAAGACTTTCTTCCAAACAAAAAGAAATCCTACTAAAGGTGATAAACAAGTGGTTAAAAGCCTTTGCTTGGTCATACCTTGAATTAACTGGAATAGATCCTAGGATATCCCAACATAGGATTTACATTGACCCCTCCATGAAACCCCGAAAACAACCGCAAAGGCGATTGAACCCAAAATTGAAGCAAGTAGTAAAAGAAGAAATAGAACAGCTTCTTAAGGCTGGGTTCATGTATCCCATTGCGGATAGCGAATAGGTTAGCCCTTTGGTGATCATGTTGAAAAAGGGAGGTAAATGGAGGATGCGCATAGATTTTAGGTTGCTGAACATGACAACATTTAAGGATCACTTTCCGTTGCCATTCATTGACCAAGTCTTAGACACCATAGTAGGGCATTGATATTATAGTTTTTTGGATGGCTATAGTGGATACAACCAAATACGGATAGCCCCAGAAGATCAAGCCAAGATAACATTCACCAGTCCTTGGGGAACGTTTGCATACAAACAAATGTCGTTTGGCTTGTGCAATGCCCCTGCAACGTTTCAACGCTTAGTTCTAAGCATATTCCAACAGTAAATAGGAAACAGAGTAGAATTCTTTATGGAAGACTTCTCCACTTATGGAACAAGTTTTGATCAAGCCTTGGACCGATTAGAGCAAGTGCTAAAAAGGTGTGTAGAGACCAACTTAAGGCTCAACTGGCAGAAAAGCCATTTAATGGTCCAAGAAGGCATAGTACTTGGGCATAAGGTTTTACATTTAGGAATAGAGGTAGACCTAGATAAGGTTAGAGTCATCCAAGGAATCATGCGTTAATCGGAAACTATCAAAGAAATTTGGTCATTCCTTGGACACACTGGCTACTATAGGAGATTCATTGAGAACTTCTCCAAGATTGCCAAATCGTTGGTAGAGCTAACAAAGAAGGACGCACCATTCGAATGGACCAGGGAATGTGAATGAGCATTCCAAACTCTAAAACAAAAAGCTTGTAGAAACTCCCATTCTATAAGCCCCTGACTGGTCCAGACCATTTCATATAATGATTGATGCATGCAATTATGCCTTAGGAGCCATACTTATACAATTAGATGACCAAAAACATCCTTACTACATCCACTGTGCAAGTAGGAGTATCTCTAGTGCACAACTTAACTACACAACTACAGAAAAATAATTAATGGTTGTAGTGTTTGCACTGGATAAGTTTAGGCACTATGTATTAGGTTATAAAGTGTTCATCCATACAGATCATAGTGCAATCTGATTCCTCATGAACAAGCCAATGGTTAGCCCTCGTATTATATGGTGGCTGGTAATCCTATAGGAGTTCGATCTAACGATGATTGATCGAAAGAGCATCGAGAACATAGTTCTAGATCATTTATCTCAGTTGCACTGGGATAGCAAAGAGGATGAATATGTGATGTCCAATCATTTTTTTGATGAAGCCTTCTTTGCCGATGTAGTGAATAACCAACCCATGGAGACAAACTAGTATAGTAGCATTCTCTCCTATCTCCTTACCCAACAAAAACCATAGGAGCTGGACTTTAGGAAGAAATAATAGTTTCTTCACTGGGCCAAGTACTTCATCGAAATCAACAGATAACTTTACAAAGTATGCCCTGATGGCTTGGTTTGATGGTGCATGCCTGAGGTGGACCAACTAAGAGTTCTCCAAGATGCTCATGAGGGCCCTTGTGGGGGTCACTATGCAGGGAGATGAACGGCTATTAAGATCCTACTTGCAGGATATTACTAGCCAACATTATTTCGAGACACCCATCAATTTGTCAAATCTTGTGAGCGCTGTCAACGTGATGGGGGAATGACTGCTAGAATGGAGGATCCACAACAATGGATTCAACCGTTAGAACCCTTCGACATTTGGGGAATAGACTATATGGGGCCCATTACACCAATGTCCAATGGAAAAGCTTACATTATTGTTGCCATAGACTATTTAATGAAATGGAAGGAAGTAGCTGTTGTTACGGACTGCACATCATCTACAGCTGCACGATTTGTACAACAACAAATCATAAATAGGTTTGGTGTGCCACATGCGCTTATTTTGGATAATGGAACATATTTCACAGGTGCAACTTTTCAAAAATTAATGCAATTCTTAGGGGTTGAAAATAAATTGACTACACCTTATCACCCCCAAGCTAACGGAAAAGCTGAGGTCACCAACAAGGAGATCACTAAAATACTGACAAGAATAATTAGCAAGTATAGATGAGATTGGAGCACTAAACTGAACGATGCTCTTTGGGCATACCACTCCACTTGGAAACTTCCTATAGGCTACTCTCCCTATGAGTTAGTGTACGAAAAGCTTCCAACACTTCCAATTCAAATCGAGATTCATACACTATCAATGGCTTGTGACCTCCACCTCAATCTAGATCTAACACAAAAACAAAGGTTGGAAACTTTAAACATGCTAGATGAAAATCAATTAGCTGCCTTGTCATCAAATGAGTTGCACAAGGCATATAACAAGCAACATCATGACTTGAAGATCCGCAAAGTTAAGTATCAACTAGGAGATAAGGTTCTCTACTGGAACCCCACACATGTGCCACAATGCACAAAATTTCAAACACTATGGGAAGAACCTTACATTATTCATACAACCTTTCCTTCAGGGGCCATGACCATATACAAACTTGAGAGCCCTGATAAGAGATTATTAGTTAATGTACAACAAACCAAACCCTTCCATGAACTTAGAATGGCCAGTGCACATAATACCTCGGAGAAGAAATGACCCTACTCATTATTTTGGATATTCTCCTAACTCAGTCATGGGGGAGATGGCCACCTCTGCTAATCAATTAAAGCCCTTAGTTCCTTTTTAAGTTTTTTTTTTACACATTTTTGTTTTACAAATTTCTTTAACTTTTCTTATTTTATTTTGCAACATCATTTATACTTTTTCATTTCATTTCTTTGTGTGTTTATCTATTTTTTTAGGTTCATCACCTAATAAGTGTTCTTGATGGTGGTATGAACTATACTCTATTGATTACTAATGTTTGGTTTTTACCTTGGAGTTATAATGTGGATACTAAGGTATGGTTCTTTTGGTATAGCAGGCAATGAGTCCACATCATCCATGCATTCATAAATTTCTATGGTCTCTCTTGGCTTGGAACTATATAGTCCCTTTCTTAACAATAAAACTATTAATGAACCGATGACTGGGCATTTCTCAAACTAAGGAAGGAGTCAAGGATTGAAAAGTGTGTGACTTCAAGGGGATTTGATGCATTTGTGCTAGCCATTCTCTTGGGTGCTTAGATGTTTTCTTCTTGAGTTTTCCTTACCATTATGACATTGCTCCATTATTGGGAAGTTGAGTTAATAAAAATAATAATTCTTTGCATGGTGTGGTTCTCACGCAAAAGAGAGAGAGAGAGAGAGAGAGAGAGAGAGAGAGAAGTGAGAATTCAAAGCACACCCCTTAGACAAAATAATCATCTGGGCTACAAGCATTGGTTATGGAACTAAACAAACATGTTCCCTCTAACTAAGGCTCTTTCTCGCTTTCTACTTTTCCCTTTCTTGTTTCCTCAGAATGGTGGTGAATATTTGGCAGAAGTATTCTTGTTACTTCATGTGGATGGCTTGGCCAAATGTATTCATGCGAAGTCACTAGGAGTGGATTGTTTAAGGTTGGATTTGGAATGAGATCTCCTAAGTTACATTAACCATACGTGCACAAGGAGTTATACACCACCTTGTCCTTGGGACTCCATTCCATTCACTTCTTTCCATAATTCTTTCTCCATTTTCCCACCTCATTGTCGGTTGTACCAGTAGTCTATATGTTTGTTGATGCATTGTTGTCTTTTGGGTAAACTCTTGTGGTTAAGACTTTAACTCTTGCTTCCGAATGACATTTCTAGAGCCTACAGACTCTTTGAATGTGAGTTTGTCAAGGCATAAAGGGCATGAGCCTGCTTTGGGAAGGACCCACTGACATTCCTATTTGGTGCATCAGTTAACTTCTTTCCCTTAAACATTTTCGTAATCACCATTTGTTTTGTTCATTACCAACTCTGACATCCATTTTATCGACATTGTCATTGTTTCTTTTTCTCCATCTTTCTTATTCCCTATCTTTTTCCATTCTATCGCTACCGGAGGATTGCTCTTAGTCATGGAGGTCCTGGTCCAATTTTTCTAATTTTTTCAATTTTCTCCTAACCCCTTCCCCCTGGGTAGCCACCAGTGTTATATCTCTAGAATCCATATTAGCCATATCACAACTCNAAAGTGAACGAATCTTTATTCAAGAAAATTGTACCTAAGCACACATTTTTGTACAGCAATAAAGATGAACTTTATGATAAGCCTTGTAGCATACAAATTAAGATAATTAGTAATTAATTATTTTTGAACATTTAATGCTTTCCTAGTTAATTAATCTCTCTTTCAACCTTTGACTCACTTAGTTAAGTACACTCAGTACAACCGCTTCAAGCATGTGTGTAGTGCTTAGTACCCAGTAACAACTAGCGTTTGGTAATCCTAGTAGCGTTGCACTGGTTCAAGATGCATACTGAAAGTGAAAATGGATACTAGTGTTAGGAACAATTAGAACTTAGTTAGTGATAGTTAATGAAAGTTAGTCACTTAGTTCTCTTTTCCTTTCCCTCATTAGCATAAGACACCAAAAAGATAAACGTTATAAAAATCATATACCTCAAGCTTACTTAACCATACAACCATGACAATACAAGTAAGTTTGTGAAGACAACAATTGATTAACCCTGAGTGTTCCATTAAGGCATGTAAGCACTTAGTCCTTGGAGTTCAACCGGATCACGTGTGGGACGCTTATATTCGTATGGTTGAGTGTAGGGGTACCTTACCACTCATCAGATTGGTTTTCAATCAATTGATCTTGGCTTTATCCATTTGAATTTCCTTCTCATTAATTTGCTTATACATGCCTACTTGGTCTCTGAAGTGCTTTTTTAGCCGTTCATGCTTCTTGGCCTCATTTTGCCACATGCTAATTTCAATGGCTGACTTTTTTCATATTGTGCAAACTTATTCCATTGATAAGGTTCTATTTTCTCTAGCAATTTTCTGATGTCAAGGCTAACCCATGCAAACTACTCTCTCAGCTACTGAATTCTTTCTTTCAACATGTTCTTTTGTTTTTCAATGTGAGTCAACTTTACATTTTTTGTGGAAATTTTCTTGTTTTCTTCTTCTAAGGTAGTTAAGGACTTGGTATGGGTGTAAGTTTTTGCTTCTACCTTTGAGGCATTTCATGTTACCTTCTCTTTCTTCATCTCCAATTGGGCATATTTGGCCATAATTTGGTCTATCTATTCATTTTCGAATTTCTTTAGTTAGTTAGATGTAATATATCATGCAAGGTCTTGCCTTTCTGCTTTAAATGTAGTCAATTCTACTTGAAGCCTTTACACTTCAATTTCAACATGCTTTGCTCTAGTTTCTGCCATGACCAACTTGACCTTGGTTGAAATCAATTTTGACTACACTGCAATAATATCACTTGACATATCAAAGATATTTTACATTAATTTTCCAGTTTGTTGTAGTCATTCTAAGATATCCTCATGCTCCTCTAGGGTCATGGATGTTTCGATTATGGTTTTGACATCTTTTTCTCTAGTCATATCAACTAGTGGCATAATAAGAACATTGAAATATTTCTTGATATGGTCAATGATAACTTCAGCTACTCCTACTGCATCTTGATGTTGCACAACCACCATTGTAGATCCTTCTCCTATCTGTAACATTACTTAGAATGATGCAATGTTTTCGGGTATCTATTATGCCTAGTCATTATCTTCTCCTACTTACAATGAGATCTAACCACTTGCAAGTCCTATTGATACAATAGATCTACTTGGATTGTCTTTTATTCTATACATGTTGGAGACCTCTCTACTTTCCCAACTTATGGTTTTGACAATTTTTTACAAATGGCTCATAGAGGGTCTATAATCTTGTTGTGTTGAGGGAGTGCTTTGTCTTAGTCTATCAGTACCTAGTGTTGATCCACTAGGTCCTACCTACTCTATTCTTTTGGATATAGTCTTTCCTATTGATGTAGATCTAGTTGCTCCTTTAATGCACACTAGCTTTTCAAGTTAATCTTTGTTTGAAGGCACTGGCTTTGAAGTTTTAGCATATGAGGCATTCTGGGCTTTACGAAGAACATCATTAGTATATCCCAGATCCTACCTATCAGCATAGTCTTCTGATAAGGAAAGGGAATGGTAGAGTAAGATTTTCTACCTTTTTCTACTCAAATCTTTCTTTGGATTTCCAAAAATAACAAATAAGCCATGTTAGCCTGGAATTTTCCAATAAGGATAGTACTTCCTCTAGCTATGTAGGTAGAAATTTTGTTTAATCTTTATGTTGGAAAGATACTATAGGTCCCAATTTTGAAGTAAATCTTTTCAATTATGAACAATCCACTATATTATTTTTCATGGGTTTCATAGGCCATTTGCAGCCATAATTTTCTTGCCTCTATGTTGAACTTTGTAAATATTTGTACAATGTTGGCTCCAACATTTGGAAAATTTAGTGCCTTTACTATTACTTCGACTGAATATGGCACTGTAATTCCTTCTATCTTTACTGTGGCATCATCTTGCTTATTCTTCCAAAACTAATGTGCTTCTCATAGGTATCATTCATCGTTACATGAGATTAAGGGCCACAGAGGAGAGGATTGGAATTACTCACAGACGTTAGTAGGAGAAAACTCCATGAATGGTCCAAAGTTCAGTTCCACTATGACAGTGGACATGATGGACTTTTCTTAAATGGCTTAGAGACATTCGTTTGATAATATGAGGTGTTGTCCTTGATCTTGATCAGATTGTACATAAGCTTCTACCTGTGTGAATTATCCTATCATAGATGTTGGCTAATTGCTATAGGACTAAGCCTCTTGCTCTGTGAATGGAATCTATTCTCTAGATTGTCCCTTTCTTCTAGGTCTATTTCCCCTTTGCTGTGACAATCCTGTTGTGGGTCTTTTAGTATGCATCTACAATCATAAAGAATTATTTTAAGGTTTTCATAAAAATATCTAAATGTTCATAACTCTTCCTTAAGTTCTTGGTTTTAGCAAAAATCAAATTTTAATATTAAGTTTTTGTTCCTATTAAGATTGCAGAGTTTTTCCTGAATAGCTTAGAGACATTCATTTGAGAGTGTGAGGTGTTGTCTTTGCTATTGATCAAATAGTACATCAACTTTTTCATGCGTGAATTATCCTATCGCAGATGTTGGCTATTAAATGTTATAGGACTGAGCCTCTTACTCTGTGAATGGAATCTATTCTCCAACTTGTTTCCTTCTTCTAGGTCTCTTTCCCCTTTGTTGTGATGATCCTTCTACTATGAGTCTTTTAATACACATCTGCAATCCTAAAGAATTATTTTAAGGTTTTCATAAAAATCTGTAAATGTTCATAACTCTTCCTCAAGTTCTTGGTTTTAGTGAAAATCAAATCTTACTATTAGGTTTTTGTTCTTATTAAGATTGTAGAGTTAGAAAAAATTTGTAAAAACCCTCAATTGTAAAATTTCCTAAGGTTTTCAAATAATTTTTAAACTTTATGACCTATCACAATCATTAATTTCTTATTTAACATGTGCTTCAATGGTTAATTGGGAAGAATTGTTAAGTTTATTAGCCTTTATTAGTTTATAATATGATTATTCTTTATTGTTCTTACCCTTTCTTTATTCTTCTAAACATTAAGAAAATTTGATGCAAATTGCACAACTATGTGCAATACTCTCCCCCACAAGTAAGTTGATCACTCTATGAGTAAGAAGAAATGAAAATGGCTTAAATTGGAGTTACAGTGAGGAAGATATGGCCCTTGGAAGTTCAAAGGTAAAAAAAAAACAACATGAACCCCCTAGGCGTTGAATGAGGAAATCAATAAAATTTATAATTCCCTATGCATATACATAGTTTTTATGATATTGACATCGTAGATGCAACATTGCATGGGCTCATACATCGTATCTGCAATATCATTACAAAATTTTTCAATATTTTGAGCAAATTTTGATGGAAAAATTAAATGAAATGGATAGTCTGGAAGGTATAGAGATGGTCTTAAGGGTTCTTAGTCATAGGTGATGCTCAAAATGTAAGAATTTATCATTGAAAATGTGTTTTAAAAGGAGTTTGGTAAGGTAAGTTGATTAAGTTTGTAGGAGATGGTTGGTAAAAATTGCTGAATGTATGATCCAAGATGAGTATATAAGAAAGTAACAATAACCGCATAAGTATTTCAGAGATAGAAGATGATGTGGAATTGGTCAATAGGTATGAAGGATAAGAGTTATATCAATGGATCCTCCCCAAAGCAGGCTTCAGCCCTTAATGCCCTTGTATAATTATACCTATAAGTGTTCATAGGCACTTAAGGAGTTGAATGTAAAACATACCTGTCTTCCAAAAACACACATGTTAATCTTGCCTCAATCATAAAAATAACACTAAATTATACAAAACTATCATATTATAATGAGATGGGATGGTAGTAGTAGGGATTATAGAAAGTGGGATGTGAGGTGTCTTACCATAGACATAATGAATTCTATGTGATGCATGGTTGAAATGATCATTAGCCCTTTCATCCAAGATCCAAACCAATTCCATACCATTTACCAATGACATCACATTATATCATCCCAAAAATAACCATTACAAGACTACCACAATCGCAAGGAGTATTAACACTTAGCAATGGTGTTTAAGGAAGCAGTTTATTAAAACAAAGTTTTTTTTTAAGGAGGCTTGGCCATTGGACAAAGAAATGCCTTTAGGCATGGGCAACATGTCTTTCTAGTTCCATAACCAATACAAGTCCAAGAAATCCTGAAGTTTCTAAAAAGTCACCTACCTTTAGGCATCGGTAACATTTCTTTCTAGTGGAACCCCTAAAAATTTTTATTCTATATATTTATTTTGTTATTACTATGTTATTCTTACCAGAGGACTACCTTTAGGCATGTGTAACATGTGTTTCTAGTGACATGATAAGGTAGCACTTATTTTTATAACATACTTTTATTTTTTGTTAGAACTCAAGTAAATAATATGACTTAATAGTAGGATAAGACTTACAATAGTAGTCTTAGAGAATTCACAAGTACCCTTGATGTCAAACCCCTTTCATTCCCACTTGGTTCTTCTCTTTTCTATCAAGGCATAATAGTTACAAGTTTATTTTAGTTTTATTGTGAAAAGAATGTCATTATATCCATGGTAAGAACCTCTTATTATTGGAAATGAGTGGATAGATGATGTGGTCTCACTACATATATAATTAGTCTTTTAATGATTTAATAACATAGGGTAAAATTCTCATTATTTTGACTACATCTTGTTTTATTCCTTTATACTTTATTGAAAAAAATCAACAAAAATATGTGCATGAAAGATAGTAAAATTCATAAAAAAAATTGGTAACGAAAAATAGAAAATGTAAAAATAATTTGAAAGATATTAAAGAATAAAAAATTATTAAGAAATGGAAAAAATATAAAAGAATGGAAAAGATATTAAAGAATGTGAAAATTTAGTAAAAAAAAGGTTAAAAATGTAAAAATATAAGAATATTAAAATAAGGAATGCTTAAGTGTCAAACTTGACACCCCCATGACTATCGTTAAGAGTGATCACAAAACTATTTACTATCCATTTGCTACAAAATTTTTGGATATAGTCAAAAGGTTCCACTTTCAGTGTTGTCCTTTGTCCTACATAATGATCACAACATGGTCCTTCATGTGCATCTTGTAGGACTTTTTGTTAATTTGCTTCTAGAATAGACCATCTTATCAACTCCTTAGCACATATCTTGTAAAGTCTTCCATTTATTTCCATATACCATTGTACCTTATGGAGGAACGCTTATTTATGCTTCTTATCCCATTCAACAAGAAGTTCTTGTATAGTAAGATATGTCATGTAATCAGTAATATATGACTTCACTATTAAGTCTTTAACCATGGCTACTTTTTTGAATAGTTTTTCATCAAGAAATTAATCTAACAATGGTTCTTTATTTTCTTGAGGTTCCCATCTTAACCTTGACATGTGGTTAGCTACAACATTTTCAATTCATTTTCTATTGATCATTGTAATACTAAATTCTTGTAGAATGATGAGCCATCTTATCACTCTTAGACTTATCACTTGTTTATTCATTAAAACCTTAAAACACTATGATCAATATGGACATAAATGGAATACCCAAGCACATAGTGTCTAAATTTTTCAAGCACATACACCACCATCACCATAAGCATCTTGTCTATGATAGTATAATTAAGGTGTGCCCAAGAGATACTTTTATTGATGTAATGTATATAATAAGGTCATTTCTGGTTATCAAGTTAAGTTAACGCTACTCCTAATGCATAGTTTGAAGCATTTGTCATAATGTGAAAAGGCTTGGACCAATATAGAGCTCAAAGGATTGGTGTCTTGATCAATTTTTATTTTATAATCTTCAATACTTTCTCACATTATTCTATCCATTGAAATGAAGCATCACTCTTTGTTATTTCAATGAGTGATTTTGTAATCTTTCAAAATTTTTCAATAAATGTCCTATAATATCTTATATGGCCAAGAAATGATCTAACATATTTTACTATTTGTGGCCTCTAAGTAATGTTTTGAATGACTTTGATCATTTTTTGATCTACTCTATTCCATTATGAAATAATTTATGTCCCAGAACTATGCCATCTTAAACCATTAAGCGGATTTTTTGCCAATTGGGCTTTACATTAATTTCAACACAACTTTTCAAAACTTGCTCTAAACAGTCCAAGGCTTATTTGAAGTCTAGTCCATATGTGGAAAAATCATCCATAAATACTTTAAATCCATTACTAATATACTTCTGGAAGATACTTACCACAAGTCACTAGAAAGTAGTAGGAGCATTACGCAAGCCAAAGGACACATGCTTGTATGCAAACATTCCCCATGGACTAGTGAACATGGCCTCCTCTGAATCTTCTAGTGTAATTTGGATTTGGTTGTACCCACTATATCCATCTAAGAAACTATAGTACTAGTGTCCTATAATGGTATCTAGGACCTAGTCAAAAAATGATAAAGGAAAATGATCCTTGAATGTCGTCATGTTCAATAATCGAAAGTCAATGCAAACCCTCCAGTTGTCACCTTTCTTTGAGGCAATGACTAATAAGCTAATCCATTCACTATCTACTATGGGATAGATGAACCTAGCTTTCAATAGTTTTTCCAACTCTTATTTGATAACTTCACTAAGTTTTGGGTTCAATCTCTTTTGAGGTTGGTGATGTGATTTGATGATTGGATTTATATAGATTTGGTATTGATAAATGCATGGATCAATGCTAACGATTTCATCATAGACCATGAGAATGTAGTTGGCCATTTATTTACCATTTCCAATAATTTTATCTTTTGTTCTTTATTAATATTAACATTTATGATTACTTATTTTTTATTGTTTATTAAAGCATATTCTAGTGCATCCAATAGGGCCTTTAGTTCTAGAGGTTTTGGTTTGTACTTTTCGAGTATCTCTAAATATCCCCATTCAATGCCTTTCTCCTGTTATGATTTCATGTAATGAGATTTTCCTCTTAATTGCTCTAACTTATCTATTTCTTCAACATAGGCACTCATAATTTTGTCCAAGGATTCCATGCATATGTTAGATTCTGATTCTTTTTTAGTAATGAGCCACTAGGTACCTTCTTGCCTAGTGGTTGCTCCATATAGACACTATTGTATACACATGTCTTCTACACATCTATTGAATGTTGTAATAGTATCATTTTTTGTGGTCCAAATCTTCTACACATAATTGCACCTATTATCATTATATGCAATGCATGAAACTCTACATCTCTAAATAATTCCAGCTTCATCCTTGAAAATTTCCAAGGACAAGTCTCTGATTCTAAGCTTAGCATTCATAGTACTAAGCCATGCTCTTCCCATTATTATGGGATTTCCCTTTGTTCTTTCTCACATGTATGACTAAGAAATCAATAGGGTATCACTAGCCACTAATGGTGGTGATTATGTTCTCCACTTGTCCAAGTGGAATGACAATTGACTAATCTACAAGATCTAATTGAATGTCACTCTTCTTCACTAGGGAAAGATTCCAGATCATATACATATCCTATGAAATAATGTTTACTCCTTATCCAAAATATAATAGAGCCTTGCATGATTTATGTCCTAAAATCTAGATATATACTAAGGAGCTTCTAGGATTTTTTCTTTTCTTGGGAAGTGCTCTAATTTTGATCTAATGGGTTATCATTTTTATAGGCATGAAGGTTGTTAAGTTCTTCTCTACCAATGGGACAAAGTTAAATGAAGTCTCCATCCTTTGAATCTTTTCTAAACTTACCATAAAGAAGGAATGTTTCCTAGCTTTTGGTTCACCTATTATCACATCCTCTTGTGTAGTGATTGCCTAGGTAGTGCTCTTTTATTATGGTTGTGTTGGCATTTTCACTTACATGACTAGCGGTGATATCAGTGGTAAAGTGTTGGGAGCTTTGAATGAGGGACTAGCTACTAGTTGGAATGTATAAGAACTTTGATCCATGTGTAAAGTAGTAGGTCTATGGTATTTTGGTGGATAGTAGGGTGAGGAAGTATGAACAGAAGTGTTCCCCAAAAAGAACAAATATTGAATATAGTATCCACAGGGATTAGGCTACTTGTATGGATACTGTTGTCATAGTGGTGGCATTCCCCATGCTTGTGGTTGTTGCCACTACTACTGGTATTACTTTTTTGGTTGAGGTTAAGCCTCAATTGGATAATATGATTGCTGGTAGGGCTATTAAAAATTACCTTGTGAATAAGATAATCATTTGGACATTTATTTCTTGATGAATTTTAGATTAAATACATATGCCTTGAACTCTTACAAGTGGACTAGGATAGGGTAACATCCCTTAGGATGTTCATATTAGCACACTTTACATCCTTTGTCCTCTTCTGAATTGGAGTTCATTAGTTCCTCTCCTACAACAACTTTCCCTTTGTGCTTGTAATTTTCATATCCATTGTCTCTTCTTTTGTTCTTGTCTTTGCTTCTATTTAAGGCTTGTTTAGTCTTTTCCTCTACTATCTTTAGTGCTATAACAAACTTTTTGTCCACAGAATTCTACATTTTCTATACCTTTATCATAATGTCATTAATTAATTTCTAGATTGGTAGAGTCTTTAACTTAATCATGTCTTCCAAGATTTCTTCTCCTTGTGACTCGTCCATTCTTACATCCATCTTCCTTATTGCTAGATCTCTATTGTATTCTTCTACCAATCCTCTTTTCCTTAACACTTCTTCCTCTTTCACCACTTGGTATATAAGTATTTGAATACAATGAGTTGTCAATTCAAATAATCTTTTTTGGACATATATCCCAAGGATCTCACTTTTCTTGTTCCTTAGCCCATTGATGATGTGTCAAAGTTTTTCCCTTTGAGAAAATCTATGGCCTAGGCACTTATGCAATAGAGAGTAGGACCTGCCCATTGTCACATCAAGGGATTCATGTGTCCTTTGTTTCCATTTTTGGATCTATTTTCTTAGAATAGACACTCTAGAGCAAGTTTGATACTTGTCATTGAACAACTCTAGCATGGTATTCCATCTTCGAGTTGATTTTAGATCTAAGTATCTATGCCAACTTTTTACTTTCTTCATGAGTGTTTGAGTAAATAACTTTAAATTTTGCCAATCATTTTCAATGTTTTGTAGGGCACAAGCATCATGGAAGGCTTGGAGATGGTGTTATGAATCTACATGATATTCACCTTCAAATTTTAAAATGTTGTTCATGTATAGTCACTTGATGCGACTATCCCTTACATGCCTAGTAGGAATGTACACAACTTCCGTAATGTTGATCATATTTTATATGGCTAGTAGGAGTTCTTCATGATCTTTAGGTTTGTGAGCTCTACTCTAGTGATGATCGCTTTGATGCTCATGATGCTCTCTCTCTCTTTAGACCTGATCCTTTTTCTTTTTCTTTCATAATTATCATCTTCTTTATCAAGATGTCTTCTTCTATATGCATGTGATAGAGCAGAATTAAGACAACTTAATAAGTGTAATTCTTAATTAACATCGAAGTAGTAAGGGCATTGTACTACCTAATATGTCCCATTCATTATAAAATAAAATAAAATAACAAAAGAAGATGTTCAAAGATATATGAATGGCCAAATTACTCTTTTGATCTACCCTCTCTGAGCTTAGATGTATTGAGTTAATAAGCAGCAACAAATCAAACTAAACTATGTATGAGTAATGAAGAGAAAGAAAATAAAACTTATTTCTAAGTTTTAATCATTCAAGAACTCATTCTTAAACCCCCACTTAGTCATTACCTATTGCTAGATTGAAAAAATGTTCATCCTATTGCTAGGAATGAGAGTATAAAGTACTTATCTTTTTTAAGACAAAGCTAATGATGAACTATTTATCTTTTTAGAAATAACACATCCAACGCATATTACAACATTCACATTCTTTTCTATGCTCTACTACTAGAAATGATAAAGAAAGGAGAATGAAAATTAATTATGAATAATTCATCTTTACTCCATTCTCAAGCTCAATTTATACAACCCTACATAATCCAACAATCTACACTACTCTCATATGATACAAAAGTACATAAACATCAGCATATATATAGAAGAGTATAGAGAGTTTCATACAAATACATTAACCAATCCTTGAAGATTCTCCCCTCCTCTACTCTCTCTCTCTCTCTCTCTCTCTCTCTCTNTCTCTCTCTCTCTCTCTCTCTCTCTCTCTCTCTCTCTCTGTGCTGGTCTATGCTCCTGCAACTTCCACCTATAATTAAATAAAGTCAGTATAAAACTAAGTGGAAAACCTTTATACTTCCCTTGCTAGATGCTCAACAAGTAATACATGGGAGGAGAGGAGTGGGGCATAAAACAACCTACAATAACTGTTAGTCTTAAAACAACAAACACCTACCATATCACACATATCACAAGCAGAATCATTATCATAGAGAATAGATGATTATCATACAACTATAGATAAAATCATATATTCGTTACACCACATCACATGCATTTCCACTATCATGCCCATGACATCATACCTACTCCATATCGTGAAACAACATATGTCCCATACAACCATAATCCAAACAGTACATATAGATATATAGAAGTGCTATGACTTACAAATTGAGACTATTATATACATAGCTAATACTATCATACACACAACCCATGTGGTTGCTAGCATATCCACACTCAGTGTAGTATGTGAAACATTGCCATGAGTACTCATAAACAATCATTGCCTACAGGTCTTTTATTATTCTTTTATTTTCCAACTAGTGTTAGGGTCCGTTAACTTGTGACCCACAATCACTAGCCTTCTGGAGGATTGGCTATAGGGACAAACACACCTATGCCACATACTAGCCATAGGGATGAACACACTTATGCTCTTCCACTCTCAAGATGAGGCTTGAGATAGGAGCCTCATTGATGCATCATAGTAAGGGTCAATCCATACTACCTCCAGGTGCCTCATCACCAACCGGTTCACACCCTCATGCTAGCATCATGCGCCAACAATTTTCACAAGCATCGTCGCGAAGACATGTACAAAGCCTAGCTAGCTTAAGCCAACACATGTGACAAGCACAACACATCCAAAACCAACATAACATAACCACATATATCCACACCTAATAGTCACATTCATTCCATGAAAATAGTACCATGATTCGACAAAACAAAATTTTGCACCACAACCATATTTCTTGAACTGCATGTAATACCACAAAATGACCACTACACTAACCTTCAAAATGATATATGCCCAAAGATAAAACCAATTCCACAATTAGAAAGTACTTTCCAAAAAAATCCTAACAACACTAATTTCACCTAAATCAGACTCTTCAAAGCAAAGTTATGCATGGTTAAAGTTTGATTAATAAAATAATAAGTAATAATATTTAATTACAATCAATGATAACTGAAACTCCTAGAAACTCCTGCACGACAATAGGCTCCTAAAATATAATATTCTAACCCAACTGATCTCATCAACATCACATATCTTGTTCCCCAAGTTCACATCATACCATACATTGCATATATACGAATAAACAATTCATAACCAAAAATGTACAATTTCAAAAAATATGCAAAATAACACGTCCAAGCTCAATTTTTTAACTATCTACCCCACATGCCCACATTGCATGATCATATACACTAATCCGACATAAAAATTCAGAGAAAAGGTAAAGACAACCCACCAAGTAAAGTTATTGCAATAGAAAGTCCAAAACAAGCAAAAAAATCCTTAAAAAGCCAGCAAAACTTCATTTTGCTTCAAACAAGTTCCACACCCATGTAAATACAACTGCAAAAATTTCCAATCTAGGTTTAGAGTAAGCAAAAACTGTCCACAAAGCTCAAAATTCGAAGGAAACGAAGGAAAATGCAAGTGAAGAAATTGAAACTTGGTTTTTGTTTTTGTTTTTCAAACAAAAAAGAAATGAAATTGACTCCATTTTTATGGGTATGTGGTGGTAAAGTCGATGGGTCCTTTTTGTATTACTTTTGTTAAAAGAAATAATGTAAGTTCCTTTTTTCTTTGCTCATGTGCTTCACTTCATGGGTATAAACAAATGTTACTTTTTCATTTTACATCTCTTGTTTTAGCTAAATTTTTTTGTAAGTTTATTTTCATTTATCTCTTCCCAACTAATACCCTTGCTACAAAATCCTTATCAAATGGTCTACACCTTCACATGCCAAAATCACACCCAAACATCACATAACATAACACTATAGTGCAAATGCATAAATACCGAAATCACACATAAAACATAAATACATATTGAATAGGTGCTCTTGTACTCTAATCCAACATCCCTACCAATAACATCACCTGTCTAACTATTGTCACATTTATACCATTTAATGAAACAAATTCTATGAAATAATGCTTNATAATGATGAGGGAAGAGCAATGAAAAGGCCTCAAACTAAAGAATAAGGAAGAAGTTGTGGAATTAAACATACAACAGATAAGGAGGATGGTAACTTTTTGCATCAAGGAGAATCCCATCCTCTGTTTACTTGAGACTAATATTTGCACTTCGGTGTTTGCACTTAGGTGCATTTGTTTTGGTACGGACCTTGATTTAATTAAATTTTAAGAATTTCTTGTATTAATCTAGAATGTTTCAAGGAAAGTAATAATAATAATAAAGTCCTTGTTCTTAAGATAATCAATGGCATATTATCATTCAAAATAGATATGCCCTGTTTTACAAGTTTAGCATTACACGGCTGAAAGTGCAATCATTTGGTTCACTCCGTTTTCCTGCATATCTGCAAGATTTCCAAAGCCTTTGATCCTAAGATAATCCCAAGATAATTGCATTCCATGGCTCACGGTTTTGGCATGAATCATCCTGAAAATGAACAGAGCATCCTTGGATCCAGCCAGTTTGGATGTTCATCCCCGCCGATCGAACGCGCGGCCGGCTGTCACCATTTCGATTAAGCTACAATTTGCATACATGTTCAAAAGTGAACTTTCAAGGGAAGTAAAAACATTTCAGCTCTACACTTGATTTTTCAGCATGAATATACAGTTGTTTTTTCCCTCTCCCAGTAAAACCAAATTGGCATAACCTCTGAAAAAGCTTTGCGAATGTTGTGGCGTCTCCATGAATCCAGTTTTTACCATTGGCCTACGAACTTTCTTTGCTCTACTGGTTCTGCAAATCGATCTCCAAGGAATCCCTGTATCACTGTGTTGGCGTGGACTAGGGGCAGCTATCTTTACGAGAATGCCCTGATATAAGTTGAACAAGCCGATCACATTCCATCACAGAAAGAGAAAAGGGAAAGGTGCAAAAGGGTTTCTCACTCCAGTAATACCAAAAAAAAACCATGGGGGATCAACAAAGGATTCCGGGCACTGTTGGATGGCGGGATTTCCGTGGAGGTTTCGTGTAGTGATGATGGGCTGTCAAGGCGTTGCAGTGGTGTCCTTCTACATGTCGAAATGGTGCAGGCATGGAGGCATTTGGCAGCAAGAACCTACCTTTGCTCCTGAAATGCACCATCTGGATCTCAGCCACTGAAGCCGAATCCCACCATCATCTTCATAACCTTAAATTCCAACAGTTGCGGCATTAACGGTAGGTATTTTACAAGCGGCGAGCTCTGGGCAAGGAGGACAAATGGTGGACATCTACACAGGCACGAACCAGAAGACGTTGGAGGCGGCAACAGCATGGACACTAGGAGTTGCTACATCATCGGCATCTCAAGTGGAAGCAGCAAGCTACAAACCCTCGTGCCCATACCGCGGACCAAAGAAGATCGCATTTCATCCTTGGCGTTAAAATTTAAAGTGGAACATAATAAAACTATGGATATTATTATGATGAATGTGAAGTTATAATATAAGTTTTTTTTTATTTAAAGTGAAAGGTAAAACATGTGCACATAGGAAGGTTACAATTTGGAAAAAGGAGATGTATAGATCTCTTTTTTCCATGAAGGTTATATAAAAGCACAATTAAATGTTCGAGATATTTACATTTGACATAACACTTATTAAACTATGGCAAAATTTTTTGATAACTTCCTATGGATGTTATAAATTAATTCCCTAGCTATTTGTGGTGGACCTTGATATTTTAACCTTGATATTTTATGATGGTTGTAACTACTAAAAGCCACTATAAAAAGGCTTAAAGTAGAATGAATTTGGAAATTTGGAGGAAAAGAAACTTTGAAGAATATTAAAGAATTGTTGTAGAGCATGGCTTGCTAAAGACATTAATTCAGCTACTTTGTTTTAATCTTGTGAGTTTATTTCTTTCCATTTTATTTTAGTTACTTAGCTAATGGTTTAGATAGTATCGTGCTTGGCATTTAATATCAAGATTCTTCTAGGTTACCTTTATAGCTTTGTTTTTGCACAATATTATACTTCTATTAAGATTTGCCATATAAGAGCTTATGTTGTAGAAAAACATCTTGAGAAATTTAATAGTAATGTCTTATAGAAATTGCCTATTTGAGTTTAGGAAATCTAGAAAGTCTTTAATATTGTGAGATGACTAAAATAGCTTCTTTATTTTTAAAGTTTATTGCCTTAATATTGCAATCTTGAAATTGTCAATCTTTTATGGAAGCCCTATGATTTGCANTAATATTGCAATCTTGAAATTGTCAATCTTTTATGGAAGCCCTATGGTTTGCAATTCTTAACCAATTTTAACTAGCCAAATAGAAGCTTGTACTTTGTTGTTTGCAAAGTGTTTTGGTAGTTAAATTAAGGTGTCTTTTATGAAATTGCTTGTTGAGCTCAAAGGGTTTGGACGATTTGTAATAGATTTAATTGGAATAGCTTTATTATGAAGTGTTTACTCATGTCAATTTATCTTGCTTAAATGTTTGAGATATCATACAAATATGCTTTCTTTTCTTTTTTCTTTCTAAAACCCATTGAATCTCACCCTATTTCTAGTTTTCTTATGGAATTTTCTCTCTAGGAGAAATTAGAAGTAGATTGGCTAAATTGTGCTCAAATTTTTTGTGAAATTTTATTTATTACAAGTAACATGCTATAGGGATAATATAGACTAAGTGATTTGACATAATAGGAACTTTCAACAACTTACAGTATTTGACAAAGTGACCTGAATTTCTTTTATGATAGGCAATTATAGTTTCATATACAACCCAATCATTTCAACATTCACAATAGCAAACACATATTCATGTTTAGTTCGTTTCATAACCACTGAGTCTATTTGGAGGTATCTAGGCCTTGGTGTTGCTAGAGACCAGCAAGCACCTAAACTCTGTTTGAAAAACGCCTTTGCATCCCGTGACCCCCAAAGTCGCAAGACTCGAAGACCCCAATGTTGACGATCCCAAATGGTCACCAATGGTTCCTTTAGTGTTGGAAGGAGGGCAATTTTTCATCTAAGTTCATAAGCCTCATAGTCCTAGCATGCCAATAGTTCTTTTGATGCTAGAAGGAGGGCAAGAACATTGTTACCTCAGTTCATTACATTTGAAGAGATCGATAATCCTAGCACACCAACAGTTCTTTTCGTTGCTAGGAGAGCTTGACAGAATTAGATACTATTTTTAATTAATGATTGAACATATTGATAATTGGAAGATTTGAAAGGTTTCAAAGAATTTTCTAATTGTCAAACTTATTATGCATTAGAAGAAGAATAGAAGAAGGTTCTTGAGTTTGGAACAAGTATTGGTGTAATGACCAAAAGGATAAGAAGATCATCCCTGATGAGTAGTGAGATCCCCTTTATGTCTAACCATCTGAATCACAAGTGTTCATGCATGATCCAGTCAAATTCTGTGGATGGGACTAGTTGTGCATCTAGATCGTTATGTCTTGATCATAGTTCATTGTCTTGCCACTTGGACTAGTGGTAGCTTCATCACATATGGTTTAGTCCAAAGTGAGGCATATGGTAATTGATGTTGTTTGACCTTATGTTACTCCTAATGTTAATGAAGAAATCAATTATTTAAGCTAATTAACAATGGAAATTAAAGTCTAACTAGCCTATGTGAGATGAGTATCCATTCCTAACCTTTTGTACATGCCTTAGACTTCATGCAACTACCTTTGGGATTACCAAGTGTACTGTTATTGGGCGTACCAAACAATAACAGTAGTGGGTTACTAAGTAGTTACAATTAAGCACTCGCGATTAGTTGTGCTCATTTTGCTTAATGATAGAAAATAATAAAAAACAATAAATAACAAAACATTAACTAAGGAAAACAATAAGCATTTAAGTAATTAAAAACAATAATAAATCTCAGTAGATGTTACAATAATGAGAGTAATCTCGATCTTTATTGCCAAATATGTAATGTGTCCAAGTACGTCACACTTGAATAAGGATGTCGTTCAATCACTTAACATCACACTATAGGCAACCATTGAAAACTAACAAAATATGAAATCTATCAAAATCTATGAATCTATCTATATCCCAATCATGCACCCAAGTGTTGTATTTATAAGCTAGCATGGAAGGGACAATATTGGATCCCTAACATTGGAGGTTGTGCTCTAATATTGGATACTCGACATCGCAACTCTGATATCAGATACCCAATATTGGGGCCTTGCAAAACATGACTCATCAACCCCTTCTATCTGGTTTATTAGTCTATAAGAGAAGGACAAAGAGATATATGAGTTCAATGATCAAAAGGAATCTTAATAGGATGGCAAATCCTTAACAAAGAATTAAACCATTAGGATTTCAAAATTACAACAATATTTCTAAGGTGGTTTATAAATATCTACCTAAGCCTTTTATTCCTAGAAAAGCTTGCTTAGCTAAAGAATACATCCACTTATTTGAGTTAGCTTTAGCTCGTGCAAGTATTCAACACCAAGACAAAGCTTGTAGGTTATTTGTGGAAACTTTAAAGGATATGGCTCAAATCTGGTATTCAAACTTGCTAAGTAACATTATCACAAGTTGGGATGATATGAAAAGTCTTTTCTTGGCTCAATTTGACAATTAATTAGATCAGAATCAACTATACTATGGGCTAGTAAAATCTAAACAAGGAGTTAAAGAGTCAATTAGAGATTTCAATATTAAGTTTTAAAGAATTTGTGGGCTCTTTCAAAGACAATATAGATCATCAAATGAAATGCTTAGAGATACTTATCTTAAGGATGTGAATCCTAATATTTCAATTTGGTAAAGAACTCCAAACTTGTTAACATTGAATGACTACTTTAGTGAAGCTATATGGTTAGAAAAACAACTTAACTTAAACCATGAAGAAATTATCACAACTCAAAAAAGAGAAGAGAAAATGATGATTCTTGTGCAAGATTTTGTTTAACTTAAAGCATTACCAAGGCCATCTCGTATTAAGACAGAGCAAGAGTCTAAAAGCAAAGAATCTGAGAAGGGACAATTAATAAGAAATTTGTTTAACAAAATAGTAAAACTAGAAAAAGCTTTGGCAAAATTTAAGATCAAGGAAGAAAAGAAAAATAAAAAATATAAACATAAAAATACTAAGTTACTAGAAGATGATGATGAAAATGATCTTGCTATGTCTAACTTCCTTAATATTGAATTAGATAATGAGCTATCTAGTGTTCATTACGCAACCAAATCTTCTAACCATATATCTAGTGATACCTCTTCTTTGTCAAGTTCTAAAGAGGATATATCATCAGATGAAGAGTGTAATAATAATGAAGAAAATGGGTAAAATCTATGATCAAATGAAAGATTAACTACTTCCAGGCCTCCACACATCATCTCTAATCCATCCACTAAGAGAAAGGTTTTTGAACCAAGTAGAAGAGAAAAGAATAAATGTAAAGAAGATCAAGTAGAGAAAAGTACTCAAAACCAGTCTTTTAATAAATGAATGAACAAACTAGGTTTTTATGGAGATGGAGAATATGATCTAGTTGAAGATCTAAAACATGTCAAGGCCAATATTAGTATTTATCAATTATTATAGAGAGGAGATTAGCAAAGAAAATCTTTGGAGCTTATTAAAGATAAAAGGAGACTTGGAGATTCAAAGTTAAGTTATATGTCTAACATTGATAAAATAACAAAAACTAGTTATGATTGTAACCCTGATAAAGAAGCTCCTCCTTTTCTTTTTTGACAATGAAGTTAATGAACAAATATCTTCACAATTGTTTAGTTGATTTTGGAGCTACATCTACTATCATGTCATTGTCTATATTCAAAAAACTTGGTTTGAGTCTTGAAAAATCCAATAAAAAGATCATTCAAGTGGACAAAAGTAAAGTAAAGATTGTGGGTTATCTTCCCACTATTCTATTAGAAATCACTTCCGAACCCCATATAAAAAGTAGAGTAACTATTCAAGTAGCAGATATACTAAATTCACATAGTCTTTTGTTGAGTAGAAGGTTGAGTAAAAATTTCTTAGGTTACATATCGACAAATTATTCACATATGTGGGTACCTTGAAAAGGGAAGCTGAATTTAATATACATATATAGTGAACCTTTGATGAATGAAAACATTACCTTGAATGGAAAGAATAAAGTTGTTGAAACTAAAGCTTTTGAATCCAAAATTTGCACACTTTAAGAAGTTTATAACTTGGAGAAAGAGGAATCTCAAAATGAGAGTAAGTGGAAACTATACTTTGATGGTTCTTGTAACTCCAAAGGTGCAAGAGTTGGAGTAGTTCTAGTAAAAGATAACTCCCCAAAAATATTCAAGGCAGTTCATCTATCTTTTCATTTGAGTATTACAATTAAAATAGCATTGGAGAAAGCAATCAAGGTAATCACCATATAAGGAGATTCAAGACTAGTTTGTAAATAGATTAAAGGAAATTATGTAGTAAAAAGCTCATTCTTACGATCCTATAAATAGTTTTTTTGCAAAATGGTAGATCAACTTTATCACCATAAAATAGAACATATAGGTAGAGAAGATAATTATATAGAGGATGATTTAGCAAAGGCAACCTTAACATTAGATGTGAAAAAGATAGAAAGGTATGAAGGGGTAGCGACTGAGAATGAACATCATTAATCAATACTAGATAACATAAAGAATTTACAACTATTTGAAGATAATAATCAATTGCTTAGGTTCTTGAGGAATAAGTAGGAATTTGAAAGTCAAATCATACCTGAAACAACATCAAGCTTTAAGATAAATTCCATTCCTAAAAAGTTGATTGATTACTAATGAGTGGTGAGGCACCCCTACACCCAACAATACAAATCACAAGCATTCACACATGATCTAGTCAAATTTCATGGATGGGACTAGTTGTGGCATCTAGATCATTATACCTTGATCACAGTTTGTTGTCTTTCCACTTGGACTAGCGGTAGCTTTTTCACATATGTTTTAGTCCAAAGTGAGGCATATGATTCTTGATGTTGTTTCAGCCTTATGCTACTCCTAATGATAATAAAGAAATCATTTATTTAAACTAATTAACAATGGAAAGTAAAGTCTAAACTAGCATATGGATGATGATTGTCCGTTTCCAACTTGTCGTACACATCCTAAACCCATGTATCCACTACTAGAATTACCAAGCGCTAGGCTACTAAGCGAACCAAGCAGTAATGTTCTTGAGATTACCAAACAAATACATGTTTACACTCAAAAATGGTCATGTTCATTCTTCCAATTCATTAACATGCATGGAAACAGAAATATTAACTAAGTACATGAAATTTTAATTGCATGGAAAGTAAATTTAATCTAAGTCAAAGTGTTGTAATGAATAAGAATCAATCTCAATCTTATTATCATTCATGGAATGTGTCTAGGTACATTTCCACTCAAATAAGACATCGTATAACTGACTTAGATTCACACTCGAGGCACTCACTAACTATTCTCTAAGATTACGAAATAAAACTGCAAGATTTCAGCTACTCTATTGACCCCTAGAATGCCAATACATGATGGAAGGATGCGTATTTATAGGTAAAAATAGTCACTACATTGACAGGGCCTTGTCAATGCATCATTGCATGTGTCGATGAGGCCTAGTCAACACAGCCAATATATTGGGGCTAAGATATTGGAGCTAAGATATCGGGGCTAAGATATCTAAGCCAAGATATCAAGTCTAAGATATCAAAGCCAAGATAACAAAGCTAAGATATCGGAGCTAACCAAAAATTGACTTTTTGTTAGATATCCTAGCCAATTGATGATTCATCATATCCCCATGATTGAATAAAAAGTCATCCTTGAGTTCATAGAATAGGACTAAGATTTCTTTACAAAAAATTGGGAATGACGGGATTATTGACTAATGCTAACCACTGACTGACTATGAGTGTCACATTACAAAATTTTATTTGAATAGATGCATACAAAATTACAAAGTAACAAACATACTAGATAGACTTTGAAGATTACAAAATTTGCAGAGATCTTCAAGAATCTGCTGAAGATGATTCTTCTTGTTGCCGCTAGTAGTGGCAAACTTCCAACCCAGATTGTTATGTCGATGCTTCTCTAGTTATGTGGAACATTTTTGAAGGATGGACTAAAATTTCTTCTCATCATCCCATGGATCTAGTAAACCTACAGTGCTTGAGCATCTATCTTGTATATGCTATATTTCTTCATAGGTGTATCCTCCGTTGTTCCCCTCTTAGCTTCATTTTTGTGCCTGGAAAAAGACCTTCTTCCTTAGGCATTTCTTTTAGCATCACCTGTAGTCACCAAAGAATCAACATTATTTTTGGTAAATTTTCCTTAATAATTAACCCTTTTCACATCCCTTAGTTTTTGTTTAAGCACAAGGTAATGACAGCATACTATTCCCAAGGCTATGAAGTAACTAAAATCATCAAGTTGTTCACATTATTTTGATCAATTACTATTAGTTACCATGATGTTTGAAAATAAGATGTTAGAAAAATTTCAAAATTTCAAAGCGGACATCCCTAGCCCCCATGACTAATAAGCATAACTCTAAAAGCACACAAGTTTTTGAACAATTGAAACCAAAGGTCTGATTCAATAGATGACCCTAAAATATTGAACTTGAAGAATATTTTAACAAAAAAGTAGAAAATTTTTTTAAAAAGTAATTGAAAGTGATGAAAAGTAGTTCCAAATTTATGCATAAATTTAGAGAAACTATCATTAATGTTCTAAAAGATATGAAGGTTAGTTCAAACCCATGATTAACAAAAGTTATGCAAGTGGGTCCTTCCCAAAGCAGGCTCCTGCCATAATGCCCTTGCATAACCACTTTTGTAGATGTTCGTGGACACTCGAGAAGTTAAATGTAGACCATGCCTTTGTTCCAAACAACACACAACTACCATGGTTGGGATGTTGCACTATACTCCAAAAAACCAAAAGGCTCATAACTACATGCAACAGTGAGGTGAATAATGGGATGACAAGCGATTGTACAAATCAAGATGTAAGGTACTTAACCATGTCAACAATATGTTCTTGTGAAAAATATGATTAAATAATCAACATACCTATCCATCCAAGTTCAAACCAAGTCCATACCATAAACAGTAACCTTGCATTGATGTGTTCCCTCTTACCTACTAACATGAGTCCACAACCACCTTAAAGAATAATCATCACTCCAAAAAGAGAAGAAGGAAGGAAGGGCCTTAGTTAGAGGGGCACCTTGAGGCATGGGTAACATGTCTTTCTAGCCCCATAACCAATACTTGTAGCCCATTAATGCATCCAAGGGATGTGCTTTGAATTTTCATTATTTTTTTTCATCATTTCTTTTTTATTTTTTGTTTGTTGTTTTTTGTCTTTTTTATGTTTTTTTTTTTTTGAAATGGGAACCACACCATGCAAAGATAGAGCTTTCTTTTTATTAGTCAATCGAGGAGTAATGATATGTTTCAAGAGGAGTCATAAACCACACAAAGGAAGATAAAAAGAAAACCCAACAAGTTCCCTTGAGGTCACACCCTTTGCCATTCCCACTTGGTCATTTCCTCTTTCTTCAAGGTACAATGATCATTGATTAATTTTAGTTTCATGAAAGAAGAACCAAATTTTTTCCATGAAAAAGACCTTTTATTCAAAGAACTGGAGGGATGGATGAGGTGGTCTCACTGCTTTACAAAATTACTTACCCAATCATCTTGATAGCATAGCACAAAATCCCAACACATAACATTAACTTCTACATCATGAATTGGTAGTATTATTAATGAAAACATAAAAGACATTCATAAACATAAAGAAAATGACTTAAGAAAAGAGAAGATTATAAAGAAAAAAAATAAAAATATTAAGAAATGGAAAACATATGAAAAATTAGAAAATTTTGAAAGAAATAGAAAAACAATAAAAAATTGTAAAAGAAAAAGAGGTGAAAAATACTTATTAGTTCTTGAAATAGGATGGAGCATCCCTGATTTCCCATCTATCACTGTTACTAATTTAATTAATCATGTGGTAGCACATTTAACATTGGTGATAGTCTTGTTTGGATCATTCGGAGATGTATCTTCATCTGGACTTAAAGGTATTTCCATTTTGGGGGATCCAAATTTGTTTGCTTCTTCTTCTTGATTTTCTATTATAATTCTTGGGTCTCCATGTTTAATATCCTTTTCTAGTGTATAATTAGAGTGTAAGATATATGTGTCTAAGTTCTCTATTTAGTCTATTTGGTGAATTCTAGAACTAATAAGTGGATCACTTGCCTCCATGTATCTTTGAAACAATTTTATATTCTCATTTTCAAGCCACTAGATGTCTTCTAGTTTAGTGGCTACTACATAGATTGGTTTCTACTCACACACTTGTTCCTAAACTTTGTTGTGGGTTATGTTAATATTTTGAATTTTTGACCCACAACTACACCCTTTACTATTAGTAGTAATGCATGGATTCTTCTGTCTTTCCACAACGATAGGTTCATCATTTCTATTAGGTGTTGGAGCAACAATGGATGTTGGCCTTTGTGTATGATTGGAGGACATTCATTGTGAAAGGAAGGGTGTTTCACTTGATTGGTATTGTGCTAATTTAGACAAGTTAATAGGTCCATGAGCGTTGTGCTTATGTGTGGTAACCATCCTAAAGAAAGGATGTTTCTAAGATTGTGGTGGAGATCTACTGGCACTATCATTTCTGTGTATTTTCATAATGCAAGTGGCATGCTCTCATTAATGTCATGGTGTTGAATGTTCCTATGTTGTTGGTGGTGACATATGGTGGAGGGAAGAATGAAAATATTGAGAATATGATGAAGGATGAGAGGTGTAAGGTAGTGATCTTTAGAAGATGTCATGGGTTGATGATATTCAAGAGAGTGGTAGTAGTGATTTAAAGTAAAGGAAGCAGAACCAGTTGGAAAAATAGGGTGTTGAACATAATATCCATACAAATTTAGCTGGTAGTAAGGGTAGTGTTGGTTTGATGACGGCCTCCCCCACGACTGTGGGTTTCTCCACTGTGTTGGATGATAGTGTTGAGGCTGGTAAGAAGTCCTACTAGGATGGTATAGTTGGTTGTAGGATTTTCTATGATTACCTTATGAGAAAGGTAATTTTCTAGGCATTTACTTTTGTACGAACTTGGGATTTAATGCAAAGTCCCAATACCAATGTAGATGAAACATGACTAGGCAATAGCTCTTTGGATGGTCATATAGGAAAATGTCACATCCATCATCTTCTTTGGTGGTTGAGTTTATATCCTCCTCTTCTAAAGCTATTTTCCCTTTTTGTTGATCAAGTTCTTACCTGTCTCTTGGTTCTTTATCCTCTTGTTGTGATCACTTGATTTGTTTTGTGCTATTCACTCCTCTATGGTTTCTACACAAGTTTTAACTTTCTCATTTATCCACTCTGACATCTTATCTAACCTTACTTCAAGCTCATTGATAGAATTTTATATTGACAAGGTTTGTTGTGAAATCACCTCATCAAGAGCTACCTCTTTTTCCTCATCATAGATATGGATCCTCTTCTTTTGAAGAGTTAGATCCTAGTGATATTTTTCAACATTCTCTTGTTTACATAGCTCTTCTTCTTCTTTCACCACTTGATCGATTAGCCTTTATGGTGAGTCATGATATCAAACCCCTGATATCAAATTCCGAATATCATATCCTTGATATCAGATACACGATATCGGAGGTATCAAAGCGATATCAGACATGTGATGTGGAAGCCTATCTTGTTGCCTATAAATAAGAGATCAGGACACTTGGTTTGGTATTAGTTTTTTAGTCCCTTAGTTGAGCTCTTGTAGTTTTTCCCTTCCAGAGTTAGAATTATTTCTAAGTGCCCATAGTAGGAGTCATAAAGTGAATGGATCTTTATTTGAGAATTGTATACCTAAGCACACTTGTGTCTAGAAATAAAGACGAACTTTGTAATAAACCCTGCAACATTCAGAATAGCTTAATTATTACATTTAATGTTATTTCCTATTATTTGATGCTCTCATTAATTAATCAATGTTATTTCTATTGAACTATTAATTATCAACGAATTAACACACTTAGCACAATGACTCTGAGCATACTTGGGAATGCTTGGTAACCCAATAATGACTAGCGTAGTAGTGTTACATTGGTTTAGGATGTGTCCAGAGAGTGGGAACAGATGCTGGTGTTAAGACTAATTAGAGAATAGTCGATTAGTTAAATTAAATTAGTTACTAAATTATTTCATTTTCCTATTTTAAGCACCAAGAACATAAAACATAAAAAGCATAAAAATCATATACCTCTAGTTTACTTAACCATACAATTGTGCCTTACAAGTAAGCTTGGGAAGATAATGATCACATAACCCATCCTTGTTCTGTGTAAGAACATAAGTACTTAATCCTTGGAGTTCAACTGAATTCCACATGAACACTCATATTTGTATGGTTGGGCGTAGGCGTACCTTGCCGCTCATCATTGGTGCTGTTGTAGGGGACTTTTTTGTTTGTGTGCTGATTAGAACTTAGAAAATCCTTCCATCATTGGAACAAACCCTTATGGTTAGTTATCCTACAATCATCGAAAAAGAGTATTGCACATTGAATAATCAATCATGTCTCCTTCTTCTTATGTGAGTGATTCACTGCCTAGGTCTAACACCATGAACAATCGGAGGCAGAGTGCACAAGATAATCTGCCAGTCCCCCAACAATTTCACTTGGTATACACTCATCCTGATGAGTATGTAGAAAACTTTACCTTTATCCTCCACCAGGATGAAAAATTGTGATGACATGATTTAGAAGGTAACATAGTGTTACCTCTTGATCACTCAATCCCAAGCATGCTTCTTTGTGTTCTCACATGAATTGGTATGTAGCATTTACAATTGGAGTACGTTGCGCATGAGCAAGATTTGAGAGATTATCAACCCACGAAGGCACAATGCCAAAGGGATTTGCATCAAGAGAGACATTACAAATCCATGAAGGGGAAGTGGTCTCAGGATGTCTTGTATGTCCTAAGTGAAAATGAGGGTGGTAAACCTACCTCAAAAGGATTTCCATAAAACAATGTTTCTCTCATTGACTGCGGTCAAGGAGTTGGGTATCAGAATCTTCATTCAACTATTCATAACCTAGGATCTAGTACCAATGGACACAAAGGGTCTGAAAAAGGAACATAAACACATGACAATGATGGACATTTCGATTGTAACCGCAATCGAGGCCACGACCATCGAAGAGAAGGTGACAGGCGCCATCATCGTGTCAATCCTCCTTCCTTGGATCTGAACACACTCACAAAGGGCAAGACCATGAGGACAAGGGTAAGCAAAATAGAGATCATAAATAAAACACTCGAGAAAGGGGACGAGGGTAGTCTAGAGAGACACATCACAAAAGAAGGGAGAGTAGGGAACAACATAGGCATCATAGCGCCATAGACAGCATGATCACAATGAACCCCTACTCACCACCCAAAGTATGTTAGATATACTAGAGGCTAGTAGGATCCCAACAAGGCACCAAAAAGATAGTAGGATTAAAAGACTAGACATGAATAACATTCCACAATTTGAAGGGAAATACAACGCTGATCCTCAAAACCATATATAAGCATTCCACAACGCATGTGCCTTGAAAAATATAGAAAATGAGTGGCAAAAGCTAAAGTTGTTTCCACAGACACTAATCAAGGAAGTGGAAAGCTGGTATCGGTCCTTAGAATCGGAATCCATTCATCGATGGAGTACCATGTTAGAACTATTCAACGATAAGTATCAAATGTACTCCTGGGTGTCCAACCTGCGTAAGCAAATCTAAGGATGGAAACAAGGACGACATGAATCCTTGGATGCTACCATGGGCTAGTATTATTCATTATTATAGTGTTGTCTTGGCCATGGTTACTCGCAAAAGGAACAACTACGTCATCTGGTAGATGGGCTTAGGTACGAAACGCGAAGAATCCTTGGGAAGGCTATCCAAGCTAAGAGCCCATCAAATACAAAGATTATTGGACCAAGTTGTCAAGAAAGAAGGAAAGTTGAGAAAAAAAGAAAGTGTGGAGGAATACAACAAAGATCCTTCCCTCTAAAAGAAGAAAATTAGATTTTTTGAAGATGAGGAAGATTCACCACTTGAAGAGATGGTGAATAGAAAGACTTTTCCCATCCAAAAATTTGCATAAGAAGTATCGACAAAGGTCAATCAAATGTGGAACTCCCTAGATGATAAATTTCAAATTGTTCTAAAGATAGTAGAGGAGTCTAGAGAACCAAGTAGTGATGGAGAGAGGAGGAAAAAGAAAGATGCTGAGTATACACGTAACAAAGGTAAAGGCAAGGTTGCCGTCATTGAAGAGGTTGTCAATTCAGACATAGATAATGATGATGGATGTGAGATTTGCCAATATGACCATCCTAAGGGATGTTGCCCAGTGGTGTCACATCTACAAGAGTCTGGGATGTATGCACTAAACCCACGATTAAATAGATGGCAAACACCTAAAAGGTTACCTTATCCCTAAGGTAAACCAAGGCAGTTCCACCAACCCTTGATGTATTATCCGAGTGGAGCTCCACCACAACTGAATGAACAGTATCAATAATGCAACACTCACAATCATGGGGAATGCCATCGCCACATCAATAGTATCCTTATCATCAACCTGACCCATACGAGTATTACGTTCAGCAACCGATCTCTCCATGTGACTCCACTAGTCATGTTGCTCCTCAACCTCACTACTAGATCTAGGAGTACTATAGAACTTTTTCTCCTAGGAATGATGTTCCACATACGTACTATCCTTCTCATCCAACTACACCTCTTCCACCCTTAGCTCCATTATCACTTAATCTAACTATGTAGGAAAAGCTTCCTGTCCAACCATAGCAACGTAATGCTATAAGGGCTATCAATCCTCAACCTACTGTTGGTTTGGACAATCAATCAAATAAAATACCTTTCTTTAGAACCAATAGTCCAACCAAGTCCTTACAACCACAGGCGGCTAATTCTCCAAATGCCTCACCATCATTCGAATCTTTGGAGCTTCCTTCGAACCAAAAATCGCACTCCACGCACACTATCATGTTAACTCATACCATCACTAATTGGATTAAAGCTTGTCATCTTCTTAGAAAATTCTCTAATCTTGTAAGTCCTCTTATATATTTGCAAATCACTGGGAATGAGCCTTACAAAGCTCTTTTGGATTCAAGTTCTAGTGTTAACTTAATCTCTCAAGAAATGTACAAAGCCTAGAACCTACCTCTGCTAAAAAAGAGTAACATTCATTTAGAGTTGGCTAACCCATCCATCATTGTCCCGTTAGGACTAGTGGAGGACATTGTTACCACTATTTTTGGATGGTCATTTCCAGCCAATTTCCTAGTGATCCAAGTTAATAACTGTAAGGGGGACTTCCCAATCATAATGGGAAGAGCATGGCTAAGTACTATTGATGCATGCCTAGGAATACATGATCTTTTCCTAGAAATATCAAAAGAAAATATGTTTGAAAAGATTAAGAAGAAGAAAGTTTCATCGTCGCATATAGTGACACAGGGTGTAACTACGTGCAAAAGTCCTGGTTTGTACAATGCTTAACATTGCCTACATGCAACTAGTGTGCACAAATAACTGACATACAAAGATGCCTATATGCAACAGCCACAAGACAGGAAGGCACCCAATGGCTAACAGTTAACCGAGAGAGCAATTCAACTTTATGCATGGAACCAACTAAGAGCTTGACTTGTGCCTATATCGATAGCATAGATACATTATAGCAAGTCCATTGCCAACTTCCAAGTCCTAACATCGAAAATATGAACTGGAGGAAGTTGAAAATCCCTGATGAGTTTAAGTAAGATCCCCTTGAGTTAAAACTGTTGCCCACGGATATGGAGTATACATTTCTCAAGAATGGAAAACCGGTAATCATTAACGCTAAGCTTGCTCCTCAACAAAAAGAAAGACCACTGAAGATGGTAAACAAATGGTTGAAAGCCTTTGCTTGGTCATATCCTGAATTAACCAGAATAGATCCTAGGATATGTCAACATAGAATCTACATTGACCCCTCTATGAAGCCTCGACGACAACCGCAGAGATGAATGAACCCAAAGCTTAAGCAAATAGTTAAAGAAGAAATTGAACAACTTTTGAAGGCTAGGTTCATCTACCCCATTGCTGACAGTGAATGGGTTAGTCCATTATTCATTGTACCTAAAAAGGAAAACAAATGGAGGGTGTTTATAGACTTTAGGCTATTGAACATGGCAACATTTAAAGACCATTTTCCATTACCATTCGTTGACCAAGTCTTAGATACCATTGTAGGGCATTGCTATTATAGTTTTCTGGATGGTTAAAGTGGGTACAACCAAATTCAAATAGCACTAGAAGACCAAGCCAAAACTACATTCACAAGTCCTTGGGGGACATTTGCATATAGGCAAATGCCATTTGGCTTGTGCAATGCCCGAGCAACATTTCAACGTCTAGTTCTTAGTATATTTCAACAACAAATAGGGAATGGTATGGAGATTTTTATGGGTGATTTCTCCACCTACAGAGTGGACTTTGAACAAGCATTAGATCGATTAGAGCAAGTACTAAAATGATGTGTTGAAACCCACCTAAGGCTTAATTGGCAAAAAAGCCACTTAATGGTCCAAGAGGGCATTGTATTAGGGCATAAAATTTCACAAACATGGATGGAGGTAGATCCTAAGAAAATTAAAGTCATCCAAGAAATCACTCATCAACCTGAAACCATAAAAGACGTACGATCATTCCTTGGACATACGGGCTATTATAGATGCTTCATTGAGAACTTTTCGAAGATT
Organism: Gnetum montanum; assembly: GCA_015680685.1. NCBI lineage: Eukaryota > Viridiplantae > Streptophyta > Gnetopsida > Gnetales > Gnetaceae > Gnetum > Gnetum montanum. The sequence continues at coordinate 132,752 of MNCI01018018.1, read as the reverse complement.
GCAAAATCGTTGGTAGAATTAATGAAAAAGGACACACCCTTTGAATGGACCAAGGAATGTGAGCTAGCTTTCCAAACCTTAAAGCAGAAGCTAGTAGGAACACCCATTCTACAAGCTCCTGACTAGCCTAGATCATTTCATATAATGACTGACGCATCCAATTTTTCTTTAGGAGTCGTACTTACACAGTTAAATGACCAAAAACATCCCTATTACATTCACTATGCAAGTTGAAGTATTGCTGGTGCACAACTCAACTACACCACAATAGAAAAAGAATTAATGGCTATGGTGTTTGCACTAGAAAAATTTAGGCACTATGTATTAGGCTATAAAATATTTGTACACAAAGATCGTAGTGCAATTCGATTCCTTATGAATAAACCAATGGTGAGCCCTCGCATCATACGATGGCTCGTGATCTTGCAAGAGTTTGATCTTACAATGAACGATTGTAAAGCCATCAAAAATGTTGTTGTTGATCATTTATCTCAGTTGCGTTGAGACAACAAGGAGGACGAATACCCAAAATTTCTAATCACTTCCCTGATGAACTACTCTTTGTAGGTGTAACAAACAATCAATCACCCATAGATACAAATTGGTATAGTAGCATTCTTACCTATCTTCTCACACAAGAAACACCACAAGGCCTAGACATTAAAAGAAATGACAGTTTCTCCATCAAGTCAAACATTTTATGGAAATTAACGGACACCTTTACAAGGTATGTTCTAATGGCTTGGTTCAATCGTGTGTTCCCAATGTAGATCAATTGCAAATTCTCCAAGACTCATGAGGGCCCTTGTGGGGGTCATTACGCTGAGAGACGAACAACCATTAAAATCTTACTTGTAGGATATTATTGGCCTACATTATTTCGGGATGCCCATCATTTTGTCCAATCTTGTGAATGCTGCTAATGCTTTAGGTGAGTGACTGCTAGAATGGAGGGTCCACAATAATGGATTCAACTCTTAGAACACTTTGACATATGGGGTATTGATTTTATGGGGCCTATTACACCAATGTCCAATGGAAAGGCATACATTGTTATTACTATTGACTATTTTACAAAGTGGCTAAAAGCAACCGTTGTTACCGACTGTACATCATCTACTACTGCAAGATTTGTTCAACAAAAAATCATAAATAGATGGAGGTCACATGAACAATGGACTAGGATAGGAGGGAGCACTTAGGATGGACTAGAGTTGGAGTGTTTACGCAAGGAACATGCTTAATCATGTGGCCATAGAGGAACAATGATGTGCACAGTTTTGACATTGCCAGCAACGTGCCTCATTTTCTTTCTTCTCTCTCTCTTCAAGCTATCAAAAGAGGTTTTAGATGTCATCTATATACAGTGTTCACCATAGTGGTTATGAACAACAATGTTGTAATATGTTTGTTGATTTGTTCACCAGGCACATTGAGTCTGTCATTCCATGTCACCGTCAGTTGTCATTCAGTCAATAGTCCCATACCTTCCCAATATTTTGTAAGGAACTCAAGGACAAGTTTTCATTCAGTTGTGGGGGTATGATGAGTCACGATATTGGATCCCCGATATCGAATCCCCAATATTGGACCCTAGATATCGGATACGCAATATCAAAGGTACCAAAGTGATAGTGAACATGCGATGTCGAAGCTTATCTCATTGCCTATAAATAAGAGACCGAGACACTTGGTTTGGTATTAGTTTTTTAGTCCCTTAGCCGAACAAGAGACCGGGACACTTCTTTTGGTATTAGTTTTTTTAGTTTGGTAGTGTTACATTGGTTTAGGATGTTTCCGGAGAGTGGGAACAGATGCTGGTGTTAGGACTAGTTAGAGAATAGTTGATTAGTTAAATTAAATTAGTTACTAAATTATTTCATTTTCCTATTTTAAGGACCAAGAACATAAAACATAAAAAGCATAAAAATCATATACCTCCAGTTTACTTAACCATATAATTGTGCCTTACAAGTAAGCTTGGAAAGACAACGATCGCATAATCCATCCTTGTTCTACGTAAGCACATAAGCACTTAATCCTTGGAGTTCGACTGGATCGCGCGTGAACACTCGTATTCATATGGTTGGGTGTAGGGGTACCTCACCACTCATCATTGGCACCATTGCCAAGGATTGTAGTTCTACGTGCACTATCTAAACCGAGTGAAACTTAGTAACCTCATTGTTCAAACCCTAAGAGTCAAATCCTACAAAAACAAAAATTATTATAATTAAATTAAACCTTAACTATACACTGTCTATACGTTCATTAACACAAAATTTCTTCTTCTCAAAGAATCCCATCTCCACCCAGGGCAGTCCAGGTGCCTCAGCAATATTAGGTGGTATATGCTCATCCTGATGAGTATGTACCAAACTTCACCTTCATCTTGCATCAAGATGAATTGTTGTGGTGGCACTACATGGAAGGAAACATTATTTTGCCACTTGATCAATTTGTTCCAGCAATGCTCCAGCTAATGCTCATACAACATGGGCTTCAACATCTTCATGGAGGATATGAGATGCAAGATCTCGACTCAAGGGATTATCATCCCACTGAAGCACAAAGATTAAGGAATCATGAACTTGAACACCAACATGAGCTTATGAATGGCAAGGGGTCAAACATTTTTCCACCTTCGCATGGCCCATTTGATGGAAGTGACCACTTCTTTAGTGATTCTCCTCTCATTAACTTTGTTTAGGAAGCCCTCAACTAGAATGTATATTCCATAATTCATAATCTAGGTTCTGGTCAAAATGGATCCAATGAAAAAAAATGGATTTGGAGAGGCAAGTCAAGATAAGGGTGAAAAAGGAGATCGCAATCATAATCGTGGTCACGAGTAATGAAGGAAGGATGATAGGCATCAATGCGGAGCATGTTCTCCTTCTTCTTCCCCTTCATTGTCTTCTTCTTCTTCATCATCTAGCCTGGATCATGCCCATAGAAGGAATAACCATGATGGAGGTGACCAACGAGAGTAGAACAATAGAAGGGACCATCAGGAAAATCGTGACCAAAGATGTGGGGAATCTAGAAAGACCCATCATCAAGAAAGAAGGGCTAGTAGAGAACATAATAGGCATCATCACCATGGCCTTGATGAACCTCTACTTGCCACTTAGGGCATGTTGAATATTGCACAGTCTATGAAAATTCCAACAAGGCACATGAAAGATAGCAGAATAAAGAGGCTAGATATGAACAACATCCCTCGGTTCAAGGGAGGATACGATGTTGATATGCAAAATCATCTCCAAGAATTTCAAGATGCATGTGCTTGTAGAATATTGAGAACGACTGGTAGAAGTTGAAATTATTTCTAAGGACACTCATAAAGGAAGCAAAAAACTAGTATCGATCCTTGGAACTAGAATCAATCAGGCAGTGGAGTACAATGTTGGAATTGTTCAATGACAAATATCAAACATACTCTCAAGTATCCAATCTAAGGAAGCAAATTCAAGGGTGGAAATAAGGAAATCATAAGCCCTTAGATGCTATTATTGACCAATAGTACTCTCTGTTACATAGGTGTCCTAGCCATGGATACTCTCAGCTTGATTAGCTTTTCCATATCATAGACAGGTTACGAACTGAAACAAGGAAAATCCTTGATGCCTATGCCCAAGGGAGATTAACAGAGTTAAGCATCCATCAAATTCAAAAGTTAATTTAGTAGGTAGCCAAGGAGAAGGGAGAATTAAGAAAATAAGAAAGTGTAGAGGAATACAACAAGAATCCTTCTATCTACAAAAGGATAATTCAATTTTGTGACAGTGAGGACAAATTAATCAGAGATGAGGTGGCTAATCAAAAAACCTTGCCACTCTATAAATTGCAATCTAAATTAATTCCTATGGTTGAACAATTATGGGACTCCATGGATAATAGATTTCAAGTTGTCTTAAAAATCGTAGAAGAGTCCAAGGGACAAAGAGGTGAGTGTGAGCACTAGAGACGTAAGGAAGCTGAACCTACCATATCTAAGGGAAAGCATAAAATGGCTATAATAGAGATGGTTGCGGATAGCAACTTAGATGATGATGGCAGTTATGACATCTATCAGTATGAACATCCTAAGGGATGTTGCCCAGTTGTGTCACACCTGCAGAAATCTAGGGTGTATGCCTTACATCCACAACTTGCACCCAAGGTAAACACCCAAAAGATTACCTTATCCATAAGGCAATCCTCAATAGTTCCACAAACTGCAACAATACTATCCAAGTGGAAATCCACTACAACCCTACAAATTGTACCAGTAGTGGCAACAACCACAATCGTGGGCATTGCCACCTCTAAGATAGTAGTACCTTTATCGACAACCAGATCCTAATGGCTACTATGTTTAACAACCTTCATCTCCATGGGACTCCTCTAGTCATGTTGTCGCTTACCAACCTCACCACTACCCTCCTAAATTATACCAATTACCCTATCCAAGGAGGGATGCCATCTACTATCCTCTTGCACCTCCTGTCCCTGTACCTACTCCTCCATCTCCTACACAGCTACCACCTACTCCATCCATGCAAGGTGAATTACCTACCCAACCATAGCAAAGGAACACTATGAGGACGATCAATCTACAATAAGTTAACCCACCAAGCGGGTCGGAACCACAAATAAAGAAAAGCCCCTCCTTCTGACCTTGCAATCCACTAAATCCCTCAAACACATCAATGGTTGGTAACCCTGCTTGTCCACCTTCCTCTATCTCACATCTATCTGGGTCCCCTTCAAACCAAAATCCCTCTCAAATCCATACTGTAATGTTAACTCATGCTATATCTAATTGGATTCGAGCTGGTAACTTGCCTAGAAAGTTAGCTAATCTCCAGAGTCCCCTAGTATATTTGCAAATTGTTACGAATGAGCCTTGTAAAGCTCTTCTGAACTTTAGTCCTGATGTTAATCTAATCTTGCATGAGATGTATACAATGTGGAACCTTCCTCCCTTGAAGAAGAGCAACATTCGGCTAGAACTAGCAGACCAGTCCATCACTGTTTCATTGGGACTAGTAGAGAACATCGTAACCATCATTTGTGGGTGGTCATATCCTACTGACTTCCTAGTAATCAAATTGGAGAACTGCAAGGGGAAATTTCTAGTTATTATAGGAAGGGCATGGTGAAGTACCGTTAATGCCAAAATGGGCATTAGAGATCTTTCCTTGGAGATATCAAAAGAAAATGAATTTGGAAAGATTGATAAGAAGAGGGTTCCATGTATTGTGTACAACAATTCAAGGTGCCATTGTGTGTAGAAGTTATGGTTAGTAAAGTGAAAATCTATCTTTGCATGTAAGCAATGTGCACCAAAAGTTGAAATCCAAAGATGCCTATACACAGCTGATCCTAGTAGTAGTACATTATGCATGGAACCTACTAAGGGCCTAACGTACAAATATGTTGCAAGTATGGACAAACTTGAGTAATTCATCACCAACTCTCCAAAGGAGTAAATGATGATGTTAATTGGAAAGAGTTGGAGATTCTTGAAAATTTTAGACAAGAACCCCTTGAATTGAAGACACTACCGACTAGGATGGAGTATGTATTTTTGAAAAATGAAAAACTAGTCATCATTAATGATAAGCTTGCTGTAGAACAAAAGAAAACATTGATAAAGGTTGTGGAAAAAAGGTTAGCAGCCTTTGCTTGTCATATTCTAAGCTCACTGGGATAGATCCAAGAATATACCATCACCAAATATACATTAACGCTACCATTAAGTCAAAATGACAACCGTAGCAATGTTTGAATCCCAAATTAAAGTAGATTGTTAAAGAGGAGATTGAAAAACTCCTCAAAGCGAGATTCATCTACCCTGTCACAAATAGCGAGTGGGTCAATCCACTCATGATCATACCCAAGAAAGAAGGCAAATGGCAGGTGTGCATCGACTTCTGACTACTCAACATGGCAACTTTCAAAGATCATTTTCTGTTGCCTTTTGTCGACCAAGTGCTAGACATCATTTCTGGGCATAGCTATTACAACTTTCTGGATGATTATAGTGGCTATAACCAAATTTGGATTGCACTAAAGAACTAGGTGAAGATGACTTTCGCTTACCGTTAAATGCCATTTGGTCTATGTAATGCCCTAGCCACATTCCAATGATCAATTCTCAACATTTTCCAACAATAGATCAGTAGCGAGGTAGAAGTCTCCATGGATAACTTTTCTACCTATGAAGCTACATTTGAGCAAGCCCTGGACCATCTTGAGTAGGTGTTAAAACAATGTGTCGAAACAAACCTTTGATTCAATTGGTAGAAGAGCCATATTATGGTCCAAGAAGGCATAGTCTTGGGGCATTATATTTCAAAATTAGGAATCAAGGTGAACCCTAAAAAAATAAGGGTCATCCAAGGAATAGCCCATCAACCTAAAACAATTAAAGAAGTACAATCATTCCTTGGTCATACTGGCTACAATCAATGTTTCATTGAGAATTTTTCCAAAATCGCCAAGCCATTGGTGGAATTGACAAAGAAAGATGCATCATTCATCTATACCCCTACATGTGAAACAACATTTCAGAAACTGAAGCAAAAGCTTGTTGAAACCCCAATTCTACAAGCACCTGATTGATCCAAACCATTTCATGTGATAACCGATGCATCAAATTATGCTTTAGGGTAGTGCTTATGTAGATGGATGATCAAAAATATCTATATTACATTCACTATGCAAGTTGAAGTATTGCAAGTGCACAGCTGAACTACACCACCATAGAAAAGGAATTGATGGAAACGGTGTTCGCATTAGAGAAGTTTAAGTACTATGTGCTTAGCTATAAAATGTTTGTGCACACAAATTATAATGGCATCCGATTTCTAATGAATAAACCAATAGTGAGCCCCTATGTCATACGATGGCTTATGATTTTGCAAGAATTTTATCTCATGATGGTAGATCAAAAGGGTGTAGAGAATGTGATCATGGATCACTTATTGCAACTAATATGGGATCACAAGGAGAAAGAGAGCTCCTTATCTAATCAATTCCTTGACAAATATCTCCTTGTAGGGGCTATTAATGCATAAATGCTTCATGAACCAAAATGGTATGACACCATCCTCACTTATTTGCTCAAGCAAGAACTATTGCAAGGGCTGAACACAAGAAAGAAACAACAGTTTCTTCACCAAGTCAAGCATTTCATGAAATTAATGGAAACCTTTATAAAGTTTATCTCGATGGCCTGGTATGTTGGTGTGACCATGATATGGATCAACTGCATGCTTTCTAGGATGCTCACGAAGGCCCTTATGGGGGCCATTATGTTGGGAGACACACGGCTATAAAAATCCTCATGGTAGACTATTATTGGCCAAAAATTTTCAAGGATGCACACCAATTTTTCTGCGATTATAATCATTGCCAGAGGGATGGTGGAATGACAGCTCGAATGGAGAGGTTACAACAATGGATTCAACCTCTTGAGCCATTCGATATTTGGGGCATTGACTTTATAGGTCCCATTGCACCTTTGTCAAATGGAAAGGCATATATCATAGTCGTAGTTGACTATTGCACTAAGTGGACATAAGTAGCAGTCGTTACTAATTGTGCATCCACCACTACTGCTTGATTTGTACAACAAAATAATCATAAACAAGTTTGGTGTGCCTCGTGCATTAATTTCTGATAATGGAACTCATTTTACAGGTGCTAATTTCTGAAAACTTATGTAGCGCTTGGGGGTTAAGCATAAAATCACAACACCATATCACCCCCAAGCTAATGATCAAGCTGAGGTGACTAATTGAAAGATTACAAAAATTCTAACACACACCATTAGCAAATACCAAAGGGACTAGAGCACTAAATTAAATGATGCCCTTTGGGCCTATTGCTTCACATGGAAGCTCCCCATAGGTTGTTCTCCCTATGAGCTTGTGTATGAAAAACTACCAACACTACCCATCCAATTCGAGCTCCGTACACTCTCTATAACCTATGACCTTGACCAAAATCTAAGTCTAGCACAGAAATAATGATTAATGAACCTCAAATTTCTAGACAAAAATCAATTAATGGCCCTTTCATCCAATGAAATGCATAAGACATTCAACAAGAAACACCATGACCTTAAAATAAGAAAAGTCAAGTTCCAACCCAGAGATAAGGTCCTCCATTAGAATCTTACATATGTACCTCAACAAACTAAATTTTAAGCATTGTGGGAAGGACCTTACATTATTGATGAGACTTTTCTATTTGGGACCATGATTATCTACAAACCTGATAGCCCAAACAAAAAACAATTAGCCAACATCCAACAAGTGAAACCATTCCATGAGCCCAAGCCAAACAATTCAGCAAACACCTCGATAGATGGACAACCACACTCAATCTTTCGGATCTTCCCCTTCCAACATAGTCATGGGGGAGATGGTCACCCATACTAACACTTTTCGTGGCCCCTTAGTCTTTTGACTTTTTTGTTTTACATATTTTTGGTTTTACAAATTTTTGTTTTCATATTCTTTATTTTATATATTTGTTTTACATCTTTTTATTTTTCAAGTTATTGATCTTTTCTAAGTTTTTTTTACACCATCATTAATATATTTGATATATATTGCGTAATCTTTTACTTTCTTTTATATCTTCTTGTGTTTGATGTGTTTTTCTATTCTTTCTACTAATAAGGTGTCAGGTACAATGCTGGTGTCAAATACAATGATAATGTGCTACTCGATGGTGGTATGTTTCATTTGTAATTTGATTGTTGATGTTTGGTTTCTGACTTTGAATGTTGTTACTGCAACTGGAACATTGTTTCTTTTCATGTAACATTCAATGTGTCCACATCATCTACCCCTCCACATACTCTATGATTTTCCTTATTCTGGAAACATGAAGTTCCTTCTTCATTAATGCAACTTTAATAAGTTGATGACTTGTGTAGTTTCTAGAATTGGGAAGGAATCAAAGGTTTAGACAAGGTGTGGCTTCAAAGGGATGTGGTATTCTTCGTGCTTTTCTATTTTCCTATGTGCAGGAGTGTTCTCGTGAGCTTTTCACCATTCTGTGTCATTCCATAATAGGAAGTTAAATTAGTATTTGCATGGTGTGGTCCTCATAAAAAAAAAAGGAAAGAAATATGAGGATTCAAAGCACATCCCTTAGATAAAATAAATGTGAAAAATGCATGGGTCTTTGCATGGTGTGGTTTCCATTCAGAAAAAACCACATGGGAATTCAAAGCATACCTCCTAGACCAAATAAAAGGGCTATAAGACTATTTATGGGACTTGTCTTGTCTCCTCTAACTAAGGCTCTTTCTCACTTCCTATTTTCTCTCTAATTTGAAATGGTGGTTATTTTATGGAAGCATTCTTGTATCTCAGGGGATGGACTAGTCTTATAATGTCAATTCAAAGTCATTGAAAGTGGTTGGTTTTGGTCTGGACTGAGGATGGATCCTACCGAGTCATCTAATCACAAAATCCACAAGGGGCTTCATTTCACCATAATTAGAAATTCCATTCCATTCTCTCTCTCATTCATGTATGCTTTTCATGCCTCACCTCGATGCCGATTTCATGTTTTGATTCAATGTTTTAGTTTGGTGTGTCAGGTTTCTCAGTCAGTTACTTTTGGATTTTTGTACTTACCTTTTTGTAACCATTAATAATCCATGGAGCCCACAGACTTCTTGTTTTGAAGTTATGCAAGGGCATAAAAGGCCTGTGCCTACTTTGGGGAGGACCTAATTGCATATCTTTTGGTTTGGTTAAGTTAAGTTCTTTACCCTTAGACATTGTTACAATCAAATTCTTTTTATTTACCCCATCCATGCCATCTAATTGTATGCATCTTCATAATAATTTTTAGTAAAATTATTCTTTTTATTATTATGAATTTTTGTACCCTCTTTCCAATATTCCTTGTGTTAAGCTTTTTCTAAATTTTATGGTCACTTCTCTTACTTAACCCATTTGTCAATCTTTCCAATAACATTATCAAGCAACCAATCTATCACAATCACAACTTGGCTAGATAAAATCATTGGCGAGACAAGGTATTTAGCTACTATATGTTACACTTTATTTACTAATCCTTAATTTTTTTATGATTGTAGTAGGGAGCATGGACTAGAAGTAGGACTGTCTTCACTAAGGATGGTGCACCAATATCACTCACGCAAGATTGTTCATGACCACTGGATCTCTTCTACCTCTCCCTCATTCTTCTATTACCAAGAGGGGTTGGATGTCCTTTGGATCTGAGGGTGTTCTTTCCTGTTATCATGAACACCCAATCTTGTACATAATTGTAATGTTGTATGCTTCGGCACTTTTCTATTTTTTAGTTTTCTTTGTGTCACTTTGCATGTTAGTTGAATAGTCCACACCTCCTAATATATTTTGTAAAGGACTTGTTCCTCTTCTTCTATACTTGAGGCTGAGTTTTCACTTAGTCATGGGAGTATGATAAATTGTGTTTTCATACACTCCGATATTAGAGTGCCCATAATATCGGGTACATAATATCGGGTACGCGATATCGTAGCCTAAGATGTGATATCGTACATTCAATATCACAAGGTTACTCCTGGGTCTATAAATACAACCCCCGAGTGCACGATGGAGAGTAGTTTTTGGTAGTCAAGTAGTGAAACTCATGCACTTTGTCCATTTGAGAGTTAAAATATTTTCCAAATGCCCGCAACAGGAAGTCTAAGTGTGAATGGATATTATTTAGGCATTGATGTACCTGAACACACCATTATGTTGGCAATAAAGATGAACTCTTTGATTCATCCTTACAGCACTTGAGACTTTATTTCTTATGCATTTATATATTGTGGTTTCATGCAATTTTTATTAATGTTATTTATGCAACAATTAATTTTGATTAATCAAGAAACTCATTAAAATACATAAGCATGACCCCTTCAAACATATGTGTGACACTTGGTACCTCAGAAACGATTAGTGTTTGACAACCTAGCAGTGTTTACACAAAGTTCAAGATGTGTCCGAAAAGTGGGAATAGTTACTTGTGTTAGGCTAGATTAGATCATAGTTTACTTAGCATTTAATTACTTACTTTTATTCTTGTTCTAGGTGAGTAAATTCATAAAACACAAAATAATAAAAATCTTACACCTCAGTCACAGTTAACCATACAATTGCATTCAACAAGTGGAACTTGGAAGACAATGAACGGATAACATGCACACATTGTTTAGCTCTAGCGTGCTTAGTAATTATAGTCTGTGGAATTCGACCAGATTGCATGTGAACACCTATGATTGTATGGTTGGGTGTAGGGGTACCTCATTACTCATCAAATGGTTTTTCAGGCTATAATCAAATTATGGTAGATAAGGGTGATAGATATAAAATAGCATTTATCACCAAGTGGGGAACTTTCGCATACCAAAAAATGTCATTTGGACTGTCAAATACTGGAGCTACTTTTCAAAGATTAATGGATTTAGCCTTTAAAGGTTTAATAGGTGAGTTCGTTATAGTTTATTTGGATAATATCACTATCTTTTCAAAAAGGAAGGAAGATCATATTGGCCCTCTCCAACAAGTTTTTGATAGATTTCATGAGTATGGTATTTCATTAAATCCAAAAAAATGTATCTTTGCGTTAAGTTTGGAAGTTTTCTAGGTCATGTAATCTATCAAGAAGGGATTGCTATATATAACTCTCAAATTCAAGTAGTACAAAATATCAAGTGTCCTACAAGTCAAATGTCTCTTAGATCTTTCTTTGAAAAGGTAAATTTCATTAAGAAATTTATCCTTGGATTCATTGACATTACTAAACCTTTGATGCATATGCTAAAAAAGGATATCCTAGTAAGAAAAACACCAGAATTAGAGAAAGCTTTAGCAAAAATTTAAAAGGGTATTCAAGAAGCTCCTTACTTGGTAAAACCAAAATTAAAGGAAGATTTTTGGTTATATGCTTTTGCTTCAAATGATTCAATTGCTGCTATTTTAACTCAGAAAGATGAAGGTCAAGATACATCAATTGGATTTTTTGGGTATTAGTTGAAAGGTTAGGAATTAAATTATTCAGACTTGGAAAAATAGGCATTCGCAATCATTAAAGCACTTCAGCATTTCAAATATTACTTGGAAAGCGCATTAGTTCACATTATGCTAATAAAGCCTACAGTCAAATAATTATTAGCCCAAAATGAAATTAGATTGAAAAAAGAAAAGTGGCTCATAAAACTTCATGATTTTAGATTTTCATTAGAGATATGAAAAACCATTAAAAGAATGGAATTAGCCAAGTTAATGGCTAAAGAAAATGAAGTATGTGTGCTTAAGACTCATGAAAGAAATCGATATGATAAAATTCTAGAATTTCTTGATACACGAAAGGTCCTAAATAACTTAACTACAAGTTAGAAGAGAGCTTTCTTCAAAAAGGCAAATAAATTTGTGATTAAAGATGGAATCTTACATAGAAAGGATTTCAAAGGGGTTTTATTGCAATGTGTTCATAAAGATCAAATCAATCGCATTTTAGAACAATTCCATAATCATTCTAATTTATTTTATGAGTCTCCTAAATCCACCATGGAACATATACTCCATTATGATTTTTATTGGCCTAGCATATACTAGGATATTAGTTCAATGATTCAAAGATGTTATAAATGTCAAATTCACGAGTTGAAAATCAAGGCTAGAGCTCCCTTAAAACTGGTAATTGCAGATAGACCATTTCAACAATGGACCTTAGATTTTATTGGTACAATTACTCCTTTAAGAGCTGGCCATAAGTTTATTTTGACAGCTACTAACTATTTTACTAAATGGTCTAAAGCAAAAGCTCTCAAAAAAAGTTTAGTATCAGACATAATTAAGTTTTTATAAGAACAAATTCTAAGTTGTTTTGATCTACCTAAAGTATTGGTATCTAGTAATGGATCTATTTTTCAATCTAAAGAATTTATAACATGGGAATCAAAGAAATCCATCTTTCTATTTTCTTCTTCAAATTATTATCTTCAAGGGAATGGTTTAGCTAAATCTACAAATAACAAGCTTATTTCCTACATTAAAAAGTTGATGGATGGGAATCTAGGAAACTGGATCAATTACTTGCAATCTGCATTATAGACTAATCATATTAGATTTAAGAAGGCTATTGGAACATCAACTTATAACTTAGTCTATGGTTTGCCTGCAATAGTCATAAACAAGTTCAACCTTTGATTTTGTGCAAAAGTTTAGTGAAAAAATCGATAAAGAAAGGAGTTTCGTGACCTTGCTCATCAAAAGAGAAGCCGAACTAGATAGAGCTAAAGATAATTTATTAAAAAATGCTTCTCAAGTCAAAAGGTGGTTCAATAAAAAGGCTTTGAAAAAGACTTTTAAAATCGATGATATGATATTATTATAGAATATGAAGAAGCCAAATAAAATTTCAACAATATGGAATAGTCCATTTCAGACCAAGAAACAATTATTGAAAGATACATACAAGTTGTCCACGTTAAGTGGGATGGAATTGCAATTTTCATATAATGTTTTACATATAAAATATTATTTTGAGCAACCACCCACAACCTATATATTCATACATGTATATAATATATATACATATATATAGTAATATATACATGTATGTAACTATAATAATATTGAGTATCCATAGTTATAAGTAATAAACTTTTATATGNTCCACTTAGCCAAAACTTAGTTAATTTGCATCATCATACGATAGGCTAATTCAAATTCCACTATTTGGTTGTTAAAATTAATTTACCACTAAGTAATTATTTAAACCACTACTCTNGGAAAAGTTGGTTGTTGGAATTGGTGGGAATTTCAAATTCACCATATAGTATATAAAGAGATGTGAATTACTTGAAAACATAACGTCTCCCAACTCAATGCTTGGGTGAGAAAAGCAAGTGAACTGTTTGAGTGTGAGGTAGAAAAATGGTTCTTGAAGAAATGGCAACAAGATGGCCTTTTATCCAATATGTTATGGGATGCTGAGTATGTCATGAGAGCCTATTGTAAAGCAACCACCCATGGAGCATCTAGCGAAAGCCCTTTCTTACTTTGGCTTTTGGATGAGTTTAGCTTCCTCATTGGTGGTTGCTTAGTACATTCCAATGTTTGGGGCAGCTTTCATCAATGCTCAATTGAAGCTAAATATGAAGGAGAGTCCAATTAAGATGATTCTTGGGGAGAGGTTTTCATATCTCAAAACACAGAAGTAACTAGTTGGGAAGAATCTCAAAAATTAGCGACCAAAGAGTTGGATGAGAAAAAGGCAAAGACAATTGTTGAAGACAAGGGTGAAAACCAAGTTAAGGCTTTAACTAGGCAAGAAGAAGAAAGAAGAGCTTTTATCACCATGGAAATAACATATGAGAGCGTTAACAACATGAGGATCCCTAAAAGGGTTACTTTAATTATTCTCTTACCATCCACAGAATAGTTTGCATAAAAATTTATTTGCATAGTTTCCTGCGTTTACTAGGAGTGAGGTTTCTATTCAAACCTTAAGTTGATAGAAGTTTTCCTCAAAAAATATTTTTATTTTTTTCTATATAAAAATGTTTCCAATAAAATTATTTTCTCAATTGATGTGTAAAGAGGGGGTAAGAAATGTTGTCACCTTTATACCATTTGATGGAACAGATTCTATGAAATAATGTTGAGAATTAAGCTGCCCAATTTAAATCCTATTGATGATTGGAGGATTAGAATTAAATTAAATATTTCAAAGGGGCAATGGTAGAGCCAAAATGAACAGAGCATCCTTAATTAAGCCACAATTTGCATACATATTCAAAAGTGAACTTTCAAAGAAAGAAAAAACATTTCTGCTCTACACTTGATTTTGCAGCATGAATATACAGTCACTTCCCCTCTCCCAGTAAAACCAAATTGGCATAACCTCTGAGAAAGATTTCCAAATGTTGTGGGGTCTCCGTGAATCCAGTTTTTACCATTGGCCTACGAACTTTCTTTCCTCTACTGGTTCTGCAAATCGATCTCCAAGGAATCCATGTATCCCTGTGTCATTTCCCCAAACAGCTGGCGTTGGACTAGAGGCAGCTATCTTTAGAAGCATGCCCTAATACAAGTCGAACAAGCCGATCACATTCCATGACAAAAAGAGAAAAGGGAAAGACGCAAAAGGGTTTCTCACTCTAGTAATACCAAAAACAACCATGGCAGATCAACAAAGGATTCCAGGCACTGTTGGCAACTGATGCCGTGGTAGGAGAACTACGATTTCTTTGGCAGGATTTCCCTCGAGGTTTCGCGTGGTGATGATGGGCTGTCAAGGCGTTGCAATGGTGTCCTTCTACGTGTCGAAATGGTGCACACATGGAGGCATTTGGCAGCAAGGACCTACATCTGCTCCTAAAACGCACCATCTACATCTCAAACTGTTGAAGCTGAATCCTGCCATCATCTTCATAACCTTAAATTCCAATAGTTGTGGCATTAACGGTAGGTATTTTACAAACGGTGAGCTCTGGGCAAGGAGGACAAATGGTGGACATCGACACTATGAGTTGCTACAGCGTCGGCATTGCCAGTGGAAGTAGCAAGCTACAAGCCCTCATGCCCATACCACTCGGCAAGCAATGAACCTTTTTCTTGGAGCGGACCAAAGAAAATTGTGTTTCATCTTGGCGTTAAAATTTGAATTGTAACATAATAAAACTATGTATATTAGTAAGATGAACATAAAGTTATAATATAAGTTTTTTTAAAAAAAGAAAAAAGAGGTAAAAGTAATACATGTGCACATACAAAGATTACAATTTGGAAAAAGGAGATCTATAGATCTCTTTTTTCCATGAAGGTTGTATAAAAGCACAATTAAATCTCTGATATTTACATTTGACATACCACTTATCAAACTATGGAAAATTTTGGAAATTTTTTTTGATAACTTCCTATGGAAGTTATAAATCAATTCCGACCTTGATATTTTATTATGGTTGTAACTATTAAAAGCTACTCTAAAAAGGCTTAAAGTAGAATGAATTTGGAAATTTTGGGAAAAAGCAACTTTGAAGAATATTAAAGAATTGTTGTAGAGCATGGCTTGCTAAAGACATCAATTCAACTACTTTGTTTTAATCCTATGAGTCTATTTCTTCCCATTTTGTTTTAATTATTTAGCTAATGGTTGAGATAGTATAATACTTGCCATTTAATTTTGAGATTTTTCTAGGTTAGCTTTATAGCTCTATTTTTGTGCAATATTAGATTTCTATTAAGGTTTTCCTAATAAGAGCATATGTTGTAGAAAAGCATCTTGAGAAATTTAATAGTAATGTCTTATAGAAATTGCCTATTTGAGTCTAGGGAAACTAGAAAATCTTTGATACTTTGAGATGACTAAAATAGCTTCTTTATTTTTAAAGTTTATTACCTTGAAATTGTCAATTTTTTATGGAAGTTTTATGGTTTGCAATTTTTGACTAATTTTAACTAGCCAAATAGAAGCTTGTACTTTGTTGTTTACAAAGCATTTTGGTAGTTAAATTAAAGTGTTTTTTTATGAAATTTCTTATTGAGCTCAGAGGGTTTGGATGATTTGTAATAAACTGANAACATACTATAGGGACTATATAAACTAAGTGATTTGACAAAATAATAAATTTCAATAACTCATAGTATTTGACAAAGTTAGCTAAATTTCTTTTATGATAACCAATTATAGTTTCATACACAACCTAACCATTTCAACATTCACAACTACAAATACATACTCACATTTAGTTTGTTTCATAACCATTGAATCTATTTGGAGGTATCTGGGCCTTGGTGTTTCCAAAGACCAATAAGCATTTAAACCCCATTTGAAAAACACCTTTGCATCATATGACCCTAAAAGTCATGAGACTCAAAGGTCAACACGTTGGCAATCCCAAACGGTCTCCAACACTAACACATCACACAGGGCTAGTGTACATAATCACATTAGTTAAGCATATAAAGACATCATAATCATAACATTTGAAGTGCAATTATAATAAGCCAAGTCATCCCTAATAACCCACCATGATAACACATGTAGTGCATAATCCATAATCATACAACCATACCTAATGTGTCTAGAAGGGATGTAACACTCTCCCCTCCTTAAGAATCTTTCTCTCAAAAGATCTCAGGATGAGTTGCACACATCTCTGTCTCCACCTCCCAATAACCTCTAAAGCTCCATGTCTACTCCATAAAACCTTGAATTGTTACCCCAGAGGTCCTGAAAAAGTAAATTCGTCCAAGGTTATAGAAAGAAAATAAAACATATAATTAATTACTCTACCCAATGTGCCCCCACCACGTGCATTGTCAATATCATCGATTATAACTAACTGCTTCCCTTATTGTCAACACCATCGTCTTCTGTAATAACATAGAGAGAAAGATTAACAATATATAAAAGAATAAAATTAAAAGTCAAATTTTTCCCTTCTCATTCATCCTTGGACTTAAGGATTATTGTCCTCAACAACTACTAGATTCTAATTCTCTTAGCAAGCTTCTCCTCTAGTGTCAAGGCAAGTCTCTTTTCCTCCTTAATCTTCATGGTGTGCTTCACCTGCAAAAATTTTTGTTTGTATTACATCAAATTATTGATTATTTTATCAAATTCTTCTTATTTAGTGATAAGTTAAAGATGTCAATATGGAAGTTCATATTCCAAGATTTCATGCTTGTAGCATCCCTTGGGTTTAGCTCATAAAAGTTTTGTAGATGCATCTTAAAGAGTTTTCCAACCTCCTTTCTTATTCCTAGGATGTCATCTTTAATTTTTCCTATAACATTGGAGACATTTTGGAACGCCCTTAGCTAATTTTCCACTATTTCAAATTCCAACTTGACAATGATGGGATGAATGATTTCAACTACTTTTTTGGCAAAAATCCTTAGGGTTTTTCTTTCTTGAGGTTGACAACTCCTAGTTATCCAACAAAGAGTTAATTATTTTGGCATGTTTTGTAATTCTATCTTCAAATTGGACCAACTGACACTATTGGCAGTTAATAATGGCCTACAATTTTTCTACCTCCTCCTCATGTTGAGGATTGAAAGATGTGGAATGGATGGTGGTTCAAATGATAGGATTAGGTAGTAGTGGGGTAGGCATAGTGTAAGGAAGTGGGGTCTGCATGGAGATGGCAACTGGTTGGTTGGCAGAGGGTAGAGGTTCCAAGCTTGGCTACAAAGGTGATGTTGGGGATTAGGAATGGTGCCAAAGATTGTACTACTAAAGTTGGTCAAAGCATCCACCATAAACAATTGCTTGATGGTGAGGGTTCTATGGGTGAATATCACCATTCCCAACCTACAGCCTTTGTACTATGACATGGAGAAAATTAGTATGGAAAATGCAATAGCAAGGGTGCTATGAAAGGGTTTGATGGCTTTCATTTTGTTCAAAATCATGCAAGGAATATCTATGAATTTATCATGGACAAAGGCATCAAAATAGCTTACTGCACTTATGTTAATCCTACTTTTTTTCTTGGACACAAGTAACAAATTACTTCCTATTACCCTTCTATAAATGAAAGTGACCGATTGGGTGATTTTGTTTATCTTAATCCTTCCATTAGAGGTAGCTGTACAATTGAATAGTTGTTGATTTAGTCTCTTTTCCTCTTCGTGTATGATTTTCTCTTGCAGGTTTTCCCCTAAGCTAGGATGGATGCCTAAAATATCTTGCAAGTCAATCAAGTTAAGGCTAATGGGGGTATTATTTATAGAGATGCGAAACTCAACAATTGAGAAATTCTCAACATAGTTGGAAAAGAGTTCAAAAATAACCTATGAATTGTATCATCCCTTGACATAGATCCATGATTTCCACCTTTGTTTCTAAACCTAGTCAAAAATTTGTTAAGAGTGGGATTAGCTAAGACATTGTAATCATCAACCTGTGGAACTATATTTGCAAAAAACATAACTAAATATCAAAATTTTTAGGCATATGGAAGCATTCCTTTCTTTTTTGATATGAATGCATCCTCTACATAAGTACACACTTTGTAACTTAGTTAAAGTCTCATGTATTTTAAGGAAGAATAATTTTAGAAAATGACATAGAGATTAGGAATTGGAAATAATGCAGTTCCCATCCTCCTAAATTAGAATTTCCTTCTATAAAAGAGCATATCTTTGAATTGAAAGTCAAGTTTGATACTTGTGAGTTGCAAAGTAAAGGAAAAATGTGGATGGAATGTTTTAAAAATAATGATGAAATGAAATGAAATCTAGCTCATAAGCTGTTACTTACAGTTAAGATGCCTTCAAAGTGCTCGATGGGGGTCCTCGATACATTGTGCCACTAGAAATTAGTCTTCAGAGGAATACTTGAGAAGGCTCAAGTGGTACTTAACTAGGTGTAGAAAGGATTTCAGGGAGTCTTGACTGACAAGAGGTGTTCTCAAGATGCGATTGGTTGAGGGAGTGATGGATCACAATAGATGATGACAAAAGTGGAAGGGTTTTTATACTTGGTGGTAGGGATTGTTGCTCGAGGCACATGGTTATGAAGACACATGTCCAAGAAGTGCAAGAGGATAAAATGTATGATGGTTGCTAACTCGGCATTATGTCTTATTCTTGCTCAACCTACATTATGAGGTCTTAGAGCCTAAGGAGGTCTAGTTGGTATGGGTCAAGATGGTCTTGAGAGGTCAATAGGATTTCATGAGCATGGGTTGAGAACATCTTAAGTGGTCCAGAAGGGGTCATGAGCATAGGTTGGTAGGGTATAAATTTGAAAATAAGAGAGCTGTAAATCCTGTTGTAGCCTCTTTCTATCCATCATGGTGGGTCCTATGATCACTTTTCAAGTGCGTGTGGGTTTCCATTAGTCCATGCATCAGAGTTGATGCATCTATGTCAAGGCTCACATGTGTATAGAGAGACAATAAAATACTTAGGTTGTGCTTCATCTTTTTTAGTCATTGTTAGCAAAATCGTTAAGGTTAGCAACCATAAATTTGAGGGGGTCTCGAAAGGTGGGGATAAGCATCAAGGAGGCCTCAACTTATGCTACGAAAAGAATATTTTGTTGAGGACTCAAAAGGTGAGTTCAAGTGGAAACCTCGAGAGGTTTTTCCACCTAAGAGAGATCCTCGAGTTTCTTGTTTCTTACGCAACAAAAGCTTATAGAGGAATTTAGGAATTATCCACAAAGAACATCCTTATATCCAAAACAAAGAACTCGCTTTAAGGCAGTTAACTTGTCTATTCGAGCAGTACTCAAATTCCTCTTTCTAAATGTTGTGTACTACTTATACGTTCCTAGCAAGTCCTTGTTAGTTTGTTAACTATCGTAGTTGGAATAGGACTTGTGTATGTGTCTTCCTTGATTGCAAGCTAGCATTTACTTAGTCATCCTTCTATTACAGCTTTCTGTTAAGTCATTGGTGTTAAATAGGGTTATAGCTTGTGCATGATCCCTTAAGCTACTTAATTAATGTAGAATGCCTACTATTAAGATGTTCTCTTTTGTCCTTTAAATGCCTTTTTTTATGGCTTATAGGATTAGGAAGGTTTTTGTTTAGACTAGAGATTCTAAGTTTATGATAGTGGCTCAAGGTCATAATGTTCCCGAGGTCATTGTTGTTAGTGACAGTCATGATGCATCAGTGACGATGTATCCAAATATTATCCTTGTAACACAATTAAAGATCCATTACAAGAGAGAGATTTTGTGTTTTCTTTTCATAATTTTAATAACATTCATGCTAGGACTATAGGGATTTGGGTGCACTTTTACATTCAAGAGTACTTTTGATTAACGACACTTAATGTGAATAAGGAGTACAATAAGGCACTTCAGGATGTGAAGTTGAAGCATCATGATAGGTTCCAAGAGATTCACTAGTGTCTTTTTGACATTCATAAGATTTTGTCATGGTTGTAAGGTCATCCTAATCTAGATTTAGCTAGTTTTTCCCTAAATTTAAATTTCTTAACATCATCCTCCATGATTGGTGGGGACTGGGTTATCCAGCTTCGAAGTAGCTTCCATTTCAAGACCTAACCATGTTTGAAGCCTATCCTTGAGGGATAAAGCAAGTTCTTGTGTCCCTTAATCTTATAAATCCTTTGTTCACTATTGAAATTTTTTATGTTTTAGTTTTTCTATTCTTTAGTGTACTATAATAGATGTTATTTAATAAAATATTTGTTATTTTGTTGTTATTAAATTTTATTAAAAGTTATAACAATGATTTTATCTTTACTATAAATCTATCATCATTTTTTCATGGAAAAATATGTCTATTTATAATTAAGCAAACTACAAAGAAAATTTTTTTGTTATTCCCAACTATGATTTCTAGCTTCAAATTATTCCCTCGGTAATCCTTGTACTCAGGTCATTTGATCCCCATAACTGTGATCATTATTTAATTTAAGAGATTGGCTCCTAGTGATCTATTAATCTCATGTCAATTCAATAAAATTTTACCTCTTTTGACATTATAATTTGCCTTGTTGATTTCACATATACATCCACATGTCATAACTTGTAACTTTTGGGAGATCTCCTAACTAAACATTAGTGAGGACACTTTGTGTTTCTTGGTCTAACATTTTGTTAGCTTAAGCGCTAGTAGAGGTCTACCTTCAGATATCTCATAATACCCTTCTAATGACTTGACAGTCTTAGCCTTTCACTCTCGTAATGATTACCTTTGGGTATTTGGCAATTCATATCTAGTGTATTAAAGGAATACTTTTATTTTTTAGCAAGAGATATCAACAGTTAACTATATTACCTTACTGATGCATATGCAACATAATGATGCAAAAAATATTAGAGTGACATATGTAGGTGTTTTCTACTTCATAATGATCAATGTCTACACATGTATGATGATGAACTATTCTTTTTCAAGAATTTTACTAAGCTTAATAAGATTCGGGTATATAAGTCCTTGAGAACATATTGATGCAGTGTTGCTTAACTAGCTAAATAGGAAAGAGAGCTCATTTCCACTCACTTCTGTATTGTCATTTTGTTGGTAGGGTTTAATTTTAGACCCATTGACTATGTACATGGTTTCTTCTAGGTCTTGAATTTTTAATGATCCATTGTTGTTTATTTTGATTATTTCAAATGGCCCTATCCATTTCTAAGTGAATTTCTTCTTATACTATCAATATTTGGGATCAAATAAAAGGACCTTATCTCCTAATGAGAAGTTAACTTTCTTGATTTTTTTGTCATGGTTGATCTTTAACTTTTATTGTTCAATTTCCTTCCTAAGTAGGGCATCTTTTCTTAGTTCATCTAATTCATTCATGGTTTCTAGCCATCGTTTAAGCCCTTCATCTAAATTAATCTTTAGTTGTTGTGTTATTTTGAGCATCTTAATTTTAAATTGAATTGATATAATAGGAGTCTTTTCATAGAGTAATTGATATGGAGTATGTCCTATAGTGTGTTTCCAAGTAATCCTATGAGCCCATACAACCTCTGTTAGTTTCTCACCCTAGTCATTCTTCTTGGTATCCACTAGTTTTGTAACGATCCTATTGATCTCCATGTTAGATACCTCTATTTGTCCATTAGTTTCTAGGTGATATGTTGTTCTCATTCTATGTTTGATCTTAAATTTGCTGAGTAAAGATTGAAATTCCTACCCTATAATGGGGGTCCCTTGATCCAAAATTATGACCTTAGGGGTCCCATACCTATGAATGATGCCTTTCAAAAGGAATTTTACAATTGTTTTATAGGAACAGTTAGTGACTACTTTAGCCTCTACCTACTTAGTCAAATAGTAGGCTGACACTATGATATACTCCTTTTCTAAGATTTTAGGATTGACTAGCCCAATGAAATCGATACCCCATAGCTCAAAAGGTTCTATGACTTGTATCAAGTGCTTAGGCATGCCATAGTAGCTAGTTAGTTCTCCCTCTCTTTAGCACAAATCACATCACTTAACATAGGTGTAATAATCTTTAAACAAGCTTGTCCAAAAATGCCCCATGTGTAATATTTTTATCATTGTTCTTTCTTCCCCTCCACGTGTGCTCCCCCCACACACCCACCACACCAACCACAACCCTCCTCCCCAAATGTGTCCTTCCCCATCCTTCTCATGTGCAAAAATTATTATATCTAGTTTTTGAGATTCAAGAACACATCTCCTAAGCATGTTGTCCATGTAGTATTTAAAAATCATACCTTCATGTGCTAACTTTAGGTGGTTCTTAAGGAGTAACGCTTTTGTTTATAGGATAGGTCTTTGGGGAGAATATTTTTGTCTAAGAATTGTTAAATTTGATGATACCATGGCTAAACTATGACTTGGAAAAGGTGCTCATATGGAAACTCTTCCTTGACTGAGAATGTATCTCAACTTTCATTAAACTCCAACCTAGATAAATGGTTTTCTAATACATTTTCCATTCCCTTTTTGCCCACTATTTTCAAGTCGTACTCTTGTAATAAGAGTATCCACTAAATGATCTTGGAGTTTACCTCTTTCTTATTCATTAGGAATCTTAAGGCACTATGGTCTGTATGGATAAAAGTTTTGTATCTTAGAACATAATGTCTAAACATTTCTAGTGACAGGACTACTGCCAATAGTTCTTTTTCTATGACCATATAGTTACTTTGAGCCTTATTAAATAGTTTGCTAATATAAGCAATTACATATGGCCTACCATTTTCATCCTTCTATCCTAATACCATGCCCATGGAATGGTTAGAAGCATCTATCATAATATGAAACAGATTTTCCCAATTAGGCCTCTATAAGATTGGTGCTTCCAAAAAGGAATTCTTCAATGCATTAAAAGCTTGGTCACATTTCTCATCCCATTTAAACTTAACATCTTTTTGAAGGAGCTACATTAGAGTTGAGGATATCTTGCTAAAGTTAGTAATGAACCTTCTATAATAGCCTATATATCCTAGGAAAGATCTCAACTCCTTGAGTTTTCCTAGCCTAGAAATTTGCTCTATCACTTTAACTTAGGTTGGCTCTGTTTGGATCTAATCTTTTGAAATCTTATGACCCATGAAAATTCCTTCTTAAATCATTAGGAAGCTTTTATACCAAATAAGCTTTAGACTATGCTCCTTACACCTTAGCAGGACCTACTTTAAATTCTTGAGTGCATTATCAAAACTATCTCTGAAGGTAGACAAGTGATCCATGAAAACTTCTACTATCCATCTAATCATATCATGAAAAATGCTATACACCAGCCTTTGGAAGGTTTTTGGTGCATTGTACAATCCAAAAGGCATGACCTTGTAGGAAAAAGTTCCCCAGTGACATCTAAAGTTTGTCTTATGTTAGTCTTCTAGAGCTATGACGATTTTAAAGGTGGGAGAATATACATGTCTGGCAATTCTATTTAGGGTTTAATCAATAAAGGATAAGAGGAAGTGGTTCTTAAAGGTGGGATAATTTAAGATTCTATAATCAACACACATCCTCCATTTATTTCCCTTTTTAGGCATGACTATCAAGGGGCTAATCCAAGAAAAGCCTAAGATAGGATAGATAAACCCTACTAGTAGTAGTTTCTCTACCTCCTTCTTGATCACTTTTTGGATCATGGGGTTGGCCTGCTTCTATCTTTGCTTCACTAGCTTAATAGTGGCATTTGTATAAATCCTGTGTTGATAAATTTTAGCTGGAATACCCTTATTATCCTCATGAGTCCATGTAAAAGTTTCCTGGTGTAGTTTGAGCATCTAAAAGCTTTCTTTTTTGGACATGTGTCAATTCATAGTTAATGATGATCAGTTTGTTATGACCCAGCATGGCATATTCAAGGTGGGCCAGTAGCTCAGGAACTTCTTCCTTCTCTTCTAAAATGCCTAATACTTGTATCTCCAAAGACTCATCCTATTTTTCCACTTCTGTTATGGCCACATTAGGGAAGGGAGCCTCTAAGTTTCGGAAGATCCTCATCTACTACTTGAGATCTCCCATACCTATATCCATAATCCCCATCCTAATTTGAATAATAGAGTTTTTTTTAGCCATCCATGGTCTACCAAGTATGATCCCATGGGTAGAGAGTCATTCAAATTGGTTTTCATGGCTACTAGATCGATTAAGTACTTGAATCCTTGTATGGTTATGAGTATGTTCTTGATGATTCCCTCCAGTTGTACAATGGATTTATCAGTCATAACAAGCTTATCATGGTAGGGTGACAACAAGGGTTGTCCTAGCTTCTCCTACCCTTCTGTTATGATGATACTTATACTTACTCCAAGGCTAATCAACCCTTTAAACTTTCTATCATCAATGGTTAAATCTATAATGGGTGTTCCTAGGTTATCATACTTTTAGAGGTATTCTCCATTTATAAGTTTAGTTGTTATCCATGACACTTTATCTAGTTATGTAAATTTAATCTTAACTAGTTTTACTCAAGTGTTTTCAAGTCACTTCTTAGGTGGCTTGTGGCCTAAGTTAAATAGTTGTTCATATTGGAAGCACGAGATGTCATACAGTGTATCTAATAAGCTATATTTGACCACTATTAAATTTTATGATTTTTTGTTCAGGTTGGGCTCATAAAGCCAACAATCTATTATGGTTTGTTTTCATGCAACTCAAACACTTACACTCTATGTGCTCATGTTTCTTTGGGGTTTCTTCTATTTTGTTTTATTCTTTTCAATTGGTGTAAAATTGTCATTTTGACTCCTTGAAATTTCTCACCTAATTTTTTAACGATTGGTAATTCCCCTTTTTTTCCCAAATCCTAGTTTGTGCTTGGTATGGTTGTTTAGCCCTTGCCTTTTCTAAAAGATCAACTGATGAGTGGCAAGGTACCCCTACACTCAACCATACAAACATGAGCATTACACGTGCGATCTAGTCAAACTTCATAGACTAAGTGCCTACACGCCTTATGGAACACCTAAGGTTAATCATTCATTGTCTTCCCAGATTTGTATTTGTCACGGTAGTATGGTTAAGTAAGTCTGAGGTATGTGATTTTTATATATTTTCTGTTTTATCTCCTATGCTAACGAGGTGAAGGGTGAAGAGACTAATTAACTAACTTTAACTAACTAACCACGCCTTAATTAACCTAGCATCATTATCCATTCCCGCTTACCATTCACACCCTACACCAATGCAACCTTAGTTACCAAACGCTAGTCGTTGCTAGGATCACCAAGCGTAACGCACGTGCTCGAAGCGGTTGTACTGAATGCACTTAACTAGGAGAGAAGGGTTGAGACAGATTTAATGAACTAATAAAGCATTTAAATAATAAATAATAAATATAAATAAATAAAATCCTATTTGTAACGACAGAAAACATCGGCAGCTGGAAATACTGATCGAGGTTCCGTGTATACAGTTTTAACCACGGATCTGCGCGAGGGCTATGCTGGAAAAAAGTGAATCCACGGTGCCCTGAACGGTCTTGTCGATCAAACAGGGACTTACGGGTCAGTAAAACGATGAAGATTACGGATCTTTGCGTGCTGCGATTTGATTCGAGGAATCGTGAAATGGGAGGAAAACGACGTGGGTGGATCGCTACGGTGATAACGTCAAACACGTCGAAAAGATGCTAATCGGGAGAGAAGCGCGTGATTTTCAAAGATCTATGTTTCGATTTTTGAAAGAATGTATGATTTGTATGTCATGTTACAATGGGGGAGACCCCCAATAACTTGATGCAAAAATGAGCACAAAACAACAAGGAAACTGTCCAGACAGAAGTCCGATCTACCTCGTAGGCCAAAGCTGGGATGCAAGGATAGTCAAGCTCTGAAGT